>PVKZ01000177.1:903694-1078694 GCA_004027375.1 Macroglossus sobrinus
TTTTTTTTTTTTCTTTGCCAGGTTAGATAATTACTTAACTAATATGAAATTTTTATTATCTAATAATGTGTTTTTAAATTAAAAATGCATTCAATAAAGAGCAAATTTAAAAGCTCATTGAGCAATTTTAAATTAAAATCTGTATCAGCTTATTTTGGTAAGTTCAGAGCTCTTAATAATATTTTGTTTACCAGTTATATTATGAAGTCATTTGTAATTTAAAATCATTGATTTTTTTGAGAGAGTTGATCAATTAAATTTGTTGAAAACCTAGGTGTTTTTCCTACATCATTTGAGCATGTTCTGTTCTCAAAGGCCACTGAGAGTTAAAGTGCTTATAATGATCAGAAGTGATGTAACACTGAGATCAATTTTTTCTTTCTTTAAAATAATACATTAAAAATTCCCATTTATTAATGGGCCAGCCAACATCTAGAATTGGCTGCAAGATTTAATTTTAGTGAGTTAAAACAGTAAGCTTAATCTATCAAACACCATGAAGTGCTGTAAAAATGTGAATTTAAAAATGAATTCCCATAAGAGTTTTAAATCAAATTTGAACAGTAATTGTATTTTATTGCCTTTTTCATGAAGTAGCTTGTCAGAATGTCCAGTCTATAATGTAACTCAACCCATTATATTTGTATTGGAGTTACATAGAAGAATGACACTGTGAAGAATAGTGAACTTCTGAAGATCTTTTATAATTCCCCTTCTAAAATGTCATCAACATTTTACCAGACTCTGAAAAATAATCTTGGTTTTACTGATGGTACACATATGACATTTATCCTGACTGCAACATAATCTCAATCAGCTCCAAATAAGAAAAGAGCAATGTAGTGACAAATGTAGTAATTAACATCTGGGTTTAGCAAGCAGGGAACAAGAAACATATGTTCACTATTAAGATAGGATTTACCCATTCGGATTTATTTTGACATTTGATTCCTGCTTTAAAAAAATAACTTTGCTTAACCTTAAGTGAAATTATTTTTTCTTTTAAGGGACTTGTAGAAATGAGTAACAATACCGAGAAGAGCTGAAAAATCACAATTAATATGGCTTTAAAATTTTGAAAAACACCTGTTGTTCGTATATTTCAGCTAAACTCAAATGTGGGTACACATTTGTTTAGGTACTGCAGTCATTTACTATTGCTATTATTACATGTTCATATTGCTCTTTATATAGATCTTATTCAGTTCACAGTAGAATTCCACCATAATAGAGCAGACTTTAGAGAAGAAAGAGGATTTCTTGTTATCATACTATAATTTCCTTGTAGAATGAAATTACAAACATTGAAAGAAAAAAAGAAGGTTCTATCAGTTTGAGAGGAAGAAAAACAAACAGAAGCCAGGTAAATTCGAGACTAGGGTTTCTAAACTGATGCTTGCAATCTCATTAGAAGAGATATTGGGATAGTGTACAATTGTGATGTACATTTATGTCTATCTTCATATAATCTGTGTAATGAGTATTGTATCAAGATCCATTAGATTCCTTAAGAATAAGTAAAAGAAAAACCCAATATAGTAAGTTATTAAAGTCTTTATGAGGCCACCAGCACATATTAACATAGAATATTGACAAAGAATTTATCTCTTTAGGGGAGCATTCGCGTCTGATTCAGCTTTCTACTTTCTAGAGTAGAATTTCCTAAACTTGGCCAGGCATCTGAATCACTTGGGTTCTTAAAAAGGAACACAGATACCTGGATATCACCTTCTACCTGTAGAACCACCATTTCTAAGGATGGGGCCTTAGAACATACTTTTTAAAATCTTCAAAGTTGTTCTGATATAGCTAATATGCCTGTGCAAACATTTAATTTTTGTTGATTATTTGACCTTTGCTAATATAGCACTGCTTTATTTTGTAGTATCGAAAGGACAACTGAAAAGTGAGATATAGGTTTTACATCTCATTGTTGTTCTCTAAATACTCATTCTGTACAATTCAATGAAATTAACTAGTGAGGTTTTACCGTACAAGGAGGTACACTTATAATACCAGCTTTATTTTGTGTAAAAATACTATGGGACAAAATAGGATCCCCTCCTTGGAAGTTCAGTATTAGAAATTGGATGACATATTCTCACTTAGAACATTTCTAGCATTTGTAATTTCACAATAGTATCTCATGATGAATGATATAAATGCTTCTTGTTTCTTTTCCTCTATTTTTTTTGCACTCAAATCTGAGATCTGAATTCATTTAAGATAAAAATAATGAAGTGTTTAACATTTCTCCAGCCTTCTTTTCTCTAATTACTGACCAGTAGATATTAAAATGACACAAAATAAAAACATCTTTTCTTGGGCCTTTAATTTAGTAAATTAAAGTACTTTAATTTAGTAAATTAAAGTACTTTAATTTAGCACATTAGGAAATGTGAATATGATAAAAACCATGAGCAACATGTTTGGTGGTTTTGTTCATCTGTCTCTATGTGGCAATGACTATGATAGGTAACAATATTCATTAAAACTTTCTGTACTAAATTACATCTTTGCAAGTCTTTTCAACCTGTATATGCCTGACTCCTTTGCTTTCTCCTCTCATAACAATAATCTGCTAACACTTAAATCCATCCTGTGGATAGATATATTTAGGAGTTTAGGAGTTCCCTATTGATGGCCTGCTACCATATAAAGACCTATCTCAATATTAATCCTAGTCACACTAGAACCAGCAATCAGAAGCCTTTCCACTTTGCACTTACTTGCCTCTACCTAAATAGGCCAAAGCTTGATGCTTTAATGATTACTAGATAGTTTGTCAATTTACCTGAAAAAGTATAATGTTTAAGAAAGCTTTAGTATAATCAGTAAGGCAACCATTGGCATGCAAAGATGATAATCTCACCCACCATTCCCTCAACTTTCTGCCTCACAGACAACTGCCATACTCATGTGGCCCTTAACTATAGCAAAAGTGAATGGACATGACCTTCAGAGAATGTCAAAATTAGTAAAGAATATTAACATGTCAACATTTTATATTCTTGAATATGCAAAAAAAAGCTTAAACTCAATGAAATAAATTAAGTTGACTTGATCATTTTTTTATGAACATGACTGGGCAGTGCTCCTGGGCTTGGTACTAGGTAACCAGTAGAGTCTGACCCTGAGCTGGCAGCTAGCAGGATTCTCAAGATAACTTTCTATCAAGCCAGAGGTCTCTGGCATGGAGTTCATGTGGGGCTATATACTGGAGTGAAGAAAAATATCAAAATTAAATGAATATTTATTTTATGACATAATTTAAATTTCTTCCAATTTTTTCTGTTTTTTTTTGTTCCTATGAATTTAAAAACTTTTATTACTTATTTGTTTAGTAGTTCATGGGAAAAATGTATATATAAATAAATTGTGTTTTGGAAGCATGAGCTAATTTCTTTAAAAGATAAAACTGGTAAGATATAAGAATAAATAAGAGATCATGGCTAATACTTTTCAGTTGCAACCTTTCAATCCCTTCGGTTTTAAAAAGCAACATAAATCCTATAGATTAATATATGCTAATGATTCTGTTATTATTCATTTAACAATATTTACTTAATATTAATGAGTTTGTAACTGTATTATATTTGAGAAAAAATTAAATGTATATAGTTACTGAATTGTTTAAGCTACTGAGGGAAAGCATGTAACTGTAGTGGATGCTTTGTTCTTGCATCCTGTCCCCTAGTTTCTATTTACTAACTCCCATTTGCTCTTTAATAACAACTTGAATGCCATACTATCTGGGATGCCTTCTCTGTCTCACTTGGAATTAAGTATATTTCCTTAAGTGCTTAGGCACTTGTCCTTTGACACAAAATAGCATTTCCAGCCAAGAGTCTGTTAACTTAGAAATAATATTGTAGCAAAATGTTCTTGAGTCCATATTTGCTAAAAATCAGCATTATTGTAAGATACTTGAGTATCTACTATATTGGAGGCCAAATGCTTAGGTTGAAAATAAGCAAGTTAACTAACTATCTGAAGATGTTATAAATAGAGGAGCAAAATATAACCAAAGGAAGCAGAAGAAAGGAAATAATAAACATTAAAAAATGAAATAGAAAATTAATTCAATAGAGAGGGTCAATTCTATCTCATTCTTTGCAAAGATTAGTAAAATTCATAATCCCATGATAAAACTGATCACAAAATGACATATGTGGAAGATGGAAGAATATATATCTGAGAGCCTATAAATGTTAAAAAGATTGTGAGAAAATACTATAAATAACTCTATGCCAATAAATTAGCAAAAATTCCTAGAGAACTATAATTTAATAGACCCAAGAAAAAATAGAAAATGCGAATTTCCCTGTAACTCTTAAATAAATTAAATCTCTAGACCTACATGGCTTTCCAAATTAAAGAAAAAAAAACAATTTATACAAACTCTTCTAAAGAGTAGGGGGAAAAAAGCAAGTTTTTTTGCAACTAATAGTATTATGAGGCCAGTATGTTCTTGATTCTGAAACCTGGGAAGGACATTATAACACAGAAAAACTTTAGGCCAGTCTCTGTTATAAACAAAGCTAAAAACAAATGCTGAAGAATACGTTAAATCAAATCCAGCAATTCATAAGAAGGATAATATGTCATGACCATGTGATGTTTATCCTAATAATGCAAATTTGTTTAAAACGAGAAAATCCATCAATGTAATTCACCACATTAACAGAATAAAGGAGAAAAACTATTGATTACAGGTTGATAGTCGATCAGCCTAATAGATTCAGAAAAAAACATTTGATAAACAGAACCTTTTTTTTATTGTAAAAACTACTAGGAATAGAAACTTTCTTAAAATAATAAAGATACCTACAAAAGCCTACACTTAATGAGGAAATAATAGATACTTCTAAAATATTAGGTGGCAGAATAACACAAGCATGTCCATCACTGTCTCTTCAATTCAATATATATTGGAAGTCCTAGAGCAAAAAATAGCAAAAGAAATATAATATATAATTATGGAAAGAAAAAAATAAAACTTGTTATTTGCAGACAATATGATTGTAAGTGAAAAATTAAAAAACAATACAGATAAATTATTAGAATTAAATGTTAAGTTAGTAAGGTTGTTGGGTAAAATATCAATATATAATATTAGATACAAAATCAGTTGTATCTAGATATTGATAAATAAATAGAAAAGCAATTTTAAAAAGGTAATATAAGATATCTAGTATTGTAATATTTTTAAGACCTCTATCAACCTATTATTGAGATTTTAAAAAAAAGATTTAAATAGGTACATGATAATGGATTCAAAGATATTAGGTTGCAGTTTCAACTAAAACCCCAGTAGGTTTTTGCATGGAGTTAATAAGATAATTTAAAAATTTATATGGAAATGCAAAAGTTCAAGAAGAGCCAAAATACTATTTAAGCATAGGATGAAATAGCCGGACTCACTCTGCTAGATATCTAGATTTATTATAAAGCTATAGTAATTAAGACTGTTGGCACAGGGTAGACAATGAAATCATTGGCAGAGAATATACAGCCCTGAAGTAGACACATACCTAGATAAATACTTAAATTCTTACAAAGGTGGCACTGCAGGACAGCGAAGAAAGGGAAATCTTTAAATAGTGTTGGAACAAATCAAAATCTATATTGAAAAAAAATCAGATGATTTTTATTTCACACCATGCACTAAAGTCTATTTCAGATAGGTTGTAGGTTTAAATGTGAAAGAAAAAACAACAGGCTTCTAGAAAATAATATAGGAACCTGTGCTTATGACAGAGGTAGAGTATGTTATTCTTATCATATAGGAAAATACCAAAACATTTTACTACTACATTAAAATTAAGAATTTCTGTTCACCAGAAGACATAATAAAGAGAAGGAAGGGACAAGACACAGAGTAGAAGAAAATTACTATAGCATATTTAACTAATGAAGGACTTCTATCCAGAATATATAAAGAAATACTATAAATGAATAAAAGAATATCAAGTAATTAATAGAAAAAAGGCAAGAAACATGTACTGGTACTTCACCAAGAGATAGCCAACTAATCAAACAACATATGAAAAGGTGTTCAATCTCATTAATGGTTAGGAAAATAAAAGTAAAAACAAAATGAGATGCACAGTCACCAGAATGGCCTAAATTAAAAACACACACAATACCACATGTAGACAAGGTTGTGGAAAATTGGAACACTTATCGCAAGTGGAAAATTAAATTGGTTATTACCTATAAATATTGAACATTAAGCATATCTTGGATTCAAGAAATTCTATTTCTAGGTATATGACCAACATATGTGCATTGGAAGACATACATGTAAAAGAATGTCTATACAAGCATTATTTGTAATAACCCCAATTTGGAAATATTCCACATATCTATGTAGAGAGGAATCTACAAATGAATTGTGATACATTCATATAATAGAATACTATACAACAATGAAAACACAGGCAGTTTAGAGGTGGTCTATCACTGCCTTGTTAGTTTAAACAAGTCATTTTATTATTGTCTCTCAGTTCTGGAGTTTGACTGGGCTCACCTACGGTGTTTTTACTTGGGGTCTCTAACTAGTGCAGTCATTTGGTGGTCGGAGCTGGAGTCATTCACTCACAAGTCTATGAGGCTGATGCTAGTTGCAGGCTGAAAGCTCAGCTGGGCACCAGAATGGCTCTGTTTCTTGGACATCTCTCTATTTGATCTCTGTGTTGTTCCTCCACTTGGTAGGCTCCCATAGCGACTATCACAAGAAAATTTGGAAGAAACCGCATGGCCTTTTCTAACCTAACTCGGAAGCCACAAAGTGTCACTTCCATCAAATTCTATTTAATGAGAAAATCACAAAGGCCCTCTTGGGTTCAAGATGGCGGACATAAGCTCTCTTATCGATGGGAGGGTAGCAAAGAATTTTCACACATTTGAAGCTACACATTGTTACATGGGTATTTTCATCGTCAATAATCCTTGAACTGTCCAATTTTCTTTTGCAGATTTTTTCTGGATATATGTTACATTTTACAGTTTAAAAGGCTACAACATAAAAAGAAACATAGTCCCAGTCGAATAAAGAGGGCCAGAATTTCCCAAAATGGTGAGGGATATTGTTATTCTTCACAGCAACAATAGAATCTAATATGATCCCCTCACCCGCTTTTATTTTCCCGTCATTACCTTAACTGTACTCTACTCGAAACACTTTTTTAGGACAACTCTTTTAAATCCTACCTGGTGTTCAAGACCCAGCTCAGATGTTCTGTTCTTCCTGAAATCTTCTTACCTTCACAGTCAGAAGTAATTCTTAGTTCTCTAAAACACCAGGGCACCTAGCAGCATTGATAGTCCACTTTTCATAAATTAGTTGAGACTAAAGTGCTATACCTTTTTTGCTGTTCTAGTTTCCTGTTCAGAGATTTTACAAATATTGAACATGCATATTTGTTAATTGACTATAGAACAAAAAAGAACATTCTCATAAAATATAATAAAATATTTCCAGTAATAATCTATGTTTTATGCAAAAATCTAAAAGTAAACTGTAACATACATTTGCAACTTCGTATGATCCATTCAATATCTGTTCCATGTAATGATTTAGATCTCTGAATCTTTTGTGATCTGAATTTGTAAAAGGTAAGTGCCACCAATGAGGAAACCTGTTTAAAAAGAAGAAAGTGTGCATTCATTAGTTTGAAAATTGGCCTCTGCATCTCAGATTGTTCATGAAATTATAGTTGCATTAGATGGCAGGGCCAATAAAAACATTTAAAAAACAAAACAGAACAAATGATTAATCATGAGAATTTTATTAACATGGCTGTGGTCACTTGTGCTATTTTAACTGTCACTAATTAATACTAATTTAATCTAACATACTAAATTAATTTATATGTTTCTTTTTACTGTATTTATGGCAGACCACACATTTTGTTCCTTAGATACATGTGAGTGATAATAAGTACTTTCTGAAGTAAATAATTCTTAAGTTTTCAAAAAGATCAGATTTTATTGTTTCTTCTGGGTTCACTGGAGACATTTCTACACTTACTGAATTAAAGAGTCTATAAAGTGACATATGCTTCCATCTGGTCTGAGTCTTTTGGAACAAAGTATCACTTTCTCCACAAGTCTAACTTGTAGAATTTCCTCTGTACTATCTGATGATATATCTTGATAGGTTAGACATGATTAAGACCAATTATTAGGTGGCTGACCTGTTAATGGTTAGCATTTGGCAATGCATTTTGCTGGTTAAATATATAATTTTAAGAACTGCCTGGCACTTTCTCTGACTGCAGTCTTGCTCTGACTTCTTCACACTTCTGCTTCTTTGATATAGACCTTTTCTCCAGGAAAGGAGCATGGGAACATAGTGAAGCACTGTCAGCAAACACACAAAAGCATGTGACAGCTGTGAGCCATGCCATCCACTGTTTCTTGTTGGAAATCTCAGGGAAGTCCCAAGTAATATGTTTGTGTATTAAAATATTTTTTTATTTTAAAAGTCTCTTGCAGTTTTAAGACCTAAAGTATTAAACATTTTTATCCAGATTTAATTGTCATGAAAATTAGGACAATACACAAGTAATCAAAACATAGAAATGCATTTGATACATAGATGGATTGAGCTGGTTTTAAATACTAATTTTTGTATCTGTGGATAAATTTTCCTTTGCTAAAATAAAATGTTGATATTTTATATAAAACAGAAGATCATTAATTCTGAGGAAGATTTTCATGCCTCTGTACTCTTGGAAGGTAACCAGAGCTACAAATAGTCTGATGTGAAGATCACTTTTATATGCTGTGATTTGAATTTTATTCTTCATTATTCTAACTTTCTGATTATACTTTCCAGATCAGGTTTAGTTAACTTCCATAGGGTTTCTCTTAGTAAATTCAGGAGTCAGAGGAAATCTTGCCCTTATCCTTCCTTTACACGCATTGCTGTAAGCCTTAGCTCCTTGGGAACTGTGAGCATACAAATATCATTCGGGGCACATAGGACTAAATGTTACTCTCCCCACACATTGCTTAAATCATTTTAAAATCAATTTGGGTACCACTACCAGGCAGTAGATGTTGAGCAAAGAGTAATCTTAACTAAACTGAAAATCGAGAAGCAGCATATTACAGAGTTTTTAACAGTTTTAAGGTTTCTCAAGTTATCGTAATATGTATTGGAGAGATAAAAGTATACAACAGAGTTTTTGAAACAAAAAAGGACAGCTATTTAACAAGGATTAGCAACATACTTCTAAATCATTTATTAGTAGGGTACGATGGCAGGCACAGATGATTAATTCAATATATGCAGCCAATCTGAATTTTTTTTTGCTAACATTCATTCTTTCTCAGTATTCTATCATATATTTTTTTCTTGGTAATGCTTCAAGCCAATATTGCTTTTAAGAGTTTCTATAGTGACACTCCGTTCCTTCCAATTTCCTGAACATGTTCTTTCTCTAAATTTGTCGACTTTCTGATGCTTAAAGAATCTGTATTTCAAAATTTCTGTGACATCTGCAAGTATAGTTTTTCATGAATGTGAACTAGTCAGTCTTCAATATTGTACAATATACCTCTATCCATTGATATATATATATACTTAGCTTTATATTTTAGAAAGTGATTAAACCCTGAAAGCCTAGTAAAAATCCGTATGTACAAAGTATGTCAGGTCATGTATGGACTTTCACATTGTTAAAGGACCATTTACTTAACAAAAATCTCAGTGTAGACAAAAACGACATTTGGTTTATCAATATGCATGTATTGGTGCCAATATCTTAATTTTTAGAAATTCATCCTTTTAAAGTGAAGATACACTTTTGTTATATACTGAAGTCTATGACCTAAACTTGCCTAGTTCTAAGTGATAAACTTTAGATTTAAACAGAAGTTATTTTTATTATTTTTTAGTTTGCTTGCATTTAATATTTTTTCCATTATAACATGAATGAAAGAAGATATTTTTCTGGACTAGTTGTTACCAGAGTGTAGGGGATGGGGGAAGATGGAAGAGGTAGACAGAGTAAAGGGGGTCAAATATAGGAGGGTTGGAAGAGGGTGAAGTGGGTAAAGGAGATCAAATATATGGTAGTTGAAGGAAACTGAACTCTGGGTGGTAATTACACAATAGAATATATAGATGTCAAATTATAATGTATACCTGAATATTATATGATTGTATTAACTAATGTTACCCCCATAAACTTGAAAAAGTAATTGTTGCTAAAAAATTTTTTTTTAAATATTGCTTCAAAATGAGAATAACAACAAATTATATTCAGAAAACCCAAATTAAAGTTAGTAATTAATGACAACAAAAATGAGTTGATTTTAATAAATTTTACTAATATACTAAGTGATGTTAAGGAATTTAATTTTGGGAGGTACAGTAAATAAATATATTAGAGTTTTTATTGCAATTACTTGTTGAAAGAGTAGATCTATTCTATTTAATTCTGCATTTTCAATTTTGATTTTATTTTTATGGAAAACTAAAAAGATTACATTTTAAAACAGGCAAATACAACAATTTTCTTGATAACTAATGAGAAAATGAAATCTGTTCTGAATTTTTCTGTCTACAAAATCAGTGGCCGGAAGCAAACAAAATTGTAAACCTTGTTCTCATAAAACCTGTTTTATGAGACAAAAACTTCTTTACTCTGAGAGCAATACAGATTCTCTGTGGGGATCAGTTCAATGGCATTGGAGTCAGAATGCTGTGTTGCCCACAAATAGAAAATCCCATAACCATAATTTTTCTTTATGTTCAAGGACAAGTACTGAAGGCAAATACTATGGAGGACAGTGCCTTACTCTGGGAGAGTCAATGATGCAAACTGCTTCTGAAGTTGGCTGTGAAGTTTTGAAAACTGATCAAATGATTTTTCCGTCAGGCTTGTTTCGTTGTTACTGTGCATCACCTGGATTAGATATAGCTGCAGAAAATAAATAGGCAAAAATCAAAAAACGGCAATATCAACCTGTGATATATTCTGAAATCTGATTTTATTTAAACTAAACAAAGCAAGAATCTGCAAAAAAAAAATCAGGAAAGCTAAGAGATGTAATTAGTAATGGCAAAATTACCTATAAACATATTACATAAAGGTATCATAACCTTATGTGGTGGGAACACTGACTAATTTCTGCTATTATTTTCTTGTAGACACCTTAATTAGCTCTTGATTGATATTCTACCACAGGAAGGGAATGTTCTCTTTGATGGTTCTCTTCTGATAGCTTCAGTTGTTATGATTTCTCCTTTGAATGTCCTCTTTAGTGGTACTTATGCTCAAACTGTAACTGGTTTTTCATTTGCATAGTAAAAACAAAAATTATGGTATCAGAAAAATTTGTATAGCATAGTGAAGGGGAGTCTGAGATGAAGTCAAATAATATTTAAATCAAGATGACTGACTTGAGACTTACATTACTAGTTTTCTTGCTGAACCCTAAAATTGTCGCTCTTTGAATTGACCTGCTTGCACTCAGCACACAGGATTCCTGGGAAAAATTTTGCGAAGATTTGGCAGGACTTATGGCTGTCATTTGTGCAAGTGTGTGGATCAAGTTATTCAATTTAACAGGGAAACACTCCAGACTTTCTTTTATTTTCCTAGAGAAATAAAAAAGAGAAGATAATGAGTTACATTACCCTGAATTATTTCATCTGTAATTTATTTGCTCATGTTTGTTAGATGTGGAAGAAGAAGTTAAGAACCATGGATGTTTATTTGGAGCCGTGCTATTAAATGTTATTTTTATGAACTTCAAGTTCACATTTTGAGTCATTAGCAAATATAAAATAAACTTTCATGGTGAATTATAGGCCTGTTATTGCAGTATTATATTTTGACTTCTTTTAGATTTGTTTTCTATTTTTAGGGATGATTTTTTTTTGAAATTTAATTTTAGTTTATAATTATTTAAAATAGTTTCAAAATTCCTGAAGTTAACTCTACAACAAATACGTATTTCAAGAAGCCCAGCATCTATTCCTATACTTTGTATATTGTTTCTTCCCTCTCCCTATATTTAAACATTTAAAAAAATTACAGTTTAACTTTTATTGTTTTATTTTTAATTTTTATTCTTATATATATTATTATTCTTCTTTTAAGTGTTTTTCAAATGTTTTATACTATAATACTATATCTAATATACAAGTATTTTATGTGAAATGCTTTTCACTCCATGATCTTTTTTTTTGGTTTGTCGTGGTATTTCTCTGATTTTAAAGTTCTTTTAAAAATTTTACTTAAGAAGGTTTGCAATTGTATTCTAATGGCATAACAAATATCTTATATATAATACCCTTTATCCTCTTTGTACCCTATTCTCCAGTATGATTTGCAGTGTTGTCCTTTTTTCCTAGTTAATATTATAAAGCAAAAAGTATGCTTATTCTACTTTTCATTTGTGTTTTCTATTCTACTTTCATTTTCAAAGAGCTATTGTATCTACATTGTATATTATCTATTCTATACATGCACTGCAGTCTCTGTTCTAACAGTTATTAAATCTTAAACTCTCTAACAGTCCCAATGTCCACAGCTCTCCAGTAATTTTGATTATCTGAAGCTAATTGTCATAAATTCCTTAGGAAGTACTAAAGGAAGTAAGTTTCTGAGTTCTGGATATTGACAGTAATTTGTAGCTTTTATACTTTAGAAGTCCATTTGGCTAGGTACAATGTTTTTGGTTCACTATTTCTTTTTTGAGTGCCATAAAAATATTATTCTGTTTTCTTCTGTAAAGAATTACTGCCCAAAACTTTAATGACCTACTGAACTTCTTTCCCTTATAAATGCTTAGAGATAGTTTCTTTTTAAGTCCAATAGTTTTTCTAAAATATGTTTCAGGTTTGTTATTCTCGGTATTTTTTTTGAAATGCATTGTGCTTTCAATGTGTAATTTCAAGTCTTAATTTTTCAAGGAACTTCTTAAATTATAATGTTAGTATTTATTAAAACACTACATATACAATTAGTTTTGAGACCCCTTTAAGATATTATTTTGGCTTTCTTTTTTAGGGGCTCCCTTTATATATACGTTTGATCTTCATTGCCTTACTTTATTTCTTTTATTTTAAAAGTTTTCCTTTTTCATCTTTTTCTTTTGAAGTATTGTATTGTATTGTTGTGTTTACCTTTATGTTTTTTATAGTTTACTGTTTTTAAAATTATTTTTTCTATTATTTATAATTTTTTTCTTGGGTCAATCACCTTATTCCTGAGTTTTTTAAAATTGTGGTCTCCATAGTTCTCATATCTTCATCATTTTTAAATTTCTTTTAGCTTAATTTGAAATATAAGGATATAAGTGTATACCTTTGTTGGGAATGTCTTTCTGGTTTTCTATCATTGTAAAGATTTTATTTTTCATCTTATTTCTCTTTTTCTTGTTATGATTTTGAGTAACATTCAAACATGATTCATTTTGTTTGCTCATTTTAATATATAATTAGCATTCCTGAACTTTCAAAAAGGAGCAGAGGGTCTTCAACTGTCTGAAGCTCCCTTTTCTGTTGCTATCACATGATAATAAAAACATTATTTTATACTTTCTGAGATCTGTTTCCTTTGCTTCTCTCCTCATTCCCATTTTTTCCCTAGATTTTAATTTTCCTTCAATCTTACTTCTTGTGGTTTCTCTTCAGTGTGAGACTGTTTTCTGGAAGGGGACTCCAGTTACCTTTGAGAGTTCATAGACTTTTTAAAGCTTTTCAGATCTGCCACAGATCCTTTACTCTTCCCAGTATTTGAGAGTATAAAAATCCCTCCCAGTTTCAGCTGCTGTTCTCAAATTGGCTTGCTCGGCTTTTCATTGAGTACCTGTTACCTCTTTGGAGTCTTGTTCTCAGGTCAGTCAGAAGACTTGTTTCCTTAGTTTCTTCCCATAAGATGTTGATACATAGGTCTTGTAACTAAATGGTTTGCTCCTACTTGCTTATATTTTAGGGTTCTTCGGAATAGCTTATCACCTAGTTTTGTTATAGATGTTTATGGTTTTGGAGTTTTGCTACCTATTCATTCTTTTGGTTTTATGGAAGAAATTTATGGACATTTAAAAACTTGACTTGTTATAACATGTAATTTAATCAACACAGAAGTATATTAAGTAAAAGGTGAAAGTTTCCCTTCATCCTTCTTATCTGTCTACTTCTGTGTCAATATTGCATGCTAAGTGCCCACGAGTCAGCTCTGGCACTTGCTGACTGTATGAATGAGTGATGCCCACAATGTCCTGTCTTCCATGGCCTTGCTCAGCTACTGTAGATTCATGCTTGCAGTGTCTTTGTGTCAGTACTACAGTTCCTTCAACAGCTATAACTTTATAATAAGTCTTGAAATCTAGAAGTTCTTTTATCTTATTCTTCTTCAGGTGTTTTTTCATGATTCTAGGCCCTTTGACCTCCCAGATATATTTTAGAATCAGCTTATCAAATTCATCCCTACATAAAATAAATATGTAAGAATTTTGAATCATATTGCATTGAAACCATAAATTAATTTTGGGGAGAATTAACATTGCTACTATATTGAGACATGCAATCGATGAACATCGTATATTTCTCCACTTGTCTTGTTTTATATCTCTTTGATTTAAAAATTTTTTTTTCCTGTGGAAGTTTTACATATTATGTTGTTGGATTTATTCCTCAGCTGAGCATATTTTTATATTGCAAATTATAAATGCCATCTTTTCCTAAATTTTATTTTAAGTAATGTTATATAAGTAGATTTTTTAACTAAGTAATTCTAACAATATATTTGTATAATCTTTTGAAATTTATACAGACAGCCATGTCATGTAATCTGCAAATAATGATGGAGTTTTTGACAGCTAAGATGTCCAGTTCTGTGTTAAATGTAAGTAGTGATAGCAAGGTTTGTTCTTGACCACAAAAGAAACACTTTCAATATTTTACCATTAAGTATATTTTCTGAATGTTTTTAGGTTAAATATATCTTTTCTATTTCTAGAGAGGTTTTAAAAATGAGAGATTCTAAATTTTATTAACTGCATTTTTAATATCTTTTGAAGTGATAATATAATGTTTTCCCTTTAAATTTTTCACTACTGAGTCTCAAATGTTTCCTTGTAACCATTTATTGTACTAAACACTTGTTATTCAAAATTTGGGGGGGCATTGTTTTATTTGTTGTCTTATTCATTTGGAAAATAAAAATATAGCAAAGCTTAAATATAGAGCTTGATTATTTATACAGAAGGCATTATTTTTTTGCCTGACATTGATAAGAATGCTTGCAATTTTTTACTTTTAAAAGTATGATTATTTAAATTTCTTTTTATTCTCAGCTTTCTAAAATTTTCCAAGAGAAATGGATGCTGATTTAATCAGGTACTACTTTTCTGGATTGGCTTCTATCAAAGTTGCAATGCCTTCTTTACAACTAATGTGCCATGTCCTCAAGTTTAACAATGTAGTTCAATAATGTTTAATAATTTCCCCCTCAATTTTATAAGACTTCAAGCCCATTAATCTTGTTCTGGTATTAGACTTTTTTGAATACATTCCAAATTTTTCCATTATTATACATCAATCTAGGCCAAAATTTGCTAAGAAAGTTAAAGTATTACTCTGATCACTATTCTTTTCCACAGTGTACATTATTTCTAAAGATGTTCTTTGATTTTATAGTATAGCAAAACATTAATTTCTTTCCTCATTAGTCATTAAAGACATGAAAATAATAATAGGAGGATACCAGTAATCATGACTTACGAATACCCATTCATTCATTCATTCATTCAGCACATACTTACTGAACATATTTTATGTGTTAGGGTTGAAAGCTCTAAGGTGACAGCATATACTTACTTCTCATGAAGATAGGCACGTGAACCTCACAAAAGTTTCAGCTTAAATTCTTGCCTTATTCTTATAAATTGCCCAACAGTTAAGATGTAAGAATAATGGAGATGAAAGATAAACTTTTATGATAAGCCTATAGTTTCAAGGCAGACTTTCACCTAAATACACCTTCCATCTCTCAGGTGGCAGATTAACAGAACAAAACAAATAGTGCTTTAATATGACTAAACTTGGGACTGGTGTTCCCAGAGCAGTAGATTTTAGGTCTCTGTGAGGATCTGATTTATCCAGGTGGCAGCTCTTCAGTTTATTTTGCAGCATCAGCAGTAGTCTTATATTATAGATCCAAAGCAGTAGCTGGAAGATCCAGTTCTTAAATTTCATAAGGGAACATCTGGGCAGTCTTGATAATTACTTCTAACTTCTTGCTAGGCACCATTCTACATCCTGGGACATTTAGGTGAAGGAGAGAAATCAGATTCCTGCTCTGAAGGAGTATATATATATCCTTTGGCAAGCACTGCACTAAATCCCTTATGATAATCTTTTCATCCTCAAAAGAAAGCAGTAAAATTATTTTGTCAATATAAGAAGTAAAATTATTTGTCAATAAGAAGACCAAGAAAGGTAGAATGTATACTAAGGGTGACATCATCTAGAAAGTAGTAACCAAAAATTCCAACTCATGTTTATCTGACTCCAAAGTCGTTGCTCTCATCGTAGATTATTTATGATAAATAGTCTTTCAACTTTGTTTTAAAAAGAAATAAGCTGATATATTTAGTGTGGAATTCCCAGGTGGAACAAAGACACTTAGACAATGATCCTTTAATTTTTACATAGAAATAATGCTTGGGCAGAAGAAAATTTATGGTACTTCTTATGGCCTATAGTATGCATAAAATTTCTTAAGCTTTAGGTCCTATCTTAAAAATGTATATAAATTCTATTCAACTTTATAACATGTACATTTTTATATGATATAAATATTTTAAATTGCTTATCATCAGAAACAATTGCTACTAACAGATTTCCTTAGCTATGTTTATATAAATGGGTAATTGAGTTTATCAGTCTCAGAAAATTGAGATGAATCTTGGAGATCTAATCTTCCATGTCAGGTACAGCATCTAAGCAGATTTCTTTTTTCTCAGACGAAAGACTATAATATTTTAAAACTCACATTTATATTAATATGTGACTACAAAAGGCAAAAGTTTTTCATGCTTCATGAGCCACATCAGAATAACCATTGAAGAGAGATGCCTAAATTGCTATAGAATGCGTGTTGAAAGTTCTCAGGCAACATTTGATGGAAATTTTAACAAGAG
The DNA here is from genome assembly GCA_004027375.1 of Macroglossus sobrinus. Taxonomy (NCBI): domain Eukaryota; kingdom Metazoa; phylum Chordata; class Mammalia; order Chiroptera; family Pteropodidae; genus Macroglossus; species Macroglossus sobrinus. Next base: position 920,867 of record PVKZ01000177.1, read on the forward strand.
CATATTTCAATAGCCAAAGTTGTTTGTATCATTGTGCATACAGGTATTTGACTAAATACTTGTTTTACTGGTCAATCTCTTTAATAGTATCAGGAAAATATTGCTCAGGAGAACTTTTCTGTGAAGGAATTTGCATAAGAATGTTCTTATTTTACCACTGACACTATAATTTTATCATACATAAATAGAAGTTTCTCATACCCCAAGAACAAATTTCTTCATCTAACTCTCAAACTTAATTTTCATTGCAGTGATTTGTCATGTGTAATAAAAACATTATTTTTTAAATTCATATTGGTGTTATTGAGATTCCAGCTCTGTTAGTCATTCTTAAGCATTTGGAGAGAACAATGAATTAATATAACTTTGTCATAATTTCTTTTATTCTATGATGAAAAATAATAGTTTAATGTTGAGTTTATAATCTTTGAAATATGTGACCAGTACTTCCTCATATTTAAGCCTTTGAAGATAATTCTTATTTTGCCAAAAATTTATTGTAGGGGTTCAGAATGAGCCACCCCAAGGTGTACCTCTGTAGTGTGTGGATTATTGTGAGCTAAAGGCAACTGAGCCCCTATGGGCTCAAGAGAAACTTCTGCTCCCCACCTAAACTAGAATAATTTAAATTAAGAGCCTGGCCCACAGAAGACTTAAAACCAAAAATGACTTTTTATCTATCTATAAGTTAGGGAAAACTAACAATTACTGAACCTATGCTCTCCCTGCAATTATCATCTTAAGTCCCAAGGTACATTACCTCATCTTTACCTCAGAATGCAATATATACCTCAATTTCTCTTTCTCTGAACCTTTCATCTGGGGTCTTTGACTCTCCATATATGTGGGCTTCCCATACATATGTATGTAATTACATTTGATTATTTTCTTTCACTAACCTATTTTATGTTTATTTGATTATTAGAACAACTGAAAGAACCTTGAGGGTAGAGGAGTTTTTTTCTCCCCAACATTATACAGGACCAATAAGTACACAAACCCATATTTTTTAACCAAACCATTACTACTCCAAAATGAACTCAATGAATAATCATTGATGATTCATTATAGGTTTATTTTTTATTTTTTTTAAAAAAACTTCTTTTCAATGAAGTTTTAGTTTTAAAAATTCAAGATTTTCTGTCATGGAAAGAGAGCAATAGATGATTGTGGCTGCATGTGTATGTAGTGTATATGTATACATATGTGAACATAAAAATTTAAGTTTCATATTCTAACAAAAGGTTAAAATAAAAAGTTTAAAAGAAATACAATAGATACTAAAAAAGAATATTTTATGTTAATCTTTGTGGTTTTGATAGTATACAACCCTAATATGAGAAACATAGCTATAAACATAGGTATTACCATGTTCTATCAACTAAGCTGAAGACACTAAAGTTGAAAAGCATCTCTATTTATCTGAGATTATCAGAGCACTTCTGAGTTTGCTTAGGATTCAGGGAAGAGAACCTATTATACCAGAATTCAATTGTGTTCTATTCTGAACTCACTTATTAGTGAGTGATCTCAAGAAAGTCATTTAGACATCATGAGACTCAATTGTTTCATCTATAAAACATATTGATGACTAAACCATGCCATCTCTCAGGGTTGTTAATGGCTCAAATGAAGTAACATATGAAAAATCATTGGAGATAGAATAATATGCAGATATTATTTCAGAAAGATTTTTACCTGTTAAGCAATGAAATGAATATGTAAGGGCCTAAAGGTAGCAAACTACACATTGAGGAAACTACACAAGGGAAAACAAATGTACAGTTTATGGTTCTGTGAAAACCAAAATATGATAAACTCTCTTGAAATCCTACAAAAGAGATATTATATAAAGATTAGAGCAAGAGGCAACTTTAGAATTACTTTTTTTCCTTTCATTTTTTTTCTTTTCTCCTGCTTCATAGTTTAGAACATAGTTTTTAAAACCCCCAAACTTTGCTGATTACACAGTTGAAGTTTCCAGTCTTCAGAATTCATCTACAAGGTCAGCAAGTCTTACATAAATGTCATCACAGGCATGTAACTCTGCATACAAACAGGAATTCCAGGCTCTATGGCCTTAACTATAAATAAGTTATTCTTACAGAAATTCTTGTTACAAAAATTGCCTAATTAGAGCAAATGAAATAAAGAAACTAGGGAAAGGTTGATGGGCTGGTCTTATTATGTACAACTAATGTGCCAGTGACATGATATTACAGGTTCCCACCCTCTCTTCCCAAAGCCAGCTTATTTTATTGATGATTTTAACATGAGCTTTTATGCACAGCAAGAAAATAAATCTGAACATGCAATAATACAGAAAAATCAATAGTGATAAATGGTGCTATAATTAAGGTAATAAAAATCTTTAAAATACAAAAACAAGATTTAAAAATAGTAAATTATTTTAGTCTAGTTGCTCGCTAAATCCTTGGAATATAGTAATTTGTTGCAATGCACAAGGTCAGGAATACCAGTGAGGATTGACTGCTGCACATAGCCATTGTGGAGATAACAGCTGCTGTGAAACAGCGCCATCTGGACTATTTATCTTTTTAAACTAGTGATTTCTGGTACCCTTCGTGGGTACATTAAACTTTTCAAATGCCTTTAACCTTTAGACTGATAGTCTCTCGAAGAGTTCAGAATATCTTCTTTTTAAGCTAATAGCTACGATGTATCCTGACTTGATATTTAGGCAAATTGAGTGAATTCTCAGTGCAACATATAATTTAAAAACAGAGACTCTCCTATTGCAGAAATTTAGAATAGCAACAAAGCTGTCAAACCAAATATCATAGCATGTGTGGCTGGGCCATTAAATTTAGGAAGTACAGCATTGTAAAACCTGTTATACCTGCAATTAAAAAAAGTACTTTATAAAGTAAATTTAGTTCAGGTTAGTTTTCATAATTAAATTTTTGAAATGGGAGATGTTTACAATGAAAATAGAAACCAGTTTACATTTCCCTTTAAATTTACTTTCCTAATTTAGGGAAAGTTGAACATCATAATTGTTAATTCCTCCAGGTTCTGTTTGTTTGTTTGTTTGTTTTCCTTGTGAGTTTTTTTTGTAGGTATTAATGGTTAAGGGAAAAAGAATTTGACCCTTTTTTGTGGAATTACAACAATCCATGACATGACAATTTTGCAAAGTACTAAAAAAGCATTGTGAAAATTTAATAACAAAACCTAGGGGTCTGGATCCATGTCCTATACTCTCTTTCTCAGTTATGAAAAGAAACTGGATAGAAAGCCATTGAACTATGTTTTGGGACATTTGAGCATAAAGTCTTATCTCACCTGTAACCATGAGAAATAAGGAGGAGGAATCAGAGGAACATTTCTGGCACTCCGTCTGCACACACTAGGTGGTTCAGGGACTCTGACTCCTGAATCTGTGATGTGGAGTCATGAAACATTCTTTCTGGGTGTCATCAATGTTTCTACTGGCTTCATAGCTGTACTCGTTGGGACAGTCATTGTGTCTGCTCTGCCCAATGGCCCTTCCTTACCAAGACTGTTTTTTCTAAAGCTCACAGGTTAGAGAAGAAGCTCTAGGTTGTTCTTTGTGAAGGGGAAGACCATGATAGGAGTAAGAATGGGCAACAGAATCTATGGTGGTTTTTTATGAAGGACCATGTCCAATAGAGACAAAGGCAACAAGTTAAGTCAATGAGTTATAAGTGGAATTTATACTAGAGAATACTGGCAAACCAACAAAGAGTAGTAGAACATGTAGGTAGAGCTAAACAGAGCAGAAGGTTTCTGTTTCCATTAGAAACTAGCCAGACCCTATTGGTTGCTAGAGTTTGTTAAGTTACAGTTTGTGTCCATGTATATCCTTTTCCCCAAGGATACCAGATGGAATACCTGGTTCTTGAAACCAAAACACCTCATGAATGCAAACTGTTTGCTTTTTGAGGTTTGTAGTTTTGTTTAGCTTCAAGCTACTTTCAGTTCCATCTGAAGAACAAAAGGTTTTATATTTACTAAAGCAAAACTCCTGCATGGCAATCTAAATGAAATACTGGGAATACTTGGAAAAATTCCTCTCACATTTTTTGGGGAGGGAATGTGTGAAGTCAAAAGAACGATCTGTATGTGGGAGTGGAGGTAGGCAGGGAAGTTTATGTTTAATGATCTCAGTCTGGACTGTGAAATAGGTCATCTATTTCAAAGGACAGCTAATCTGAGGTTTGAGAGTGATTGAAAATTTTGAAATAACCCGTTTGGACAGCATTTTAATGGATGGTTGCCTTTGTTGCTTAGCAGTGGGCCCAGCAGAGATATTATATGAGAGTATCGGTTTGCAGGGACTGAGTCATGATCCTTTCTTGATTCTATTCAACAGCACTCAGTTGAAAGGGGAGTATAAAAAAGTAAGAGAAGCAGAGAAGGGAGTTGGTAATGATGTGAAAAACCTTTGTGGCTGGCAAACCAATTTTATTTTTATTTTTCTCCAAGTGTCATTAATTGTGATACAATTTTTAATGCCACACAGAGTACAGCATCCTTTGAAATACTTATAATTAGTTCTTAACTCAGAATGTGAATACCCAGGAGTGGGGTAGGATCTTGTATTGTTCATATGGAGAGTACTCCCTTGGAGAGGTGGGAAAAACCATTTTTTTCTTTCAAGCCTCAAGCAGCCTCAAGAAGGGCAGCCTCTTAATGCTAATACTGTAGCATTCAGACTAAGGCACGTCAGGTAGCTACCCATGCTGTCTCAGATGGCTTAGTTCTCATTCATGACTCAGATCTGTGAGCTTGGTGGTGGGTGGGGAAGGGTGGGTTTTCTTGTCTTATTTTTAACTGTGTTTTAGTGATGTCAGAATAAACAGTGGCATAAAACACTTTTAGGTTATCAAAACAAAGAGAACAAGAAGTTTAAATAGACAGAAGCCCTCATAAGTACATGGAGTTAATGACTCTCATTGAAGCACCAAAGACCAATGCTAGATCCATTGCAGAACTTGGTTCCTTTCTGTAAATTATGTACACTGTCTACAATTCAGGTTTCTCCTTAAGTTTAGAAATTCATGTGATGTCAGGGAACACAGCTTAAGGTAATATTACACAGAAAAGTATACAAGTGCACATAATTTTTAACATTTATTTGAATTATGTAAAGTTCCACTTAAAAAAAAAATTAACCAAGCTACTTTGATAAATTCACTCTATACACGCGTATCAACTAAAGAAATTTTAAAAATTTAAAATATCTAAATAATGGTGAGATCTTAAGTAACTTTTTTTTTAAATGAGAAAGAATCATGATCACAATCAATTGAGCTTTCTTGAACCTCAATAACAGGTTCTTCACAGTACTGGATGGCATGTGTAATAGGAAAGATTGTCAACACTTGATATGCATGCACTGACCAAAGAACTTAGAGATCAGTTGGAAAGACACACCAAAAAGAAATTAAATCATATCTAAAAATAAAAGTATGTAATTGAGATTTTAAGATAAAATATACTAGCTGAGAAAGCTTTTGGGAGTTAAAGGGAGAGTGAGTCTCATGAGAGATTTCTCTGAGGATATAGAGAGAGTTTCAAATCATCTATCTAGTAATGGGCTAAAACAGAAAAAGGATGGAAGGTAACTGCCTTGGAGTTATTAGTCAAATTATCACATGGAGGTTCCTAGGTCAGAATTATAGCAAATCTTAAATCAAACAACCTGGGGACACCTGGTGGTGGCACAAAGATAATAGTTCTGAGAAAGGACTTCAGTTCTTCACCAATGCTTGGGATATTCAGGAAATCAGGATTGATGCCTGTAAAAAGGTGTAGGATCTGTCTTAGTTGAACTGCAGCCAATGTGGGCTCTGACAAACCATGAGAAAACTACGGTTTGAATTATGAAGCAGCACATCTCCCAGAGCCTGTGTGTAGGAGGTGGTTTTCAGCACACAGGGTAGAGTTTAAGACCCACACTCTGAAGCATGACACCCTGGATTCAAGTCTTGGATCTATTCCTTGTGGGCTGTATCCTTTGGTAAATCATTTAACCTCTCTAGGGTTTAAATTTCTTAATTTAAAAATGTAGGTAAGAATGATATTACCTCACAGGCACGTTATGGTGATTAAATAAGTTACTTTATTAAAAGCACTTAGAACAGGGCCTGATGCATAAGAAGCACTGTATTAAATGTTAGTCACTATTATATGCCTATCATGAAATGAATGTTTGGTGTTTAAATTTTTTTCTATTAAATTAAAATTTTAAATATATTTTAAGGGGAATAGAGCTTGTTTCATATTCAGATATTTTTGGAAATGGGGAAATAGGAATATGTCCTCTGTTTTACTTGGGAGAAATTAACCAGGAAGTATATTAATTAAGGTGATATACTAGACAGTCTGTAAGTCAGTAATAAATTAAGTATAGCATAAGAAAGTACATGTTCTGTAGAATTATAGAAAGAAAAAATTAGTTAGTACTAAAATAATCTGAGATGTTTTCATAGATGGGGTACTAATTGTCCAGGGTCTCAAGGGATGTAGAACTGAAAGTTAGATCAGAATCCCCTCTATTTTGGTAATTTATCATTCTTTGGGAGCATTCATGATGAGGTTATAAATGTGAGTTAAATAGACAAAGAAGGAATGAATGTATATTGAAAAAGTGATCTAGCCAGAAAAAGATTCATTGGGGAGTGAAAAAGAGGTAGGGGTCTATAAACCTTCATAAAGACAATCAGATTAGTCTAATTTAGATGCCTAGATGCCTTTTAAGTCTGCAATGGAGAACAAGTTTTTTACCATAAAGTTGTAGAAAGAAGTTTAATTAACAGAATATACTACATAACATCTAAAAGTGAGAAAATTAGCCTGACAGATATGCAGGAGGTGATATACTAGCTCACTCCCAGGAAGTTACTGGCTCAGATCTATTTCCCATATTAGTTCATATCCTCTTGAATTGGAAAGGGAGATGAATCCTCCCAGGCAAGATCACCCATATCTAAGATTATGCTCTGTACAGAATTGGGTAGATCAGGTGAAATTGGAGGATGTGGAGGGATGAGATTCTGGCCAACAAATAAAGCATATTTACATTTTTCCTTTGGCCAGGACCTGAAAGAGCTTTTTACATCCCATATATAGTTTTTCCTTCTTTCTTTTTTAATGGGAGAAGGAACTATCTGTAAATCATAGCACTCTAATTGCTCTGTCCAAGGAATGACACATCACTGTATTGTCAGAGAGATGAAAGTAGTGAGTCCATATCTCATCATAAATCTCTTTTTCCAAATTGTTTTTCTGGACATAGTTCAAGTAGAACAACCGATTTATTTATGTCAGCCCTTGCTCTTTTCAGTGACCTATTGAATAATGTGTTAGATGAACAGGCTGGTCAGCAAACAACAGTGTGCTGCAGAATTACTGACTGAGGCCTTGTGCTAGAGTTTCACATTGCTTCCTTTCTACCTCTTGGGAAAGAAGACACAAGGTGATTCTAGAAATTATAGCTTCATACCATTGACTGTTCATCTCAAATGTGAAACATGTGTCTGTATACACACCTAAGTGCACACTCATTCATCCACAGCTAACCTTACTTGGTAAAGTAACTAGTTGCTTCCAGGTCTGTGTCTTGTGGACGAAGATTGTTATGCACATATTTCAGGTCTTGGATTCCATTTAGTTCAGGCAATCCTGCATATATCATCTTAGCAAAACAAACAAACACACAAACAAAACAAAATCATAAAGCATCAGAACACATGTAAGTAAAATCTTACTTGGTTACATTTGATTAAGCTTACTTGGTTGATTTTACAAATAAGTAACACTTAAATTTATAAAGCAATGCCTTTCAGTTTGTAAACACGAATGAATATACATTCATGTTTTTTAACCTCTCATATTTAGTAGAAGCAGCAGTAATAGTAAAAATAAAAATCAAAAAAATTTGTTAAAGTGTTTGCAGATTAATAATTTAACTTTATCATAAACCATTCAAGTAAGTACGGTAGTATTACTATTTCCATCTTGTTTTCTTGTAGAAGAGAGAGGCATATTCATCATGGGACAGTAGAAATAATAAGATCTCTAATGTCAGAATTACTGGAACCACCATTTAAAATCTGAATGACCTTGAAAAAGACTCTTAACTCCTTTGAACCTTCATTTTCTAATTTTTAAAGTAGATATAAAAATACCCAACATGTCCTGGGAGACGCAAATAGCTAATGAATAAAAGAGAGCATTATACATTATAAATTATTATGCAAAAATTATATCACAATACCTATTTTAAAAAAGAAAACTTTAATCCCTCCAAAACTATAATCAAAGTGTCCACGTCAAATGGTATGTAAGCACATAGGATATAAACCTCATCCTGCTGATTCTCATTTTATGTTCTTTCATGAGTAAGACTCATAGTACCAGAACACAAGTTTCTCTAGTTAAGTGGTGATTGCATTTATTAAAGATTATTCAAGCAATGAAGTAATTAAAGACATAATTGTACAAAGGCTCAAGTATTTTTCTGCCGATCTTTAGAAAAGTACTTTATGTTATAATGTAGATGGAAGGGACAATATTCTCTTTAGTTATTAGGTAAAAATCTTTGAGAAAAAAATAGATCTTTTGAAATAAATTTGAACTTTGCAAAAAATAAATAAATAAGAGGAATGATGTCAGTATCTCTATGACTCAGGTGATAAATTATTTCCTGCTCTGGAAAAGAGGTACTCTTACATACATTACAGGGAACTTGAGAACAATGCTGTTAATCCTAAAAATAAAGGGTAAACTGAGACTATGCTTATGCTGAATGGGTGAAGTTGTGATTGACTTGATGAAGTTAAATTGAGAAAAAAAAATGGATTTGAAACTGTTCTCCTTTCCTACTGGGCCTACCCAGGCTGAGGGAACAGCATTTATAGATGTACAGAGGAGAGCAAGATATCATCCATTTGTTCACAGAGAGAAATCCAGATTAGCTTTCTGGAACACAGGAATCTATTCCGTGGGTGAGCAACAAGAGATGGGGCTGAAAAGGCAAGTACGATAGGACGTTTAAGGAATACAAAATATTTTGTACTTTATTCTAAAGGCAGGGGATAGCATTTTTAGTGTTTTAAATAGGTAATAAAGTAATTGAATTGTATTTTAGAAAGATCATTGTGGTTATGTTTGATAAATATATTAAAGTGAGGGAGGCCAAATAAGAGGCTGGATTTAGGAGACTGTTAGAAATGGAGGTAAGATAGTGAATTTTAAATATATGTAGGAGGTAGAATTGAAAAAAAACTGGGTGATTGTATATATTTGGAGGGCTGGATGAAGTATAAAGCATATAGCTGTAAATATAGATTTGGGAGTCATTAGCATATGAAACCATGAAAATGCATCAGTTAACCCTGGAAAGTTGTCAGCTGTCTCTCCTCATGGATGATCTAGCATCTCAAATTCATGATATCTAAATTTGAGTAAATTTTTTTCTCCCATAAGCTTTTCCTCTTCTTTCCTGGTTCTTAACTCCATTTTCACTTCCACAACTGTCCAACTAACAGGACTATCATATCTTCCTTGATTTCTTCTTCCTAATTCCAAATGTCAATCACTGAATTCTATAAAAACTACATCAACAGTCTCTTATAATCATTCTCTTTTCTATCACAATTATTGTCTCAGTTCAGCTCCTCATCTTCATTTGATTAGATAACTTGAATAGCCTTTTTCTAGTTCTCCAACTGCTATCTAATTATATAGCTTCTGAGTTATCTGTCTAAAATTCAAGCTAAGTGATGATACCCCCTTTATTAAAAACAAAGAAACTTTTAGTTTCTCAGGTTTTAATACATTAGAGTCCCAAATCCTTTTTCTGGTCATAGTGCCTTTCACAATTTAACTGCAATTTGTTACTTCAGCCTTGTTATCTACACAGGTCTCCATCTGTACCACAGACTGACACTTGATTGCCTCCATTTCCTACACATGTCATGCGCATACTCTTTAAACCACCATACGTACTTATATTTTCCTCTCAGCCAGGATTCCTTTCTTCTCCCTCTTTATTTATTGAATTTCTTTTTGAAGGCTCATCTCAAGTGCTTTTTCCTCCTTGAAGCACCACAGACCCTCTGGATAAAATTTAATTACTGTTTTCTTTGTACAGCAATCATATCTTGGTCCCACCTTTTTCACAATGCTTATTTCTGCCTAGATTTCATTATGTTTTGTTTATATATATGTTTGTCAGATTAGATTTTAAGTTCTTTGAGAATAGGAACTGGGTTTATATTCAGTGTTGAATTGTCTTTATTCCCTAGCATAGTGCTTTGTAAATAGTTAGAACTTAATGAATATTTGTGAAATAATGAATGAATGAATAAAAAATACCTGATCTAGTTAGGTATTGAAAACCTGTAAGTTACAAGTCAACACTGACTACTAAACTTAAAGTCAATCATGGGGCAATAAATTCCCCAAAATAACTGGAGAATAGATTAGGCTTTATCTTATCAGTTCGGTACTTAAGAGTTCTAGAGATATCTGTGTACCTATTGAGATGGTTTTCCCCTTTATCACACGGTGATTGTACATCTGCTGAGAATAGCCTTCTTCTCTAGATCTGAATTGCTTTCTAGTTTCTCTGGACACCCTCTATTTACATCTGCTGGCTTAAGACTCTGCCAACATTTCTTTGGGTAGTAGACCCTATACTTACACCTTCTGTCAACACACATACTACACACCAGTGACAAGTACAGATGGCTTCTAATCGGAACTCCAGCTTTCTCTCTGTCATATGGCTGATTAAAGGTAGCAAAGGCTAACTTTGCCCTGATGATGTGCTCCATTCCTTAGAAAGGAGGTTATAAGTACTGTCAATCTGCCCATCAGAGTAAGGATGGCCTCAGACCTGGGTTTATTTAGCCATTTCTATTCTCTGACTCCCAGAGATATAGTTCAAGTGCCTCTTAGCCTAGATTACACAGTAATAACTTTAATTGTGACAATAGGAAAGGTAAAAGGTGGTTAGTACAGGTAATGAACAGTTATAGATAATTAATAGATAAGTTACTTTTTAAAGCATAGAGACATTTAAAAATTTCATACTTCTGTTCTCCTTCTACTAAACCAACATCTATTTGATAATTATATTTCAGGAAGCAGACACTCTTCACCACCACATAGAGAAGTTAGAAAGATTTCTGCTGGGAAATATCTGATATAATAACAAGTATGATAAACATTTTAAACTGGGTGAATGGTCCCTGTGTTCTTTGGAAGCCCTCCATAATAGCTGATATTGATTTTTTAATGAGAGAAAAGCTGATGAAATACAGGCTTTTATGTTAGTGAATTCAGCCAGTAACACCCTTGGGTCTCCTACAGATGTTTTGCTTTTAAGCAAGATGGGAATTTCATAGATTATTTTTTCCCTGCTTCTCCCAGGAGTAAATAAAAAGGACAGTGGATATCTGGAAACATGCTGCTCTCTACCAAGGATGAACCATTAACTCTATAGTAGACTCACCAAATGCTTGTGATTCATAACCCTGGGTACTGACCATTCATGGAAGATAGTATTTATAACTCATATCAAGTATTTCTCAAGTTCTAACTGAATCATGATGCAAATTGATTTCTTTTTAAATGAGCTAACTCAGCAAGAGTCAGTTGAGAGAAAATTGTGGAAAATATAGATTACCCACATAGGTAGAATATAATCTTTCACAAATTTAAATTTGGTTTTTATTTTATAAAAAACCATACTAGAGGAAGTGTTGTCCTGAAACTCTTACTGTTGCTTTAATTATCTACAGAATCCCATAAGAAACCTGAAAAGAGGAAAATCAAGGGGTAAATGATCAGAAAAAGAGGGAATAACACACTGCTGTTTTACATATATACTTAGTCATTGATCTAATTAGTCCACATTGCTTCTGATCTGTTTCAATTTCCATGAGATTCTAAATCAAAGATTATATGTTTAATTTGAATTAGTATTCTTTACTGCCAAAATTTCCCCTGTAGCCTAAAAGTCAAGACTTGAATAATTAAAACATAGGGAGTTTTTTGAAATATATTATATACCAGAAAACGTCAACATCTGATTTTAATATTATTTAATGAGAATTTTTTAAATACTTGATTAAATACTATATATTTACTTCTTTTAAATAAAATAAGACTACATTAACTCTATACTTTAATATTATTTAATATATTATGATCTATGCTAGAAGTTTCTTTTTGTGTAGAAAGAAAGTTTACTAAACAAGAGAAAAAAATTTCACCAACAGCTTCTCAAATTTATTTTTTTAAAAAATGTGTCATTTCACATTATTTTAACATGCTTACTTGTCATTCAGCATAATTTAAGTGTCATCTGAGAGTTACTAGAAAACTATATTTGTGCTTTTCTGCATTAAGTGTATTTTTTATATCTTTTTAATTTTTATCTTTCAATTAGAGTTGACTTTCAATATTATTTTATATTAGTTTCAGGTGTAGAGAATAATGGTTAGACATTTATATAATTTCCAAAGTGATCCCTCAGATTAGTCTAGTACTCACCTGATACTATACATAGTTATTACCATATTTTTGACTATATTCCCTACGTTGTACTTCACAGCTCCCTGACTATTTTGTAACTTTGGGTTTATTTTTGAAATGTCTCTGATGGGTTCAAGTAGTTGTTAGTATAGTTCTTCTGTTATATGTAGTTATTTATAACATTATAGACATTTAGAAATGCTGGACACCTCATTTACTTTTGTACATGAATTTTATCTTCCTATTAAATTAAAAATTTTAAGACTGACTGAATCTCATATGTTGGTGTATCCACCAGTTTTTGGCATATAGTAGAGCTTATGGATTCATGAATTAGAGCCTTTGGGGGCCCAAGAAGATATTAGAGTTGATGGTATCTGAATATTTGTTATGAAAATAGAGTCAAGGTCACTGACTATGTCTTTGTATAGTTTCCTTTGTGGTATGAACACAGGTTAGAAACCATAAGCCATCTCATAATTGCAATATGACCTAATAAATTGGGAGATAAAATGCAAATCTACCAGCATGAAAACTGACTTTTATTGGAAAGCCAACTTGAAGATTCTAGAGATATGCAGAACCTTATATATCCTATTTATACATGAAGAAACCAACATGTCTTTGTAAATGAAGGGCTATGTGTTTATAATATTTTTAGAAATTCCCAGTTTTCAAGACAGAGAAAAAAGAAGTAAGGTACATATTCTGTTTTAAAGTTAAAACAAGGATCCAAATCAATTCTTTATTGAAACAAAGTCAACATTTATTCAGCACTGCCCAATAGAACTTTTCTGCAATAATGGAAATTTTTTATATCTGTGCTCTCCAATGTGGTACCCTTAGCAACACGTGGCTATTGAAGTGCTACTGAGTACTTGAAATGTGGCTAGTGAGCCTGAGGAGTTGAATTTAAAATTTTATTCAATACTAATTTATTTAAATTTAAATAACTGTATGTAACTATGGGATACTGTATTAGACAGTACTCTTATAGATTAACAAGGATCTAGCATAACAAATTAATTGAAGCCTACTATATGACAGGTACTATGCTAAGTGCTTTATATTATTATCTGATAGGGTTATTATGAAATGTAAATCAATTAATACACATAAAGATCTTATCATAGTGCTCATGCAAAGCATTCACTAGGTTAATGTATTCATCAATCCTACATCTATAAATTAGATGCTATTATCTTCATTTAATACACGAGGAAACAGTCTTATTAGAGTTAAGTAACATACCCTGTGGAATGTAGCCAGTAAAATGCCAACTAAAAATTCAAATGCAAGAATGGCAACCACCAAGTCTGTTCATTTAATAGCAGCTAGTAGAATTATCGTCAAATGTAGGCTCTAAACCAATTATTTTTGATGGTCATATTGACTCCAAACACCATGCTGATCTACTGTGTTTTTTTCTCCCACAGTTTGCTGCAATTACTAGTATGAATGTGTGTGCCCAAACGAATCACAACATTCTTCTCCCAGAAGGTATTTCTACCAGATCCCTCCCCTCTTATCCTGCATATCTAATTGTCATCTCTTTGTATTGGACAGTGGAATGAAACATTGACTTTTACTCTGTTGATCAACAGAGAGTACATAGGACCATGACTTGATAGAACCAATGCTTACTAGTAAATGTAGTTCTCTCTGGTAGAGCTGCTAGCAAGTTGCCTCACATTTTTGGCCTTCAGCTTCTAAACTAGAAAATAGGCAAGTGATCAAAGGCAGAGATTTTGAGGGAAGCCAGGAAAAATCCTTGCCTGGTCTACATCATTGAGTTGCTGTAATGTGTAAAGGCGATACTTTTTTTTTTTTTTTTAAAAAGCACTTTAGAAAAATTTCTAAATTACTGTCTTGATCTTTAATCAAAATGTACATAGATAACCCTGAGCATATCAATGTTGCTGTGAATAGAAATATTTGCAAAAATAACTGTGAACTAATGCAATAAATTATTAAGAAATGTGTTTATAAACTGTACAATGGTACTTTTAGTTTGTTCATTTCTTTCTGTTTCGAACAGCTCTTTGGGGAACTCCAAGCCATTAGCAAAAATAGACTACAGAAAGAGAGACATAAATGAAGCTTATTATTTTTGTTGTTACCCCGAGAGACTTACCATTTCTAGCAGATTTAGCAGTAGTCGGCTGTGCCTTCTAACAATATTATAAGCTCGACAGCAAAGCTCCACAAAATCTTGGAAATGCTGTGGGTTTTTCCCACCCTCTGTAATAAAGTATTCCATCTCTGAAGTAAAAATAAAAGGAGCTCGGTCCCTGTAAACCAAAAACAATAGCAACCATAAGCAGGAGAAGAAATTGTAAGGCTAAATTAGGCATTTACAACTTATTTTCATTTGAATTTTTTTTTGTTATTTTTTCTCTCTACTCTAATGAATGAATCACCTTTATTGTGAGATAGCTGGAAAAACTTACTAATTGTAGAATTTGGATAATGAGCTGGGGTGCAACAGAAAGATAAGAAACGGTTATTTTCTATCAATCTATATTGTCTCAAATTTTTAATTCCAAATTATATTTGATGAGAATATTATCCACTAAAACTAATGTAAGAACAAATTAATAATGAAGGTGGTTTTACAGAACATATATTTACTGCTAAATTTTGAAATGATAGAATAAGATCATGTATTTGACATCATGGTATTTTTTTGCTTTGAAAATATGTTGACCTTATAGGAAAAAAGTTTCAGGTAAAAGCTGAGATATGCAACGACATGTTCTTTCAGAAGGCAATCTGTGAAGAAAACAACTGTAACCAATTAGTTATTATATGTTTATTAAAAGAAAAAGATGTAGCTATATTTCATTTAATACTCGCCACCAAAAAAGTGCTTATCAGAAAACAGGAAATATGAGCAGACCCTGTTGATATGTAAGTAATATTGCCCCCTGTTAGTCCTAAGGTTGAAAAAACTGGAAAACAAAGGATCAGAGAAATGATTATTGTTTCCCTTATTTTTGTCATTTTTTTTTTCATGTTATTTGAGACTTGAAGAGACAGGAGATGAAGCGTTAGCACTTCTAATAGAGACTAGCAGAGGAAAGATGAAAACAACTCTGTGATGAAGTCTCACTTACTGAATAAGAAAAATGACACAACAGAGTTTTGATACCAGTTTGGCCTATAAGTTCCTCTAGAAGTGTATAAGATGAAAATACTGTTTTGGGTAAAAATTGTATCTGAAAAATATTTTTTGAATGAATTGAAATAAAACATATTATTAAATTTGAGACTAGCAGACTAGATATAACTAAGCAGTAAATGAAAAAAGTCATGGACTATTAAGGAAGTCTCTTAATTATTTTTTTCTTTTAATGATAAAGGAAAAATGTGGTTTTTTTTTTTTTTTTACTGTTGCTATGCTTAGCTCTTTTAGTAAAAAATGTGATAGAGTGGAATATCTTGCTGTTCTGACTTAGTTAACCAGAACTTTCAGGGATGTGAATATTCAAGTCAGAAAGCAACATCTCAGGCATTTGTGGCTGATCTGGACAGTGGGACAGTCGTTTTGTGGCTGACTAGATTTGGCAGCAACGTATTTTAAAGAGAATAAATGACCTACTATTTTTGGCTGTGGTTATTTTACTTATTTTATTATTTTATTTCAATTTATTTCATTTCAGTTTATAATTAATGCTAGCACCTAATTTTAGGAGGAGAGACTGCTGTAATAATGCCCTCAGCTTTATAGTCAGTCATTTGATTATTCATTCAACAAAATTTATTGAGCTCCTAGGCACTGATGAATGTGTCTTAAAAATCAAGTCCAAATTTAAAAAATTTTGCTCACAATCCTTTTATATTTGGCTTTCATTGACTCATCTAACATATATGCTGTGAGTTTACTTTACAGCCCTTTTATTTTAGCCAAGGTAGGAGCAAAATTTGAAAAGATGAGATACAGCATTCTAATCTTGTACCTGCTGTGTCTCATCTCTGAAATAGATAATACTTAGCTCTTAGAACTACTGTGGAGATTAACTGAGAAAATGTACACAAATGCCTGACATGGAGAAAGAGCTACACATTTGTGAATTGCTATGATTTGAGGCTCTATGCAGAGAGCACAGACTGCAGGCCTTGCTAACCAGGTTTCAAATCAGGTTTTATCACCTATTAGTTCTGTGATCCTGGGTAAATTACTTATTTTTTTCATGCTTCAATATCCTCCTATGTTAAATGGGGTTGAGTTCTTGACTCCTGGAATTAAATGGGTTAAAGCATATAAAAGTGCCTAGAACACAGCTTGGCTCATAGTAAACACTCGACCAATGTTAGATACTGTTATGAGTCCTCAAGCTAATGAAGACTTCTCAGAGCTGAACTTTATCATAGCTAAATTTCCCTCTCTCTTCAAAAATGTCATCAGTAAAATCTCATTCTTCCTTTAAAGTTTAATTTACTTCTGACTCCTCCAAGTAACCTCTTTGGTTGAATCAACCCTTAAGTGGACTTTTGAATTCAGTAACATCTTTCATATATTGCTCACCCATGTAGTCAGACTTCCATAACCAGAAAAAAAAAAAAAACTTCATTTTATATGTAAAAGTTTTCCTACTCTATACTACATTGAATGGAACCTTGGAAGTAATTTTAAAAGAATCTTAAATTTATAACTTCCTGAAATTTTCTTTTTCTAATGTAATAGATGTTTTTCTCTTCAATATAGAAAAAATATTTTTTGCCAAATTGATTTCTCTTGGAAAATTTTATAGTTATGCTCAAGTTTGTATGCTAACACATTTTCTTCTTCCATGGCAACCACCATTATAAATCAGAAGAAGAAAGACCATAGCAGAAAGACAAATACACAAAAGAAACATCTAAATCAGAGAAAATATAAACTAATAATAATATTGAAGAACCTAATTTTAGCTGTGTTTAAATATTATCATAGTCTAAACTTTTTAGTAAGTTCAACAAAATAAAATCTTGCATGTTTTCTATTTGATTTGCATCGCTCATTTATGATCAATTTTAAAATAATAAAATAAGACTAAAATTTTTCTATAAATAAAAATAAGCCTATCCCATTTCTACAGGTTGTAGGAGTCATAGCTGGGATGTGGTTTATCGGTCCATTCAAATGTGAATCCAATCCTAGGTTTCAGACTGGAGCCTATGCCTGAAGTATAAGCAATACTCATAAATCTTAGATATAAATTGGTTGTGACAAGAGGGAAGATTGAAAACTATTTAATCTCTTAAAATCTATACTGTTATTGAATCCTGAATCATATGTTGAGAATTATTCACAGTTGTACAAATACAACAGAACACTTTTTGTTGTGATTATCTTACTTTTTTCCCCCCTAGATTAGTGGTTTTACCATTACTTGACTAAAGCCTACCTGTTTCTGCTTCTATACCTTTTACTTGTATTGTTTCCCACTTCTAGCCATCTCTCACTCTATCTCTCTTTCTTGCCCCTGCCCCAGGTCTCTCTCCCCCACCCACCATGATGCTCTAATGCCCTAACATCCTAATACTAAGAGATCTGGATCAAAATTTTTTTCTTATAAGAAGTCTCTGATTAACCTGTCCCTTTTTGATTTCTCTCTTACTTTGCTTTACTTTTTTACATAGCCCTACAGCTAATATATTTTATTCTTTATAGTCTCTTGTAGTCTTATGATTTTTCCCTCCAAATGATATGTGTAATTTTTCAAGGGTAAAGGAAGTATTTTATCTCTTTTTCACATATTATTAATGCCTCAAACAATATTTTGATGGAATTCTGTTATATACAGTGAATGAAATAGTAAATAAACATATCACAGTGAAGAGCTTGTGACAATTTAACATTTATGTGGGAAGGCCATGTGAATAAACTTATTTGTTATGAATATGTCATTTTGTTATTGAAGTTAATCTTTTTATTAACTTACGATCAGTCTTTCCCTGAAATTATTATTCTGTAAAATTGCTAAGAGCATTCTATAAATTTCCAATATAGGTGATAAGTGAGCAGTAGTTTAAAAATGTACATGGATTTGGGAAATTTAAGAAGATTTTTATTAAGAACAAACACTAACTATTAAGGAGACGAATAAGTTCACTTGATATGAGAAGTAGCAGGACACTTAATAATTTGCTGTTTGTTTTTACTTATGCATGAACTTCCCTTTTAACCATTGTATATAATCTCATTGTTTAAAATTATTAGAATATCAGAATCATCAATATTAGGCATTTACAGATTGCCATTGAACTGAGGGTACATAGAGGTTTAAGATATGTCTCTGCTCTTTAGATGACTCAAACCTAGCTAAGGGGGCATGCACACAAAATGTTAGAGTATTATACTTATTTATCAACAGGTATTTATTTAATATTTATAATACATATGTGCAAGACTTAAAATTAAAAAAAATGTAAAAGCAATAAATTTATTAAATAATAACAATAGTGTTTTGAAAAGATTCCTCCATCTATATATGAAGAAGAATTTGGAACAGGGAGAGTACATGTGGGTGGATCAGGCAAGAGACTTTTCAGAAGGTTTTGATTAGATATGAGAGTATCTTAGGTTAGGATGTGATATGCAGTTATAGAGAAAAGGGAAGATTTATGAAATACTTTCAAAAAAAGTTTAAAGGACTTCATGATAGCTCAAAATGGGAAGGAGAATAGGTGCTAAAAAAAGTGTTAAATATTTGGTTTGTGTATTGGGAGGACTATAGTGCAACATTCAAGTGGGCTCAGCTTTGAACAAGTTACATTTGAGGTACCTTTGAGATAAGAGCAGATGCCAAGCAGGTATTGCAATACTTATTTCTGGACCATAGAGAAAAGATCCAGGCTGGAGGTGAATCTTGATTTCCACTTTGGGGAACATTGAGTGGGCATATTTTTCCTTATTCTTCCCACTCAGAATATTAAAAACCCTAAGTGTACAATGAACCGAAGGAAGATCTGAAAGACATAGAAAAGAGAGCTACTAGAAACCTCAGGACTCAAAAAGCAACATAGTGGTGAATTCTCTGGGTTTTCTTCTGCCTCACATACTCTAGACATAGAGCTCAAGAAACTGGCAGTCTGAAAATTCTAGTGGGTGCTGACAAAATCTCCCCAAGAAAAGCCTATTCTCTCTATCTAAAGGCCCAGGAAAGGACCAACTTCACAAGACAGAAAATATGTAGACAATAACTACTCTATTCCAGTCAAATATTACAGAAAACACTGTGACTCCTCTCACCCATCACACCAGCAAAGGTCAAAGTTGGGAGCCTAACCTTTCATTCTCACCAGGCTATAATGAGGCGTCTCAATCCTCTGTTTGGGTGATGTCAGAGACAGTTGAGTTAGGAGCTGTGTATTGGTAGAGGGATAGACACATAGGTCAACAGAATAGGATAAATAGCCCAGAAATAGACTCATACAAATATGCCTAAATGACTTTTGACAAAGGTACAAAAGCAACCCAGAGAAAAGATACAACCTTTTTAATCAGATGATACTGAAACAAGTAGATATCCATATACAAAAATATAAACCTAAACCTTATACCTTATACCTAATAGAAAAATATATAATATAACACTATAAACTTTTAGAGAAAACAAAAAAATCTAGGGCTATGCAAAGAGTTTTTAAGCAGATGAAAAGACAATGTTTGCAAACCACCTAGTCAGCAGAGGACTAGTATCTAGACTATATAAGAACTCACAAAATTTAACAGTAAAAAAAAATTAAACAATAACATTAAAAAATAGGCAAAACACATGAAGAGACATTTCATAGAAGAGGAATACAGATCATAAATAAGCACATGAAAAGATGTTCAACATCATTAGCCTTTAGAAATATGAAAATTAAAACCACAATGAGATATTACTACATACCTATCAGAGTGGCTAAAATAAAAGTTAATGATAATAACAAATACTGGAAAGTATATGCAGAAACTAGATCAATCATTTATTGAAGGTGGAAATGTTAAATGGTACAGCCACACTGGAAAACTACTTCACAGTTACTTAAACAACAATATCATGCAGCTACCATATAATCCAGCAATTCTACTCCTGGGCATTTGTCTCAGAGAAATAAAAACTTGTATTCACACAGAGACTTATACATAAATATTCATAGCAGCTTTATTTGTAATAGCTAGAATTTAATCCAGATGTTCTTCAGTGAGTAAATAATTAAATTGTGGTATATCCATACCATGGAATATTATTTGTCAGTGAAGGGAACAAACTATTGATACATACATCTTGGATGACTCTCCAGAGAATTATACTATGTGAAAAAAAGACAATCTCAAAAGGTTATATACTGTGAGATTCCATTTATATAACATTCTTGAAACAACATAGTTATAGAAATGGAGAACAAAATAACAGTTGCCAGGGGATAGGATGGAGCAGATAGGGTAAAAAAAAAGTGAGTATGCCTAGAAAAGGGCAACATGAGGAATCCTGGTTGTGATGAAACTCGTCTGTATCTGGACTGTGTCAATATCAGTATCCTGGTTATGATGTTGCACTATAATTTTATAAGATGTTTCCATTGGGGGAAATTGGTAAAGGATACATGGGATCTTTTTGTATTACTTTTTACAACTACATGTGAATCTACAATTATTCTGAAATCAAATGTTTAGCTAAAATTTGTGTATGTCCTCTGGCTTTAGATATTGATGGAAGCCTTGAATGTAGCTGATACAAGTTTGGTGGAGACTATAGAATGAGAAGAGAAAAGAGATGTGTCTTAGGGAATCTCACATTTAATGTCTTGGTAGAAAGAAATCATCCTGCATTGGATACTGAGAAAGGGAGAAAAAATAGTGTCACACCACAGGAGGCATGTGAAGAAGTCATATGAGGAAGAAATAGTGAACACTGTTGAAAACTACTGATAAATTGGTTAAAATGAGGAATGAATGGTGTTAGACTTAACATTATGAAGGTCATTGTTGATCTTATCAAGTAATGAAGAGTAAAGCCAGACGTCATGGACACTGGGGGTTTTAGGCAAGATTTTTTTAGACTTTGGAGAGACAAGCATATTTAAAAGGATTATTTAAGAGAGAGAAAAATATGCAAGGAAAAATGATTGATAGTGTAATGTTTGTTAGAGGTAGGAGGTAAATGGCTCCAAGTCACGGATGAAGGGATTGGCTTTAGGAATGAAAACCAATTTATTATAACAAGAAGGAAGAAGTTTACATGCAGATGTAAATTATGAGTTTTGTATTAAGTAGGAAGACAGGCTCTATTCTGACTGTATTTTCTCAATAAAGTAGGATGTGCAGTTGTCTGTCTGAAGTGGAGAGAGGGACATAATGGGTAGGAGAAATCTGAGATTTATCTTTTGAGGATAGAATACAAATCATTATGGAGAGTGAAGTAATGAGATGGCCACAGAAGTATTGTGGGATTGCTGGGCCCATTTGAAACTGGGGATGATGTTTGCATTGTAGTGCCAGTGCTTTCTTGTAGTGCTTCGCTGCTATGGTTTAGCACAGAGAAAGCAAATGAATGAGTTATAGTACATGTTTATCTTCTCTTTTCACACCTTTACTTAAAATTCTCTCTACTATAGGCTATCTTTTCCTCTTTTTTTTCTACTAAGTTAAGTCTAATCATTTCTTCAATGTCCTTCTCATGTTATACTTCCCCTTGAAATCAATATCACTAGCTCTCATCACAGGGACTGCCCTATTCTAAAATACATTATTAAGGAAATGGACTAAGCATGCCAGTTGTAATGGATGCACTTTGAAATAGGTGAGGTACTTTATCCTTAAAATGAGTAGTCTTTTACTTATTGAACTATTACTTAAACAAATATGCACATACTTAGAAGTGAATTACGTTCGATTTTAAAGTATTGAGCACATAAGCTATTTGAGAACACTATAATACACAGAAGCAACTTCCTTAAATGTGAATTATGCAGCCTAGATAATACCACTGGGTTTCATCCCAACAGTTCGGGGGGATCTTTGGCTATACTAAGTTCAATAGAACAGTCCCAATGGGCTCTGAAAACTAGAGTCACGCCCATGAGCATTTAACCTCTATTAGCTGAAAGATTCCTATTAGATGCTTTCTCTTTTTTAAATATAAGGAAAGAATTAAAAGAGAGTGAGCAATTGTAACTGCCTTTTCACACATGAAAGAGCATAGTGTCTGTGGGTGGGAAAGTGGCCCTGCTACTTTAACACTTGGTCATGGTTTTTGAATGCCTCTCACAGTATAATCACCTTGCAACTTATTTGATTGTAGTTGTAAAAGAAAGATAAGAATTTAATAAATATCATGGCCATAAATTCAGGATAATTATGTCATCTGGTATTAACTAAAGACATAGCCATCTGTTCCAATACTGGAGAGAAAATAGTATGTTGGGATGATTGAGAAATGGGAATATCAGTCCCCTACCTGGCATCTTCAGAAAGGTCCTAAGACCAACTGCCTGTGATTCTGGACAAATTATAACAACTAAGACTTCACTCTGTCTTAACTCTTGATTCATAAATTAGAGAAAATAATAGGAGTTGCCTCAGAGAGTTCCTGTGAGGATTAATTAAGCTAATGCATATCAAATATTTATGAGGCTTTAAAGGGTAATTTTGACTATTTCCTTTAGAATCTGATTCCACATACTGGATGATGCAGTACCACACTAAGGAGCACTTGCTTTCTGCCACTCCCAGTGATAATCCATGGTAATTTGAAAAGAGCTGCATGTTTCAATATTGGTGATGGAGGTGGGGGATATGGTGAGAAGGATGGAAAATAGAGATCTCTTTCAAGGGTTTGTGACATTAGATAGACTCTATCTGCTGGGCTTTGTGATCATAATACAGTTCATCTAACATTTACTTGAGTAACTAATAAAGTAAGTAAATGGATGAACTTTAGACCCAGGTTTGAAATACTTCAGTGTTTGAATATCTATTTGTACCCTAAACTGAAATGGGACTCAGTAATGAGGCATGTTTTATTTTTATTATTCAAATTATTATTAATTTCATATTAATAATATAAAATATTATACTGACATTAAAATATATCATTTAACTATTTTTTAAAGTTGCAGACTCCCATTATAGTGAATGGTGATATTAGCATACGAATAAATGCAGATTACATTGGGGAATGTTTAAGCCTACACTTTAACTGATATCACAAGTGACCTACATTTTGGAGAGCACATTTTGCTGTCCAACAGAATGAACACAAGTCTCTTGTCTAATATCCTTGAGTTAATTGAGAAGGCAAATTTGGAATCTCCTTTGGATAGGATAGAACCTTGTATAATTAGCCAATACAGGAAACCTCATGAGTGCAATATACTGAAAACATGTGTTCATGTACCATTATAGAAAGAACATTTAATGCCCTGTGAGATCTCTACACTCTCAGCAATTATTAACTAAGGAGACCCTCACAAATAATCTCTTAAGTGTAAAACATGTTTTTCCCCTAGTCTAGCCTCTTTTGTAAATGCACTGTGAGTCCTAAGTTAGATTCTGGGAGGTTGCTGATCTTTTAATTGCTCGATAACTATAGATAGTGATCTGGAGTTTCTCTCAGGCTCAGGTACACCATCTCTCTTATTTGAAAAGGGTCATTAAATCAGCTACCTCTTCAAAATGATCAGTCCTACTTTCCCAAGTCTGATATATGTGGACAGAAAGAGACTGGTCAGCTCCTCAAAAATTCCCATGTTTTACCCCCTTGAGTTCAAGGGAAGTGTACAGTTACACTTTACATGGAAGGAATTTCAGAGTCTGCTTGAATAGCATTGAATCTGGATATGAAGAAAAGATCATCAATGCTAGAATGTTTGGGTTAAATTAGATTGTGGTATAATACTTTTAAATAGGCTTAAGCTCTAAAATCAGGTTGAAGGTGAAAATCAAGAATAGTCCCAAGTTACCTCTGAAACATTTAAATCACCCATAAAGCCACCATATGCATGATCATAATTCATGTATCAAACTTGAAAAGGACATTTTATCTCTCGGTGTTTCCCCAGCACAGGATTGTGTACGATTTATTTAGTTGAATACCAGATGAAATTCTTATACTAAGCTCATGTTCAGGAGACATTTTTAGTCTTTTTTTAAAAACTAGATTCAGACTAGGGCTATGACATGCTTATATTGACAGGCATAATGTATCTGAGACCAACTGAAGAGTCAGCACTCGTGTCTTTGTTTATAATGGGACATAGGCTCATTGAGTGTGAAAAGGCAGAATCCTTATACTACTATTTAAATTGTTCTCTTCCTCATTTCTCCTTTCCTGTCTCATTTCCTTCCTTTTATTCCTTCTCTTTTACAAACTTTTCTTCCTTTCTCAGTCATTCATCACTCTTCATCTGAAAACCTATAAGTTCTTCTTTAAAGAAAATTCATGTTTTTTTTTTCTAAAGAGAGAAACTTTTTGTTTAACTTCTAATGGGGCAGGGGTAAGATATAAAGGGAGTTACTCAAAAGAAACCAGGTGACAAAACATAGTGCAATGATAAAGTAGAAGGAGAAATAATATTAAGAAGATGGGAATGACAAAACAAACTTTATTTCTTAAAATAGTCTAAATGATAGTGCTTTGAAAATATAAAGAACTATTCAAATACTAGGTGTAGTTTGCCTCGGACTGATTTCATGACTGGCAAGAGACTTTGTGATACCTATAGTATACCAAATTTTTTTCAATTATTTCATTGTGATAGAATACACATAACATAAAATTTACCATTTTCATTATTTTTAAGTGTGCAGTTCATAATTTAATATTATGAATATTAAAATATTCATAATGTTGTGCTACTATCACTGCCAACAATCTCCATAATTCTTTTCATCTTATAGAACTGAAACTCTGTTGAACAATAACTCCTCTTTCCCTTCTCCCCAGTATCTGGCCACCACCATTTGACTTCCTGTATATATGATTCTGACAACTCTAAGTGCCTTATATAAATGGACTCATACAGTATTTGTCTTTTTGTGACTGCCTTATTTTGCATAGTATAATGTCTTCAAGTTTCATCCATGTTGTAGCATGTGTCAGAATTTTCTTCCTTTAAGGCCGAATAGTAGTCTATGTACTATATGTACATACCACATTCTGCTTATCCATTCACCTGTTGATGGACACTTGGGTTGCTTCTACATTTTAGTTATTGTGAATAATGCTGCTATGAACATGGGTGTACAAATATCTCTTTGAGATCATGCTTTCAATTCTTTTGAGTATATTCCCAGAAGTGGAATTGCTGGTTTATATGGTAATTCTATTTTTCTTTTTGTAAGGAGCAGCCATATTATTTTTCATAGCAGTGGTACCATTTTATATTCCTACTAACATTGCCCAGGGGTTCCAATTTCTCCACATGCTTGCTGACCCTTGTTTTCTGTTCTTTTTGACAGTAGCCATCCCAATGTGTATGAGGTAATGTGTCTTAAATTTTTGAGTCTTACCCCCGAGACTTCCACACGTAGAATGACCACTAGGTAAAAATCCCTTGGTAAATTTCCATTTAGAAAAAAGAATATGACAATTCTGAATAATTTTATCTTTAAAAAATTGTGCTTTCTTAGGTCAGGAAAAGAAAAGTTTATGGCATTTTTGTAGTGATCCTTCTTAAACCATGTTGCACCTAGCTAGTACCTGACACTTAGCTTCTGCTAAGTGTCAGGTACTAGCTAG
Organism: Macroglossus sobrinus; assembly: GCA_004027375.1. Lineage (NCBI taxonomy): Eukaryota > Metazoa > Chordata > Mammalia > Chiroptera > Pteropodidae > Macroglossus > Macroglossus sobrinus. Next base: position 947,116 of record PVKZ01000177.1, read on the forward strand.
GTGCTTAAGATACAAAGATGTCCTTAAGGCATTCACAGTTGAAGAGGTATTAAAAGTGTGTTTTTCTTCTAGAAAATTCTGATACTGAGACTTTCTTTGAGTAAAAGGAACCACAATGTTTCTTAATAATTAATCATGTGAATAACAGACCAATGAGGCTCATCTAATTTCAAAGAACACTAAGTAATTAAAGCATGTGAGAAATCATTAATACCTATATAGCATTTGGATTATTATGAATACGGCACAAAATCAGAGTGATTGGAGTAAAAGAAAAATTAATCTTTTAATCTGCTAAGGGAGTTTTTTTTTTCCCAAAGATGGTTTTAAATTGAGACTATTTAGAATATAAATATTATAATATTCAAATTAAAATTTAAACATTAATAATATTAGAGTCAGTGTTAATTAACTATTGAAGATAATGTCAAAAGGATCATAGATACAGAAAATTTTTACGACTAATATTGAGATGAAAATTCTGAGATTAATTATATTAGGTGATTGCAGATCTACTGGGATAAAGCTTGAAAAGGCCATAAACTATGTTGTAAGAAGACAGATATATAATATTTTGATCATCCTGGTATAAATATTTTAATAGGAAAAGAACAGAGTTTGAATTTCATTTTGTTGAGTTCTGGAATGATTTTTTTATGTTTTAAATAGATTTATGTCCTATTGTATAGTGGTAAATATTTAATAATTAGCTCACTTTTGCGGGGGCGGGGAAGCTCTGATTTGTGACATTTGCCAATTTCCACTGTGTATATACTCCTACTATGGCTGATTTCAGGCTACCAGTGTAATGTCATTGAACATGGAGTTGAGATGGAATATATATAATAAGCTCTTGCAAGCCGGTGTGAACTAAGTCCAGCACACCTCTATTTATGTCTAAAATTATATCAGAAGTCAAGAATAACTTGGTGAAATACCTTATAATCTAATTAAACCTTACAGATAGTTCAATCCAGTCTGTCAGCCAACAAGCCTCAAAGTCAGAGAACTTAAAGAACTAAAAATAGTTCAACTTATGAGTTTAAAATACATACTTTAAAAAGCACCAAAATAGGATATTTGATAATTTTAAACAAAAGAAATATCATCACCTAGAGACACATTCTCATTTCTTGTCACTTCATTTGGCATACTTACATTACAATTTATTACAACAAATACTTCGTCTAAGCACTTTACGTGTCAATTAATTTAATCTTCCATATAAATCTGTTCTAGAGATGGTTAAACTGAGACACAGAGAAGTCATTTGTTCAAGGTCACATTGTTAACACATGTTGGTATGCGATTAAGAAAAAACATACACTTTATCTTCAGAGTACCTGACCTTAACCACTGTTCATATGACCTCGAAAATGATCTAGAAGGAAAGCTGCAAGAAAGACTTCATTAAAGTCTAGTATTACCAATGTGAAAGACCACATAGATGGTGGAAATATAGTTTGAAAAAATAAAAGTTTGAAGCAATGAGTTAGGAGAGCAATGAACATCACCAATGAAGACCTTCCTTATTTTCCCTCTATAAGAGAGTCGTCATCAAGAAACTGAGTTGAAATTTAGAGCTTATTGTAATAGTATCTTTTAGCTAATGAAAAATTACTATATAGAAATCATTGTTACAAAAGAACTTTGAGTGGAAAATTGTGGATAATTTAACCACTTTAATTTGAATCTTTGTGAGAGAAAATAAAGAAATGAGGATAACAATTAAGCAATACTTAAAAAGAAAAACAAATTTGTTTTAGAAAGTTGGTGAAATTCCTCAGATTTTCCATTGTAGAGATTAGCTAAATTTTTCCTAGAATCATTAAAGGAGTGCTAGGGCTGAACTGTTCTGGAATTTAATCTGCTGATATAAAGCCTCTTAATCTAATCTCATAATTAAAACTGATAAAGAAGGATCGTAAAATCCTTCATATTTATAACTGAAATGTGATTTCTTTCTTTCTTCAAAATTATAAAGTCTATGGGAGCCTCAGATTTGGTCTAAGCATAGAGATGGGCTTTCCAGATGTCTGAAAAATGAAATTCAGAGGAATAGTTCAGGGACAATTGGGCAAGGAATCCAAATGAGACTGTTACTGGGCTAACTCAATATAATTAAAAAATGAGAGCTCAATGTTTGCAAACATTTCCTAAATGGATTCACACAGACGTTTAGCGTGAGATGTTCTGAAATGGTGACATATAAGCATTTGTATAACAGGAGCAACTACCCAGCAAAAAATCAGGTTTTCCCCTCAATATCCTACTTGAGAATGCCACTTCATTCCTACTTCCTTTTAAGGAAATCAAGGATCAAGGAAAAAATCTACACCCCGACACACTGCATTTGCTGCTGCTCTGTTGGTCTGCTAATTTCTATGATTAAGTTCTGTATCCTTGTCTATGGGGTAAATCTTCAACTTATAGAAGGGGTTTTATGTGTGTATTTTTTTTTTATGCTAACCCATAACCCATCCAGAGCTGGAAATTGTACTCCTGATGTGAGGTTGAGCAATGAAGTGAAATTAGTTAACATATGTTAGTAACACTACAAACCATAAGAGGTTATGTAAATGCTTTCTTCTTCCATGTTTTTAAGGAGTAAACAATAGGAGAAACACATGTGTCTGAAATACATATATTCTCTACTCCCTATGGGTGCAGCATTTTATGTTAAGGAGTATGCCTCTGTGTTATACCTGGTTATTACTGGAGTGTTAAATGGCTTTTCTAGACTATTGGATATTAGAATAGTCCTAGAGCTTGATTTAGATAGGACGGTTATTAATATGTCTAGTATTTGTATAGAAGAAGCTGGATGGAGCTAGGCTTTCCCTAAAGACCAGGTCTATAATCTAATACATGTAGTAGAAATAAAAATGTTAATTTAGCCTTTGGAAAAGCAGAGGCTCAATTTATAAAAGGCTTTTTGCCTACCTATCAACCAATAAGAACAACCAATAGACCTAGGATGGAAGATATCAGTTGTTTTATGAAACAACATTCAAATGAACTCTAGAGACAGCCAAAAGAGACTCATAAGAAAATTATTAGATGTTGACTACAATTCAAAAGATAAAGTGAATAATAATGAATAGGCATAGCTCAGTTTAACCATTAAAAAACACAGGGTGGAAGTATTAGTATTAAGAAAGAGATCCAAGATGACATTGCCACTGGCGAAGATAAAATCCTACAAACAATGTAAATAAATCATAATGCTGCAGTTGGCTTCCTTAGCTGATGGTTAATAATCAATAATCTTAAGGAAAGACAATGCCAACTTCATTTTCATTCGTCTAATTATTAATTATTGGATGACTGAGGACTTACCTGTGAATGTTTTATTGGTGAACTAATTCAGCAAACAGTATTAAGAAGCTACTGTGAGTGAAGTTCTATGCTGGGCACACTTTTTACGTACCTTAAAGGTTGTAAAAAATATTTCAAATTGCCAAACTGTAGAAGCAGCAGTAGGTGCTGTAATGTCAGCAAGCAAACAAACTTGGCTCCATCTTTTCTGTAGACCCTATATATATATTACAGCACTTGCTATAATATTTAGTAACTTGTTCTTTACTCTTTATGTCTCCTCAACTGAAACTTTTTCTGTAGAGGCAAAATCTATTTGTTCATTTTTTAACTATCCCCACGGTCAACACAGATGCTGGTGGAATAAATGAATAAACATTAACCCAAATTCCCAGTGGGCAATACAGCAAATGAATAAGAATGTCAAAATTGTAATCTAATCTTTAAATTTTTAGAAAAGAGTGGATTTTAGGAAAAAAGTGTTACATTAGTAAATTATAATATGCTCATACATGTTGATTAACATTTGTCCTTCATAAACTAGATATCTCTGCTCTTTGATTTTTCTAATGGTCTGTGCATCTCTCTATCTCTGCTCTTATCACATTTTATAGTAATTATTCATGTGTCTATCTTCCCAGTATTCTAAAGAAAGAGTAAGCCTCCTTGAGGTGGTAAATGCATATTATTCATCTTTGTATCACCAAAATTTATCAGTTGTTGACATACAGACTACCTCAGTAAGTGTTCAAGGAATGAATGAACATGTGGTGAATTTTCTAGAGGTTATTCATTACATAAAGTCATGTATTGAAAATAATAATAAAAAATAATTCCACTTGTATGCATCTACTAAATAAGAGATAATAGTTTATAAGAATTAAACCACATTACATAGTCTTTGTTGACATTTTAATACCATACTATGGCCATCTGGTGAAAGCTCATCACATTGTTTTGTAGGAGACATCATTATTTCTTCTACTAAGGAGCATTTTCTTTTAGTTAAAAGTGACCAATTAGCCTTTAGAATGATCTGATGTATTTCTACTTTAATACGAAGTATTTTTTTTTAAGGCAAAACACTTGTAATCTTAAACTTCTAGTTTCCTTGCCCTTAGCTCAAAAAACAAAACAAAACAAAACAAAAAAAACAAACAAACAAAACAAACAAAAATCTATTCATCTACCAGTCTTTTCCATTTCATAAATGATATAATTATTTGCTAAGACCAAAAATCCAGTAATCATTCTTGAACATTTTCTTCTTTTAACCCTCCAGGCCCTCTCCCCATTAATCACTGACAAAGCTCAGTCTATTAGCAGGTCTTGTGGTTCTGACTTCAAAATACATTCTAAATCTGTCAATTTTTACCAATTATTTTTTCTATTAAGATTCTGTCTTAACTATTATAGTAGCCTCCTAACTGGTCTCACCACTTCACTGGACAGCAAAAGAAAGCTTTGAAATCCACTGAAATACATCAATGGTTTGACCCTGAACTTAAAATAAAAGCCAACCTCCAAACCACATCCTCAGTGCCTTACTTGTTCTGGCCTGCACCAAACTCTTCACCTTTACCTCTAATTGCCTCCTCTTCTCTCTCCTACCTTCAGGTCCCAGGCTTTCTTGCTGTCACCGGAAGTGCCATGCTAATTTCCATGCTCATGGATGTTACATTTGCTGTTCTTTCTTCCTGAAATAATTTTCTCATCTCTTTAAAATGGCATCCCTGCCCCAGTCATTTTCTATCCCATTACTCTGCTTCAGTTTCTTAATAAGAAATTAAACCCCTCATTTTCTCATAGTACTTTGCGTATTAATTTGTTTAATGTCTGTCTTCCCTACTAGAAAGATATCTGAGTCTGTGTTTGCCTTGTTTACTGTTATATTATCAGAGCCTTAAATAATAGGTGCTCACTGAATATTTTTGAAATGATTCAAGGCTAATTTATTATAGGAGGTGAGCTAGTTTTATGATATGTAGACAGGAGTAGTTAATGCTATGGATAATATGCCAGATATATTAAGACTATAAACTCATGCCTCATTGTTCACTTGAGGTTTATAAAAAACAAAAATATTATATTTCAGATAATTCAGACTGAAATAAGATTAATACCCATGGTAGAAGGCCAATCTAGTCCACTAACAATTTGAGGAAACCTAATTTGTTCTATTAACAATCTATTGAAAAAAATCTTTCCTTCAGTTGATTAGATATATAATCATGTTTATCTTTGGAGATTTGATAGACGGGGAGCAAGTCAGTTGTTGGGTTTCTGTGTCATTACATGTTATATATTGCTCTAGGACATTGCTTAATTATTGTAATAAACATCGTTTGTGCACTGACCTTTTTATCCCTCCAAATGTTTGTGCATGACCTAAGAATTTTCCAAAGTCAATATGAAACATGTGGCCTGACTTTGTCAGCATGATATTGTCGTTGTGTCGGTCACAGACTCCCAGGATGAACGTTACCACACACCAGCCAGCACAGGAATAGAAAAAGTTCTTCAAGGCCTAATGAGTTGAAAAACAATAATGCAACAATAAGACACACACATATAAAATGAGCAAATACATTAGCATCATAGCTAGTGATAGACTATAATGAAAAGCAAACTGACATAATGAAGAACCACTTCTACATCTCAGTTGAGGGAGAGGTCTGATTAAATAACTGGTTCTTGATATGCTACAGAAGAATGTGAAACAATCTGTTCTTTAGCCTAATAGCTGAATTTTTTCTCTTAAACTGGGAAAATATCTCTTTCATTCAGGTGGAGCTATTTTTCATACTTTACTAGAGAGGATTCCTGGTGAGATTTTTTTGATGTCTTAAATATATGATATTGGATGATTTTTTTCAAGGTAAAAGAAGAGGAACAATATGACCCAATGCTGCCTATTCCTAGAGAAATTTAAAATATTAAGTTTTAAATTTCTTAATACAGAAAAAGCTATGTTGAGGTATTTGTAACATTTTATGTTTATCCTTGAGAATAGGTTGATGTCCAAAAGTGTTTTGGTACAGTATATATGAATGAATGAATGCCTGTGTGGGAGGAAGGAGATTACCACTAAGTTAACTGTGGCTTGTATTTCCTTAATGAACAGAAATGTCTTGCCCAAATTACTCCTTGTTTTTAAAATGGTCTCCTGGATATGCATAATTTTTATCAATGATGCAACCATGATTGTGACCATGATGTAGCCATGAGTGATTGTCATGGGTCTCCTTGAATGATACGGCTGACTTGCTGGAGTGGGAGTCTACATCACTAGATTACATGACAGGACACCTTAATTCTAGGTATCCTAAGTGTCTAAGTCACTTAATTTGTCTGTCTATATTTTCTTTACTTATAAAGTGAAGACAATACAATTTGTTTACATCGTGGTATGTGGAAACACCTCAAAAAATCTAACCCCAGGGCTTTGTGCAAAACTCAAGTTACAATTTGGGGAATGGTTTAAAAAATAGATTTTAAGATAACCTCTATTTCTTTATTTGGCTCCCCAAAGACTGTATTTTTCTCTACTCCAATGTTACAGAAATCTGGAATAGATGAACTTTTGTCTCTCTCTAATATGGCCCCTGCTAGTTAGGATACTGGGGGATTTACTAGAATGAGGGAGTTTCAGTGCTCAGGACAGTTCTGAGCAAGTCTAATGCTGGCTCTTATTGTGTCTTTGTGTGAATTAATATAAAGGCTCTCCTTCCTCTGGGTGGACCCAGATGTACCAGTTCAGGCCTTGGCAAGTGGAATAAGGCCTGGCTCTTATTGGCTCACCCTCTTCACTGGGAGCCCTGGTTTACGGCAGAACCTGCACAACTGTACTCTGCAACCTAGATGCCAGGATGAAGTAAAGTGGGAAAAAATGTTTGCAGTCTAATAAAACAGTATATTTTATAAAGTTCTGAGATATTGAAAATTAAAACTCTATTATGCATTTTGCAAACATTGAAAGAATAGGTATGAAAAAGTAGAGTTTAGCAGAAGAAACTGCAAAGGAGGGAGGGAGATTTATAGAAACTGGAGATTGTGTACACAAAGGCAGAGGTACTTAAAGGAAGTAGTTTCAAGGAATATCATCTGAGGTAAGATTGCTATAAAGAGATGCATCTGAGCAAAGAAAGTCTTTATTGATAGCCCAGAATTTCATCCAGGAGGAAAAACAAACAGTTTTTTTTTTTTAAATCAGGTTAATATACCATTAAGAGTATATAATTAAGAGTATACTTAATTTACTTTTTCATAAGTCAGAATATCTAATGAACCAAAGCATATTCTTATTTAAGTACTTTATTTAAAATTCGCTCCAGTCGGACAAACCTTTTCATAATCCGCCTTTAAGTGGTTGTGCTGACGGAACCACTTTTCAATTGTATTTTCTTTCAGCGGCCCTATCAGTCCAGAATGCCGATGGATCTTTGCTAGGGTTACAGCATCAGGCACCATCTGTACCAATCCTGGTTGATAAAAAAAAAAAAAAAGATTGTGGAAATAATTCTTTCTTCACAGGATGGGGTATACTTAGGAAATATATCTTAATCTAAGTAACAATAGTTGCCAGCACTACTTGGATTACCTTTTTTTTTTTTTTTTTTGCAAATTTTCTTTTCTGAAGGAACCTTATCTAGACTGTCTGCCTTCTAATTTTTCCTAAATTCTGGAGAGCAATGAGGCTACTTGTGTTTCGATCAGATGTATCAGAAACAGCTTTAATATTTTTTCTGGAACTACAGGAGCAAGCCAACCTAGATGGTCTCATAGAGATCCCACTAATTCACTAAGTTAGTGTGTTAATTAACATATGGCTTGTGCATTCATTTACAGTTTAAGGGAGGACATTCAAACTTGTATAACAGGTTTTGTAAGCAAACCAAATACAATCTCCATAACAGATATTTACAATGTGTTATGAAAATCAATGTCTAGGTTAAAAGTTTCACTGTTAAATGTTCCATTTCTGGGAATGAACCGAATAACTGCAGGAAACATGTAGAGAGCAGCCTGTTCCTTTCTTCTCAGTGAACATTAAAGAGAAACTATGATAATTTTAAAAGGGCACATATATTTATTAAACGTCAGTGGGACCTTTGCCCCATTGGCTATGCATCCATCAAGGTTTCTTTTCACTGTGTAAACATTTTGAACCTTTTGATTTTCATTCTTTATAGAACAATAGTTTAACTCAGTATTTAAAACTCTTCTAGGACTAATGTCCACAAAACAACCTGTAATGTACAGTTCTGTAAATAAGCATTGAAAGAAATTCAAGTATACAATTTCTGATTTCTACCATCTGAATAATTCCAAGAATTTCAAACTGGAATGCCCAAAGGGACCAGGGGCACAAATATAACAATATGAAAAGAAAGAAGGCTGAGTTTTTAAAATCAACTATTTCATGGTTACTTTAAAAATATTCAAATTAGACAACAACAAACAAGTAGATCGCAGTGAATATAAATGAAACACTTCTCTGTGCTGGATTTGGCCAATTGGGAGCTGGTTCCAGCCTTAATCTCCCTTAATATCCAATAGCCCAGTTGTGATCATAAGGCACCTACATTGCTGAATCAGAATGAAACTTAAACATGGGGAGTAGAAACTGACTGCTGCAAATATAACCTCTAAAACTTCTACGTTAAAAAGAGAGAGAGACAGAGAGAGACAGACAGACAGACAGACAGACAGAGAGACAGAGAGACAGAGAGACAGAGAGACAGAGAGACAGAGAGACAGATTGAAACTTAAATTTAACACCACAGAGATAAATCCTAAATCCTGGGCACATTCTTGCTATCATTAACACTTCCTTCTCTCTCAGCAGGATGTGGCTCTTATGCAGGTTTTCTCAGGTATATTAGGGATAGTGAATGTAAAGTATTACATTTAGTAGTAACATAATTACTCTAGAGAGAAGTGATTTCTCTTTCTAATCCTGATAATTTCCCTCATTTTTTCCAGTTCCTCCATAGAACACTTCCTAAGGCAAAATCACATTCTCTCTGGTTCCTGAGTGTTTCATTGCAACCTCATATCTAACTGTGCTGAAATTAGGACTTAGATTATTCCACTCTTTGGATACTGTGCTATAAAAATATTGGTTACTTTTTAGACCACATTTGTCATTAGGAAGTTAATCTTTGTTAAATCCTGTCATTTTTCATAATCCTTGCATTGCTGACTACCCATAAACCTTGTATCTAATTTATAACAATCATGGTGGTAAAATTCTGCTCTTTAATGAAAACCATAAATTACATTTTATATATTTGAATCTAGTATGTATCATATATCTTTTAAATATGTCTGACATAATTCTGTGCGAATTGAGTAGTATTTTACGGTTCCATTCTTATAGTCCTCTAATGCATGGTTTCTCAAACTTTAATGCACATAGGTATCATTTGGGGATCTTGTGAAAAGGTAGGTTCTGATTCAGTAGGAAGGGGGTGGAGCCTGAGATTTGAAACTTCTAACAAGCTCTTAGGTGATGTCAATACTGCTGGTCCACATGTCATACTTTTAAGTAGCAAGGTTCTTAGAAACAAAAGTCGTTAAAGTGATATCATAAGGCAATGTCTCTCAAAAAGGGGTGCATCAGAAACATCAGAGCAGCTTTTTGCAATTGCCAAGACAGGTCTCCCTGTGCCTGCAGTGCAGTGCCTGATTTAGTACCCTGGTTGGGGCCTAATTATACCTGCTCCTCCCATTTCCCTAAGTAATTTTTATGCCAATGAAATTTGGAAACCAGCAATGAAATAAATTATAAAGATTTTTTTTTTTGCCCTGATAGTCTCTCCCAAACTCCTAAGACATCACATACAAAGTAGTTATGAGAATTATAATCAATAATGTTGTTGATAAAGTTATTTAAACTTCTGGCCTGCAGCACACTCTCTCTAAGGGCTACAACTCTGTTTAGCCCCTTTTAGTATTCCCTGCCTGACTTTGTGGCATTTCATGAGAATACTAGATATTCAGTAAGCCTTGGAACCTGATTAAAAATGGAATGTGATCTTCTAAAAGTGACATTTGCTTTAATGATCTCTATTTTTCTTGAAGAAGTATTTTGCCAGTATCATGCATCTGAAATCTTACAACTATAGAAGATTGTTGGTCGATATAGGGGAAGATTAACTTGTTTGTTTTATGAATCTGTAAATTTGGGCAAATACACAGTTATTTTCGTTAAATCATTTTATTAATTTTAAAAGATTTAGCCTCTGTTATATTCTATGATTATAAACTGAGAAATGAGTAGATGAAATTGAAGAATTCCATTCAAGTCAGTGATGTAGTCTATTCCTGAAGTAATGTTGATCTATGTAACATCATAAAGCTCAGCTTGACTCATCTAGTTTTATTCTTACACTTTTAACATGTTAGGCTATGAAAGCATTAGATCACTTGTGAGAAAACAGTAAAACTCAAGGAATAACGATCTCAGAGTAGCAATGATAAAAGACTTTCAGGAGCTAGAGCTTTAGAAAGAGTTAAGGGGTGGGACACTTGACATGCAAGCGAGAGCCCAATTATAAGAATCAAAATAATTGGGTAGCATGACAATAGAGTGATCTTGACATTCAAGTTGCAAGTTAAACTAACTAGGAGATGCTTCCATGCTTAGCTTCTAAAATCTCAAGTCACAACTCTCTGGGGTACAGGGCCTACTTGTAGGATCTCAGGAACTGGAGGAGCAGATAGTGACAGTTTTTCTTTTGTGATGATGGTTTAAATTGTAGTTCCACCTAAATAAAAAAAAAAATAACTACATGGTTCTAGACCTCTCTTCTAGTTCTATGACTTTTTATCTCTTTATTTATGCAGGTGTATCTGCTATAATTTGTACCAATTAATTTAATGAAATTCTAAGTGACAATGACCACATGTAAAAAAGATTATAAGATATCTTAGGAATTATTTCTTCAATTTATCACAATTATAATTAAGTACAACTTTTATCTCTGATGTTTTGGTAACAATTTGGGTGGGCCATTGACATAATTTTCATTGGAAATGTGTATAAATGTTATTAGTTTTCCATATTAATGTCTTGACTTTTATAAAGGAAAAGAAATGCTGGAGTATGTTCAAAGTTTACACGTAATAGTCATCTTTAATTGTTGATGTTATACTTCAGTCAAAAGCTTTTTAAAAATTAAATGTAGGTTTATAATATATTTAGAATTTGCAGAACTCCTGTAAGCATTTGCAGCATTCTAAAGTTTATTTTAATAGGCAATGGTTGTAGTTTTTGAATGAGTAGGCCTTTCTGTTATCTTAGGAAAAGAGAAAAAAATAAGAGTTAGTTATTAATGTAACTAAAAACACAAAAGAATATCACAGTTAACATTTGGGTTGTCAATGACCTAATTAATGTCTAAAAAAACATTATGCTTTATGTTAATTATTTTGGCTTAGTGTTCTTGAAAATAATACTTTTTTAAAAAGAAAAATGACTATAGTTATTTGGATTTTAAAATTTCTAGTCTAAAATGAGTACTGTGGAAAGTTTGGTGTCATATTTCATAATTCAAGAGATAAATGAGATATATCATGTAGTCAACCCACTTTCTAATCTGTACTGACCTTGGCCTTTTCCTGTGGCTAGGCATCTATAAATAATCATTTGCATATCCAGGCCTTCCTGCAGCCAAATATTGTCCATCACTTGAATAATCTGCAGAACAAGCATATCCTGACGAAGATCATCTCCGACCTATTAAAAACAAAATTATAGACTTTGGGTTTCTCTTTGAATTCCTTTAAAAGCTTTCAAATATGGCATATGTCATTTCTTTCCTTGAATAAATTTTTGGCCTGACTTAGGATGGTTTCAATTGTTTTATTAGCTCCAAGAGTACCTTGTGTTTCTGATAGAAGAACAAAGAAAATGAGACCTTTCCTTTAAGTGACTACAGAAACTTCAGCCATCAAATTAGAAGCTGCTTGGAATGTTGATACCTGATAATAATCTTTCAATTTATTATCCATGTGAAATATCTTAGACTCAAAGTCTAGTGAAGGGAGGCTGGATGAATGTTTATCCAAATTTCAAACTCGGCCAAAGAGAGCTAAGTGAAATATTGTTTTGTATTCCATAAGTGTATGCACTGATGTACAGTTAGAATACCAAGAACTTCTTGACTGTGAAGATAAATAGCACACATATGATTTATCAGACTTTGAATTATTGACTTCTCTTATGAAGGCAGTTAAAAAGTTTTCAGAGTGAATGGACTTTGATAAAAAATAAGAAATGATGAAGGGATAATTTTCAGCATAGGTGAAGGAAATAGAATATGTCTAAAACAGGATAGTTCTATGTTTTAAACTAATGTTAATTTTTAAAAAAGTTTTTAAATTATATGCAGAAAATTATGCCAAGATGAGATTCTGTGTGTGTTTTTTCTCCACCCAAAATGCAGAGTCACGAGACCATTAATGCTTGAGGTTAAATAGGTCAAAGCAAAAGTATGGGTGTGCTAATATTTATTCTCAAAAATAGAATCCACTAGAAAAAAAAATCACTTTGAGACCTTGTTATCTGGTTTGGCTAAATAATTGATTAAATTAACTGGATGGTGGGCAAATCTTTACTTTTTATTTACAGTTTCTTCTTTAGTCCCTCTTTCTCACCTGACTATAACCTTTTACTATTTTCACATGGGATTCATAATAAAGCTTAGTGTGGCTCATGTTTATATTTTATTTAAAAAGAAGAAAACAACCCAAATACTAAAGAAACAAGTGCTTGCCGATAAGAATTTTATGTTAAATTAATTTATGTCATTTGAGTTTCAGCTAATTTTGATTCTTAATTTAGTAGTCAGGCCAAAATAAAACTTTCTCGGGGCTCAACACACAATCCTTTTTTTTTTTTAGTGTTACTCAAAAGTGATCAAATAATTTTGTTTATGGAATTATATTTTCTTAAGTTTTGCACTGAATGTTCACTGGCTTTAAGCCAGTAATGCTTGATTTATTGCTAATCATAGTTTTGAATGTACTGTAATCCCATAAAAAAGCAAAATCAAAAGTAACTGAATCATCTGTGTTGTTGCCAGAGGAAAATAACTATAGTAATTTTTTTTTGTGAGTAATAAATCAATATTTCTACCTATGTAATCAATTTGATGTTTTAGGAGTTACTGTACCTTAAAAATGATGCTGATGTTTTTGCCCATTGGATTAGCATTGATGAAAGTAATCTTCAATGGGAAAGCATTAGATGTGAAATATGAACATGCCTATAAAAGGAGAAGCAAAAAATGGTGAGCAAAATAAAGCAAAAAGAACATTTTCTCAGAATTCATGGCACCTTGCAGAATTTGTTATTTGAGCAAATATAACACATATGAATAATCTTTACACTTTGGAACAAAGAAACTTACTTATTAAAAACAAAACAAAATAAAACTTTAGTCTACCAACCAAAGCCTTTACTTGAAAAAAGAAAAGCGAGCTTTTTGGCAGGTTGTAAATCTTCAACTATATTTTTTCTCACTGAGCAGTGGTGATATATTGGGAATTTGAATAAACTAAGTAGTTTGTAGGTATTGTGCTTATGCTAGTTGGTTAATATCTAAAAAATACACATGCTATTTTTTAAAATTTATTTTCTTTTAATTATTTCTGCCCTGCAGCATACTTTAAGAAAACATGGATATAGAGTTAAGAAAGCTCTGAATGAGTTCAAATTTGGACTCTGTAATTTACTAGCTATAAGACCTTGAGCAGGTTACTTAAATGTTTGTATTTCACTGTCAAATGGGTATAACAACCCCTACCCCACGCATTTTTGTAATAGATATATGAGCTAATAGATATAAAAAAACCTTTTACAGTGCCTTACACTAATCAGATTAAAAAAATTAATGCATCCTTTTACTCTTTTTGTTAATGTAAATTTTCTTACCTTTACAAATAAGAGTACAACATGTTTTTTCTCTTTTTATTTCTCCCAATTACACTTCGCATTTTCATCTTCAACTTTACAACATTGAGTACTTTCCATTATACTTTCGTTATTGCTCATTTTCCTTTTATGTTCTTACAATTGTTTGAGTGTTAAAAAGCTTTGTGTCTTTAGGCTATTAGAGAATTTATGTTGACAGTGAAGAGTACGGTCAATACTAAAGAATGAAAAAGGACTTGATACTTTCAATTTATCAACTTAGTTAAATATGACATCCATACATATTGAAGGATTATTTTGAATATCATTACTTCTGAGAAGTCTGATATTAGTAGAAGCTGAGAGGAAAGGATCTATTTCTTAACCTATCAGAATAAATCTCAGTTAATCCTGTGGCAAACAGAAACCCTTGCTTACTGAATCAATTTGAGTTTTATAGTAAATGGATGAGGCTGCTTGGTAAGTAATGAATTCTTACTGCAAGAATAAGTGAATCAAGGAACATATGACCTTCTATCCTGGTTTTAGGAAATCTTGTATTAGGCCAAAAATGAATCTAGATCAGTGGATTTCAAATTCTATTCATTCAATTTCTGACATTCCCTTTGAGACATCCCAAGTCTGGGGGAGACAAAAAAGGCAAAGGGAGGCCGAAGACAAGGCTTAGCCCCTCTTCTTAATTACATCACTCAGAGCTATTTTGCTTTCATTGTTTCATAGTTTGGTTTTCATGTGCAGTATATTTTTTAAGAGTCATGTCAAAAATATATTCAACAACTAGTATGCACAAACTACTACTTATATGCTAATAGAGAGAAATTATATTCACTCTTAAAGAGCTTACAAAAAGTTGGTATGGATTTATACACATGTGCATTAAGTTGGAAATAATTTACAAGACATTTTATCACAATCGAATGAAGAAGCATTTGAAGAAGAGAGTCCTTTAGAGATGAGCTGGATTTGAAGATTGTGAGAGACATAGATTAACAAACAGGTAGAAGAAAGTTTTGCTAGGTAGAAAAAGGCAAACAAGGAGAGATTAGGATTGGGAGGTCATAAACAAGAAACCGAAAAGAATGAATCAGAGTCTTGGACGATGATTTAATGTAAATGGTGAGATAGAAGAACTAGAATAGAGAAAGGAAGATGTGACTTATGTTCTTGAGAAGTACACATTAATGAAATAGATTTAAAACATTTTTTTAAAAAGAAAATCTTATTAGTAAATGAAATATCTAGACCTTACTTTCTCAGGAGTGGAGAAAGGTTGCATTGAGTTACTCTCATTTTCCACCTGGTCCATCTCTTAGTGATTCAAAGAGAAATAGGAAATTTTCCATTGAGACAAAAATGAGTCTTCTTCTCATGAAGAAAGCTTAACTCAAACTTAGGACCTTTGCACTCTACCTTGGAGATCCAGGCTTTAAGAAATGGACTGAGCCAAGCCTGAGTACTTCTCTCCAGTGTAGTTCACTAATGATAATTAAAATAGAATGCTGACTGTAAGCTTTCCCATACTCACTACATTAGTAGGCCTTCTCTCCAGTGTGAACTCTCTGATGCATGATAAACTGTGAACTGCCACTGATGGCTTTCCCATAGTCATTGGATTTGTGAGGTTTCTCACTAGATGGGTTTTCTGATGTACTATAAGATTGGCACTATAACCAAGGATCTTCCCAAATTCATCACATTCATAGATTTTCTTAACAGTGTGAATTATCTGATATATAATGAGGTGAGAGTCTTGATTGCATATTTTCCACATTTATAAGGCTTTTTGCTTGTGTGAAGACTGTGACATAAAATAAGACATTTACTCAGACTAAATGCCTTGCCAGACTGTTTTTCTCTGGTATAAATTTGCCATTGTCAACAAGCTGAGTTCTGACTGAAGGCCTTTCCACACTGCCTACTTATATGTACTTGTTTCCCAGTGTGGAGGCTCTGATGTCAAATAAGACATTTATTCTGCCTGGAGGCCTTACTGTGTTTATTCAGCTTATAAGACTTCTCACTATGGATTCTCTGATGGTTGACAAGGTTTCCATTGGAACAGAAAGCTTTCCCACACTCACTCTATGTGTAAGGTTTCTCACCTGTGAAGTGCCTGATGATGGAAAAGGATTTTACTCTGAATGAAGGCTTCCCATACTCATTACATTCAGAAGGCTGTCACTCATTAGAGTCTGTCTGATGATCAATGAGTAGGGAACTCTGAGTGAAGCCTTTTATAGCTTCATTATGAAGTTTCTCCCAATTATGGAGTCTCCTGTATTTAATGAGATGAGAACAGGGATAACAAGTCTTCCCATATTCTCTGTATTCACAGGGCTTGTTTCCTCGGTAGATTCTCAGATGCATCGTTGACTGAGAAGTCTGTCTGAAGGTCCTACCATACTCATTATAGTATGGATTCTCTGATGGCCAACCAGATGCAGGCTCTAATTGTTACTTTGTCACATTTATTATGCCTTCAGATGGGATGTATATCCCTTCAGACAGCAATGTTGTTCAGCAGAACTGGAGGACAGACTAAAATGGTCCATAAGTGAGAGCATCACCTGCCACATCTGCCTTATTCATTGCTGTATGCACAGGTGTGGTAGCCCTGTGCCAGGCACAGCTGGTCAGAGCAAATGGGACAAAGAAGTGGCTCTACTTGGGGTACTTCCTAGACGCAAGAAAAATACCAATGGCTGTAGGTTGATGTAGGGAAGGAGTGTGGTCCCAGCCACAGCACTACAGGTGATGACTCCTAGGCTGGTGATCTTTTGTCTGGCCAGCTCACCTGTATACTCGCAGCAGCCATCCATTAAAGCCAATGCCCCATGTTCTAAAATGTAATTTTAATTGAAAAATTGTCTACTCCTTAAACAGCAACAAACCAAGAAAGCAGAAACAAAAAATCAACATCTGGACTCAATGATCCATTTTGTTCTTTCTACTTTAGATACTATATCTTTGAAATGCTGAGTTTCCATATATCTTCAGCATTAATCAGCAAATACTGATAATTATTAAAGTTACGATATTTTTAAAAATTAGTGATAATTTGGATTTTAGTCCAAATAGACATATCTCAGTTTATGGAATTCATGCTTTATTTAGTTATGATTCTCAAAATATGTTTATGTAGCATATTAGGAAAGTTTATAATCTCTGTGGCAACATTATAAAGGACAGCATCAAGTTTTCAGTAAAACTTTTTATATTCATGCTAATAATGGCCTAATTTTTCTCCTAATTATTGAATTTGTTATCTTGATTGCCTTATAACTTTAGTTAAGTAAGATTTATTGTACATGCATGATAGTTTAACGTCTTCACTTCTAAATCTCACTTTATCAATCTTTTTTTCTGTTAGTGTCTTCCACTCTTGAGCTTTGAGAAGAAGAAAAATAAAGCTCATGGCAAATAGAAGAAATTATTCTCTGTTTCTAAGTCAGAGAAAGGTGGCTGACAGAAGCTTAAGAGAGAAGGGGTTTGTGAGTGTGCCAACACCAGGAAGGGCTTTCCAGGCAGGAGTAAAATCACAAAATATATTGTATGGCACATTGACACATGAGCATTAATGAATTTTAAATTAAATCAAAATGGAGATGTTGTAGCTAATAATATATTAGTGTATTAGGCATGGGTGTGCACATAATCTAAATAAGCGTGAGATTAAACTCAGCCTGCTTGGGGTCACCAAATCAACCATTTTGAATAAATTGAGAAACCGATTCAGTGAGAAGTAGCTTTATTATTTTTTCACTGAATTGATATATAGTTTGTTTCCAAACCAAGAAATCATCTAATGAAACTAATGTGATCCCAACTAGTCACGGCATATCAAATGGAACACATGGTTTAAATAGAATTCTATTATTTTTAATAATTATAATAAAATTATAAATGCTTTGCCACTTCAAAAATATACAACGAACTAAACAATACAAAACAAAAATATTCAACTTATTTACTGAATAAATTGACTTACATCACGATTAATCCCCTTTATACATAAGGCAGGGTTCAGAGGAAGATGACAGGTATTTATATACTGAAAGAATTCTTCTAGTCTGCCAATCTCTTTCTTTAGTACTTCCTGTGAAAAATCATAAGAAAAAGCATTTTATAAAATGTAGAAAACTTGACTTTTCTTTCAGGTTGTGATTTTTTTTTTCTATTGGTTAAAGAACTCTTTAATTCAGGGGTTGCACACTTGCATGCTTTAGGGTCGAGTAAGTGATGTATCCACACTTGAGGAGGCAGTAGGCTATAACAGGGAGTGCCGGGGAAAATGAGGAATTAATGAGTCATGTCCTTTCTAAAGGACTTTACATTCAGTTGAGAGAGAGAGAGAGAGAGAGAGAGAGAGAACAAACCAAAGCACTGTTCTCTTCAAACAAAATAAAATGGGTTGGACTTGACCTGTGGCCTACCAATTTCAATCTCTGCTTTAAGTAATTATTAACATGAGGCATTTCTGATAATTTCCTGAAATCTTAGTTTGTAACTCTCAAGATTTACACTTAATAGTAATAGTACATTTTAGAAAAAGTTCTCATATATAATGAGCAATAATGACAAAAATGCTAATTGCAGACCATTACTAATATCAGAAACAGTAATATACATATAAAATTTACTAAATATGAAATTAAGAAAGCTCCTTTTAGCTCACTTCTCAAAACTCTTTAAGCCCAATTGTAAAAATGAAGATAGCAGGTTAATCATGCATAATTAAACCTCAAGAGTTTTTTAGTTCTTCTCGGCTCACTGGAAAATAATAGCATCTATTGCTTCCAGAATCCAGAAGAGGAAGGTGGAAAAAATGAAGCAAAGTTCCATTATGGCACTCTTTCTGTCTGTCCTCTTTTGCATTATCAATGCCTGGATTTGTCTGAAGAAGATCATGGAGGGGAATCTTTGCTCTCTTCATTTGTTTTAAATCTCTTTATTTCATATAGTTAAATTTAATTAGTGCTTAAAAAAATTAAAAAAGAGTAATTTAAATGGTGAGAAATTACAAATGCTTCTCCCACCTCTTACTTTTTCTTTTTCTGTTTTCATGTGAAGAGGTAGTATAAAAAAAATCAACCAGTCAAGGTGAAAGATATATATTTATTTGAGAGAATAATGTCAATATCACTCTGTAACATTATGCAAATGGTCAAAAAGGTACCAGAATTATTTGTCTATAGTATGCATCTTAAATATATATGAGGGATTTAAAAACATAAGAAACAAAAACCAAACCTATATACATATTTTGTAAATTTTAAACCAATCTGTTTTACTTCAAGTTTTTGTCTCTCTCTAGAAAAATATGAGTTTGCAGTTCTATGGAGAAACCAAAGAAGTTTTCTCTTTTTTTCATTGTCCATCATGTTTTTTGCCTTAAGGCTCTTCTGTGTAACCAGAGTTTCTATGTCTCCTATTTAATAATAAATTTCATGAGTATGCTTTTTATTTTCCATTATCTCTTAAGGTAGGTAAAGTAGCATAGCTTCTGGCATTTCTACCAAATGCAGCGATGCTCAGCAAGAAAAATCTTGTGCTGGAAAGGAATTCTAGGATATTTTATCTATTACTATTCTTATAACATTTTATATAAAACTCTTATTGATCTTAAATAGTGGGGTGGAGAGAAACTATGAGCTCTTTTGAGGACAAAATTTGTGTTTTAGTCATCTGTCTATCCTTAACATCTAGTCTGTAGTAAGTACTTAATTGTTATTCAGTGATATTCTTAATACAATGGATAGATATCCACTATCTCCCTCCATTTAGAAAGTTGAACTTAAGAGAACCTACTTAATGGTTCATAGCAAAGGGAGCTAGTGATGCAGATAATTAAAAAGAGCAAACATTCTTCCATTAGATCAAGAAAAAGAATAGCTAAGTCCATTATAATAATCATTAATGAAAGAGGCCCAATATTTTGACTATTATCCATGGATCTTAGTGTAAAAGTATTACTATCCACACCACTATTTATTTATTTATTTCATTTAAGTAACTTATTTGTTTTGAAAAAACATCTTTAAAAATGTGAACTTGATTAGTTCAATGTTAGAAAATTCTAGAGTTAGAGTTTGTTTACCTCAGACAAGGGTACCCTAAAAAATCTCTTTGTGTACTTATCCTTTGAATCTGAGCTATGGTGCCATTTTGAGGAAGATATTTCATTTGGTCTTTTTAGTCAAACCTCCTTTAAGTTGGCTCCTTCTTGTCAGGTGCTCTCTGTATGGTACATGACTAATTAGATTTAAAAAATTTCTTGGTGATAGATATTATCATTAATTTTAGGATAGTAAAATTTTTTTTTCACAGTAAAATGAAAAAAAACTTTATTAAAGTAATTGATATAAGTGTCTTATAACAAAGCATAGTCAAGGAATTTGCTTTCTAAGCTATGTGATTAAAACTTAATTGAACCAAATATTTAAAAATTACATTTACTACATGAATATTGATTTCTCAACAAACCTGTCTTTGAGGGTCACTGGCTGATTTAACTTTTTCCCCAATGTCTCCCAGAATTTTTATAAGTTTCATCTCCTTGGCAAATTCATCACTCAAGGCTTTTCCTGCACAGAATTGGAGAGCGGCCAACAGCTTCTGATACCAGTTTTTAAAATAAGCTTCATTCTGTGCATCCTTTAGCAGCCTAAAGGAAAGAGAGAAAAATAATTCTTGTATCCAAAGCTGATTTTTTAACCACCTTCAACAGGAACAATAAGTGCATTTCAGAATAATCTGTTATTTGGTAGCTTTGAGCAGTGTAACAGCCTAGAATGGAGGAAAATGTTGTTTATTTGTTGGCAGTCATCAAGTTCCATCTGATAGCTAATGAGATTCCAAAAGTGAAAAATCTATAAGCGATCTGCCTTTTCTCATTTCAGTACACAATGCACTTTTTCTTCTTTTACTCTTAATTCTGCAACAAATACTTGAGAACATATTTTGCTTATTAAAATATGAACAAAGAATTTTAGAAAATAGTATTCATAAGTGACTATACTATATAGTAGCTCAACCATTAACCTTACCTTTTTCTGCTTTTTTAAAAGATAATGTCCCTACACAGTCATATACCTATTTATAGCTCTTTCTGCTAGTACCTCCCCTTGATTATCTGGAGGAAGATACTGTAGAGGCAAGAGCATGGATTTTGTTCTCAGGCATTTCTGGATTCAGGGCCCAGCCTTACAACTTAGAAGTAGCATAGGCTATTTACTTAACAAGGCTGAGATTTTCTTTCTTTATCTGTAAAATAAAGAACTCTGACTCTAGAGAGCTGTATAGAACATAGAATGAGTTAATGCATTTGAAAGGTTTAGTACAATGTACGACATTGTGCAAAAAACAATTCACCTGTATCTCACAGACTCCCCAAGCCAAATTCTGTCATTGCCTGTCATTCTGGTCATGTCACAAACATAGAGGGTCTTCTATGTGACCATATCTATTGCCTTGAACCTAAATCTAATATGCTTAAACTTCATTTTCTATCATGCCCTAAAATGCTGAAATAGAATAAAAAAGACTAATTCCTTTGAATGTTAACCTCTTCTGATTGATTCTTTTAATCTTAACTGGTCCCTAGTCTTCTCCTCTGAAAAATAATTACCATTCAAGAAACTAGAAGAAAATTTTTGTGAGAATGGAATACTGAAAATAAAAAGAATTTAATGCATAGCAGCCAAAAAACATAGAGGGAGTTCATGCTGCATCCCTAATTTTGCATTTTGCCCAATATGTATTGTTACAGAGGCTCTATCAAACATATTACTTTTATTTGTTCTGTTTTCTGTTTCTACACACTTAAGTTAAAAAAATTAATCGAATGAGCCTGCATCTTTTTTTAGGTGAGGGCTTCTTCCTTGTCATTGTTATGAAGCCAACTAATCTTCTGGCACCTCTGTTACTCTCCCAAAGAAAATGTAAACTTTGAATCGAATGATAGTTCTTATTTGCTTTTGGAAAGCTTAAAAAAATTCAAGGGCCTAAAGATGCATTTTCAAGTAAGAGGAATAGTAGAAAATAAAAAGTTTTCTTACTCACACCTATGCTGAGATTTTGAAATGTCAGACATATAGCAAGTGAATCATGTCATTATTTGAAGGCTCTAAGAAAATGGGTATTGTTTTAGTGTGAACTGGAAAGCTGTAAATGCAAGCATGCACGTGTACAACTGCAAACATTTTAAAATAGAACTGTATACCTCTCAGATTCTCACAGTATTTTGAGGACTTTGGTAATATATCATCTTATAGTCTACTTGAGTTTCAGTGAGATAGGAATTTAGTGAGTAAAGTATTTCTATATCTCACATCGATCCTTGCCAGAATTTTTATACATTTTAAATATTAGGTTACTTGTTTTTATTTTTAACCTATTTCAGTGCATAAATATAATGATGTGACCGCTTATGTAAAAGGAAAAATTATTCTGCATGGAAGTCAACTTCTTACTAGAGTAATTAAAGAAAAATATATTTTAGGCATATGGTCATAGGAACTGTCAGAATTATATAGTTTGTATCGATAATACTCTTAATTCTTATTCTATAAGAAATGTATTTGCTTTGCTCATGAGTGGCTAATTCAAGGAGGAAAAACTCAGTTTGATTCTTTGCTCAAAATAAAACCGAAGAGGAAGATTTGCAGATAGAATATGTGACTGTGTTTTAAAAAACATACAAGTGAAGAAAACTCAGAGTATTCCATTGTGATCATTTTCCTTGTAGAATATGCCTCATTCAAACCCTGCATCTCTTTAAGATGACATGTTTTCACTCTGGCTCAAGCTCTGTGGCTTTTACCCAACTTTGTAAACAGTCTGTTTTCACACATTGCTGAATTGAGATCTCGAGAGGCACAGTCACTTTTACTGGTAAGAGAAATTAGCATGTCCCTTAATCGTAAACAACTACAGAGAAAGTTGAACTATAGTTTTGAGCAGAGGGTTACTCAGTTTTGTGTCAATGACCTTCACACAGGTAGTGATAAACTCCTCATGCTATATTTTTTACATATTGTCTCTCTGTAAGACTATAGAAAACAGCTG
Organism: Macroglossus sobrinus; assembly: GCA_004027375.1. Lineage (NCBI taxonomy): Eukaryota > Metazoa > Chordata > Mammalia > Chiroptera > Pteropodidae > Macroglossus > Macroglossus sobrinus. The sequence goes on from PVKZ01000177.1 coordinate 970,442, forward strand.
GCCACCTCCCTTGAGTATTATGAAAACCTTTTCAAAAGAGGTTGTCACCTGAGAGAAACTGTTGCTTATGCCAAGTAAAAAAAATATATGTGTGTGTGTGTGTGTGTGTGTATAGCTTTAAATATATATATATATATATATATATATATATATATATATATATATATAAATATATATATATATATTTAAAGCTAAGGTCAAGTTTACTAAGAAGCATCAAGTAAGAAAGTAAGACTTGGCATAAAGATTTGGGCTTTTAAGATGCAGACAATGTAACTGTTTTTTTAAAAAAATTTAATTAATTATATATTTTTTATGGTGACATTGATTAATGAAATCCAATAAGTTTCAGCTGTATACTTTAACAGTAAGACATATATACATATTTACACTGTGTATTCACTTCTCATAGTTAGATTTCTTTCTGTCACCCTTTTTTTTCATTTGACCCTCTTTACCTTGTCTATTTCCCCCCTCCCCACACTACCTACTCTTTGCTAACCACTAGTCTATAGTCCATGTCCATGAGTCTCTGTTTGTCCTGTTCATTTGTTGCTTTTAGGGTTATAGCTCACATATAAGCGATATTATGTGATTTTCAACTTTTTCTGTCTGACTTATTTCGCTTAGCATGATTATCTTGAGATCCATCCATGTTGTCTCAAATAGCACTATTTCATCTCTTCTTAATAATATTCCATTGTATATATGTACCACAGCTTCTTTAGCCAATCATCTATCGTAGGACACTTTGGTTGCCTCCATGTCCTGGCCACTGTGAATAATGCTGCTGTGAACATTGGTGTGCAGCAATGTGACTCTTCACAAACTGAAATAAATCTCAAAATGCCAGAGACTTGTTTATCCTAATGTCTGAGATCCAGGGAAGATTCAATTTGGCATTATTTTGTATGTGTCTTATAGGCTGTAAGTAATGACAACATGAAAATAAGGGTAAATGCATAAAATCTAGCTGATTAAAGGTTTTGACAATGTTAGGTATGAGAGACAGAAAGCAAGAAGAGAAGGAAGCATAACCCAGGTGACTAAGCACATTTGTTATAGGATATCATGAATGTATTTGCCTAAATTAAGGGCATCATGGTGGATTTAGAGGGACCTAAGATAGTTACAAATCTCAGCTAGCATGAAATGAAGATTTTCTCTCTGAAATTAGAGCTTTTCTCCATTTCTTCATGGGCATAGCTGCTTCTGGTCCCATGGTGAGTGACTTACTAGAGCCACAGGAAAAGGACAGATAGTTCTCATTTCATCAGTCCACCAGCAGGACAGCAGAGTAATCTCACCGTCCCAGCCCTCCTTGCTTCATAATTTAGGTCTAAATTTTAGTTCTCAATGGCATGATATCCCACATCTTAGGGACTGCCTTAAATTTTTACTTACTTGTATATTTCCTGTAAGTAAAGAGGGACAACAACATCCAGGAGCAGAAGAAAACCGAGTGACACAAAAAGATGAGTGATTTCAGGTCATTCCAGGACTTCCCCTTCCCAAGTCCTCCTTTATATGAGACAAGGTATGTGGCTCAGTAGACCAGTTTTCAGTGAACACAGGACTGTTCTCCAGTGTGGTTTCTTCAAGTGTATTAATAACCCTCGGACATAGGCTGAAATCCAATTCTTGATATGGAATGATTAATGTTAAGATTTTAATAGTATGTTAAAAAGTAAAAAGCATATATTTCTTTAGCCTTTGCAACTTTATTTTATTTCTCAGTGGTTAAGAGATTGATTGGATATTTCCCTAAACTTGATGCATTTTATAGTCTTTGCAAAGAAAACTGTTTCTTATATGACTAGTTCATTCCTTCAGTATCGATTTGATCTTTCAGAAATATAGCACTAAACTTCTGTTGAATTTGCACCTAAGGAGCATTTCAGGGACCAAGCCTGCAGAAATGTAATTTAAAATCAATAATTGTTATGCAATATATATTTGTCAACAAACCATTTTGTAACAGCTTTAAATATAAAACTATTAAAAGGGAATAAATTTAGAAAATAATGAAATTCATACTCTGGAGATTGTATACATATTTAGGAAACAAATATATGAGAGGAGCCCATAAAGTATGTAACTGACTTAATTTTATTCCCATACCATCATTTATATATCCGATATTTATTTGTTATATTTATCACTACCTTGGAAGTAGTCGCTTTGGAATATTATATTTGAACTTTTGATGTTCCCATTGTGTTCACACTATGTGGTAGATTTGATTGTTGTTCCCAACTCTAGGCTTTCTCCTCTGAAAAAGATAATACATTCACATTCTTTGCTAGGCAACTTTCAGTGTCTTCCCATAGACTACTCCCTCCCATGTCAGGGTTGGCCATGTGACTCGCATTGACCAATAGGATGTGACTGGATGAAATGTATGTCCATGTTTGTGCAGATGATTTAAATGTACTATCATGAATTGGTATGGCTTCTTGTACTTTTGCTTTTAGCCATGAGAATAGCATGTTCTATCTAGGGCTATTCTCTCAGTCCTGGAATGAGAAGACAGTGTAGAGCAGAGGTGAGCTTTGCTGTGTGGAGTCCAGTGGAGCCAAGGAGGTCTGCAGCCATGTGCTACTTGAGTGAAAAATAAATCCTTGTTGTAAGCCACTGAAGCTTTGGGGCTATGCATTCCTATGCTAAAAACTAATAAATATGCCAAATTTTATGTTATATTTTCCCTTTGCTTTGTTTTTGCTTTCATTTGTTTGTTTGTATTGCCCTTAGACTATGAAATATATTTTATAAACATCCCATGTTAGCCCTGAGGATATTTGGGCGCAAACCTCATTACTGAAAATAAGCAAAAATCATCTGGAGCCAAGTCTGGCGAATTAGATGAGTGATCAATCTGAGTATACTATTTCATATAAAAAAAATCCTATAAAGGTAATAAAAATGGCTTTCTTTTATGGATCACAAAAAGCCCCCAAAGGATGTTTCAAGAATGATTTGATCCAGCTCCTTTTGGAAATGTGTATACTGTTATACTGCTGTAATTTTATTGTTATTTTATTACTACTAACATACTTTTCCACTCATTTTAAAGTGTGAATAGGCCTATGTACCATCTGTTGCTTTGTCCAGCCAAGTGTCTGAGTATCTAATAGAGATTCTCTCTAAGTAAAACTGTTGTACTAATGTGTACAGTAGGACAATGGCAAGATTTTTTTGTGGTTCCACTTCTCTCTGCAAAGTCCAGTGAGGAGAGAAACTCAAAGAGAAAAATTTATTTGACTGTGTACCAGAATGGGATTCTGTTGCTTCATTTCCAGGTTACATTTCTGTTCTGAAAGAGAGTTTGTTGATTTCCCCTGGGCTTTTGTGAACGGGAAGAAAATGCAAGAGCAGGATAGAGAGAAGGGATAGTAAAGGAGCAATCTGCATTCCTGAACCCTAACTATTTGGCAAAGCAAGGATGTGTAAGTTTCTCAAGGTTTAAATAAACACACAGAAGGTAACTATATGTGGTCCACATCTTGTGTAGGAAAGTATTGAGCCAAACTCAAATTTCTTGGTGGGATAGTCCTGTAAGGTTGCTCAGAGAACTTACCCAAATGAGGTAATTAGCCTTGACAGTGACCCCACAGTGGGCCTTGATGAAAAATCAGAGAGCATGCACAGGGAATTGCAATTACTTATCCATCAAGTGTGAGGGTCACTTTTCTCTCTTTTCTCCCTACTCCAAAGTCAAGAGAAGTTAGAACTAGAAATGAGACAGGAGAAGAAGAATGAAACAGCAGACCATGTCCTTTACCTACTGCTATTCTCCTAAGCTGAAATTTGGCAGGGGCTGAAGAATGGGGAGCATGTATGTGTCAAAAAGAAGAAAGTGAAATTTTAAATTAGACAAAATTGATGAGAGTTGATTGATATCTAAGAGTGACCAAGAAACTATGGAGTCAACCTTGGTTTTAATTAGGAACTGTGAAAGGTAAAGATAGTATTTCAAAAATAATAAAAATTTTTATTAGAGACCTCAGCCAGTTTAAAGTAACTGGTTGAGACACGTAAAAATCAGAGTCAGTGCATGAAGAAATACAGTTTCAGGAAATGTACTGATTGCATTACATGAGAGAAAAAGCCTCAGAATGTAGAATAAGGACTGAAGGATCTTGCCCCGAAAGTCTTAAGAGAGTTGGCTGAAATTTTTTCTCTTTTCCTTTCTTTATTCTTTTGCCACCATGCAATGTTCTTATAGAGTAGTGTCCATTTTGCTTTCATTTATGGATGATCATTGCTAAGCACAGAATTGCATTCAAGAAATCAAACTTGTTTCTTTAGTAATAGGTTATTAACACTGCATATATGTGGATATATAGGTATTTGTTTACTATTATAATTAATAGTTTTTCATTATATTTAAATAAAATCTTTAACAGATATGACCAGTTACATATTTAATCATAAGCTTAAATGGTAATTTTTTTTTCCTAAAGAAAAATAAGCTGTAGACTACACCTGGTTTGTGTAAGCATCTGTAGTCAAGATTACTGTTGTACAGCAATGATGCTCTCTCAGGATCACCTGGGAGCTTTGAAGGGAAAAACAAACAAACAAAAACTATGCTGAGCAGATAAATTCCCCGAAAGATTCCTGGTAAGGAATCAGAGCCCTTTCCACTCATCTTGCTGAAGGACATGGTCATCCTGAGAGTGGCAGGTAAATAAATAAAACTTCTCCCAGTCTACTCACATGTATTAAGATGTTCACATGTTAAATATACTGAAAATATGATTTAAGAGCAGAAACTCTGTCCTCTTCTTCCCATTTCAAAACATACTCACTGCTTTAGTGAAAATTTTTATTTTAAAAATTATTTTCATAAATTAAGCAGCAAGCTGTGAAGAGCTGTTAGTGACCCCTTTTAGAACTCTACTATTATATTCCACATGTGCTTTTTAAACCTAAAGCAAAACAAAACAAAACAGATGGAATTTTAGCCCTGGGCACACCTTAGAAGAGATAGCTATCTAAGAGGCCTTCCTATGTTTCATCTCCCTTTTTGCACTTTCTGGTTTTCTTCTTTCCCTGATCCCCAAGAATTCTTCTGCTCTTGTTGCTATTTCTTTGCCAAAAACTACATGCAGCTCTGCTCTCTCTGGTTGTGTCCTGCCCATTAGTTCTTTTCCTTCTTACTCCAAGCACATACCTCCCATTTTAAATTACACTTATATTTTCAGAGAATAATATTACATGAGTATGGAGCTGAGTGACACTTAAGATAATAATTGGAGGTGGGACCTTTGAGAGGTGATTAAGTATAGATGACATTGAGAGAGTGAAGACCTATAATGGGATTTATGCTTTTGTAAGAAGAAGAGACTGGAGCTCTCTGCTCTCTCTGTCATGTGAGGACACAGTGAGCAAGCATTCAGCATCCGTCTACAAGCCAGGAAAAAGGCCCTCACGAGAAAATGGAATTATCTTGTTCTTAGACTTCACAGCCTTCCGGACTGCAAGAGATAAATTCCTGTCTTTTAGGGCACAGAGCCTATGCTATGCTATGCTATGCTATGCTATGCTATGCTATTATTTATTTATTTATTTATTTATTTATTTATTTATTTATTGCAGCCCAAGCTTGTTAATAGTGTCCTAAGAACCATTAAAACATGATTTGAAAGATTATTTTCTGCTTATATCACCTCTGGCAAGAAATTTAATGCTCTAGCTCTTCACTTTCCTAGTCTGTAAAATGTTGGAGTTTGTGAGGTTCAGTAAGCTACTTTCCAGCTCCAGGGGTCTATAATTCAATCCTCAATGAATTTATCAAGCATGTACTCTATGCCAAGCATTTTTAAAGCATTTTACATAGCTGTATTAGGTAATCCTCATATTAGTTCCAGGTAAGATTCCTTCCATTTTGTGGGCAAGGATATTATAGTTTATGCAGGTTGAGTAAACTTGACCAAAGTTACCTGATCAGTGGACCAGAGATTTAAATTTAAGTTTTCTGACTCTTAAACCCTTTCTCTTCACCATCTCACCAGACCACCTCTTGATAATCCTAACATAGGTACCAGCTGATGATTCAGTCTGAGACTAATACACAATCTAGGAATTTTTTTGCCACTTTCTAATGGTGTTTTTCTTTAAGTTCTTTCTCTTGCTTCTTATTTCATAACCCAAGAAGTCTCATGCTCTACAGATAGCCTTCTTTTTTACAAAAGTTTCTCATTTCATTTTTTCTGCTACCTACAAAGTCCCTGCCAAAACTCCACCAAAAAAATGCCACTAATAGTTCCTTTCTTCTTTTACATTTTTTGAACTTTTAAAGAAGAGCTTGTAACCTAAACATATTTTTGTGTGAAATATTTATAAGCAGAAACACTTGTCTCTTCTTTGCCTAGCCTGCAAAAAGAATAAAATAGATGGAATTTACTTCAATAATGAAAATCATATGCCTGACTCACCTTTTCTCCACCTTTTCTCACTTGAGAAAGTGAGACTAGCACCACAATTTCGAAGGGTCTGGCCTCCTATGATTTATTTAAACAAGTAATATAGTGTTGGATGGGACTAGAAGAGTGGAGGGAGAAGACTCCAAATTGAAAGTAACACCTCAATTGCATTTGAGAATCCTGCTGAACTGTACACACACAACAGGTGTGCCTTGAGCTACCCATCTTAATTGGGTCTGTGGTTCCAAATAATTCCAGATTGTGACAAAAGAGAAATGGAGAGTCAATAACATCAGCACATGAACTGTAATAAAATAAATTTTGTTTCACATATAATTAATACTCAAATCCACCACCATGGAATTTTAAATTAGTCCAATAGATGCCTACATTTTTCTTTACTTTTTGAAAATATGGCTCTGAACTGAGTTTCTAACTCAGCTTTCTTTTCTTCTTTTTTCCCCCTGAATACATGCATAGTTACTTTAAAGGCAATGTAAGCATCTTTTTCATAAGTTTCCTTAACAAAATTTCTTTCAATACAAGGCAATTCCTTTGCTATATGAATGTTTCATGAGAATAGCAACCTAATAATAAAAATCCTCTTTACCCCTCAGCCTTTTGTTCTTGCACAGCCCTCTGGTGAAAGCAGGATAATCATCGTATTGTGCAGTGAACAATTCATGTGTTTGAACACAGCCAGAGGGGTAGGTTTATAGGTGTAAGGAAAAGCTGGCTTTGAAATACCTAGTTGCCCTGGAACATCCATTTTAAATCACAGCTGGGGTGATCGCTTCACCCTTTATTCTTCAGGGTCACAAATAGCGTGGTTTATTCTATAAGGATATTAAAAGTTCCCTGAGATATTATCCATGAAATTTGGACCTGTATTTGATGCCCTGAGAAAATTTTTGCGACAGTCTTGCTCATTGTCATGATATAGCTTGTCTCCTGAAGTCAGCCAGTACTTTTAAATCCCATTCTTTTTGGAAATTTGGTAAAGACTTAGTGGTGTTTTATGAGGCCTCTAGAATCGACCTGGCTAAATTTCTATTGGCTTATGTGATGTGGTTGTTTTTGTTATTGTTGTTGAGGCTGAACGTGCCAGAAAGGAATAATTGTCCACTATATCACATGAATGTAGAGAGGATACTAGGCATATTCCATTTCCAGTGCTTTCTGTATGACAGCACAAGTAACTTAACAATTTCAACCTTAGTCTTTACATTTGTAAAGTGATAATAATATCTGTCCTATCATAAAATTGGTGTTCCTGTTATGGACTAAATTGTGTCTCCCCAAATTTATATGTTGAAGCCCTAACCCCCAATGTGGCTGTATTTGGAGATGTGCCTTTCAGGAGGTAATTAAGATTAAATGAGATCATAAGGGTGGGAACCTAATCTGATAAAATTGATGCCTGTAAAAAGGGGAAATAAAACCAAAAGAGCATATGCATAGACAAAAGGCAACGTGAGAACCCAGCAAGAAGCAGGCTGCTTGTACTGAAAACCCATCCTACCAGCACTGTCATCTTGAACTTCCAATTTCCATAACTGGGAGAAAATGAAATTTTATTTTTTCAGCCACCCAAACTGTGGTACTCTGCTATGGCAGCCTATTAGAATAGACTAATATAATTTCCAACCTAGAACTTTGTTTCTTTGTATTTTTGTGTGTGTGTGTGTGTGATCTGGACCTACATGTTCATCTGTTTACAAGATATCACTCTTGGATTCTTTTAAGGCATTTTAATCTTAACATGACTAATTTCATCATCTTTCCCTCCAATACTTGCTTCTTTACCTGAATTGCTTATCTCCCTGAATAGAATCACCAGTCTTTCATCACTCTAACTAAAAATAAGGCAGTCATCTATGATTCTTCTCTTACCTTCATCCCCAACATCAAATTTATTACCACGTCCTATTGTACTTACCATCTAAATAGCTCTCAAATTTAATTTCTTTCCTCTGCCCCACTGACAGAATTTAATTAAGGCCTTAATTTCTTGAAGGTATTACTAAAATCTACTGGTATTGATTTTTCCACCATCTGCATTTTAATTTTTCCCCCCTCAAATCAGTCCTCTTTACTTAATCTAATGAAGTCCTATTCTAGTGATTAAAATCCATATAACCTTCAGAATAAAATATAAAATCTTAATGTACAATACATGATTGCACTTCATGATTTAGCTCCTCTACATCTTAAAGTCTTATCTCTTACTCCAGTTCATGTTTTTCCATCTTAAACATAAAAAATGTAAATGTTCTTTCATTCTAAACATATTTCATACTTAAAATAACTTGAAATCTTCTCTGCTTTCTCAGGCTACAATGCTTTGCATTGCCTCATCTCCTGTGTCTAAAATGATATTTCAATATGCCAACACCTGCTTATCCTTTAATGTTCAACTTAATTAGCACATTTTCTAAAAAGTTTTTCTTAGATTTTTCCAGTCTTGAACAGGTGTGTAGCATCCACTCAGTAAGGGTGACATACTTCCCTGTATCCATTATACCTATAACATTTTATTGTTTTTTAAAATTTGTTTCGATTTTTTTTTTTTTTTACTAAACTTGAAATTCTTTAAGGGCAGAACTATGACTTTATACTCTTGTGGCCTAACAGAGTTTTTGATTCGGACAGAGGAGGCAGTCAATATTTGTTGAATAAATGAGTTGACTATAAAATAAATCTAGTCTTCGTAAAATTAGTTTCTTCTATGTCTTCATTAAAACTAATTTGTTAATAATTCTGGAATTATAGAATACTATTAAGTTATATTTTTTACTTGCTATTTTCTCTAATATAAAAAAATCAATATGTACATATCTTTAAAATGTGTTTATTAACCTACGTACACTAATTATTACATATTTAAGAATTCTGAAACATTCCAAGAGGTTACCAGATAGGTTCCATTACACTGTTATTTGAGGACTCAGATCATGGAAAAAATTTTTGGAAGAATTTTTGTTAAGCAAAAATAATTGCTTCATTAAATAAACTTAGTTAAATAGGGTCAAATTGAAAGTCTGTCATTGGCAAAGTTACCTTAGCTAAGTGTTAGGTATTTTGAAAAGAAGCTAACCCACAAAGTACTTTTCTATCAGATAAGCCATATCATTTTGACATTGTAATTTCTTGCATTTCAAAGGGGAAAAAAGTTACAAATTTAAAAAAAAAATGAAGAGTGTTTGTGAGAGAAAGCATGTCTGTGTGGAAGAATGGATCTATTTAGGTAACTAATCAGAGCATTTATTTCCAAAAAAATTCCAAAATCTTCGAAGATGTTTAGATAGCCACCAGTTGGTGCCCCAAAAAAGTCAGAACCTGAAATTTAGTTTTATTTAAGATGTAAGCAGTTGTAATAATAATAATAAGATATACATATCAAAATTAAAATAGTCTGTACAGCCTTATCTCTGTTGTTTTTTGGTTTTGCTGTTCTTTAGAAACAAATCTTTTCCACTTAGGACCACCAAATCATTTAGTTTTTTATAGGACTTATCCTTCAAAAAACATTTCAGGAGTCTGACTTTGAGACTATCTCTGAAATCATCAGTGGAGGTTGGTTGATAGTGCTCAAAGGGCAGGTAACTAAAAATGCTTTGAAATTAATTGGTTAGCAATTTTTTTTCCTGATGCACATTTGAAAAAGGACAGGTAGTTTACTGTTCACATTTCTTAAAAAATGAGATTTACTCAGCCATATTTTGAAAATTATTAATTTTGAGTTATATATCAATATTTACACGCATTATCTTTGGAGGGGATTTTCTCTAAAACATTATTTTCTTCTGTATTAATATTTTATGTTAGACAAATTCAATAACACTTAACTTCACATTTCCTAAGTTTCATGCTTTAATGTTTTTCTGTTCCCCTTAATTTAGATTAGCAACAAAACAAAATAACTGATTTATTTTAATGCTTTTTCTGATTATAGTGTAATAATTTTTATTTTCACAAATTGGGAAAAGGAGGTGATGAGAGAGTAAGTTACTGATAAATTTTGCTTGTTTCCTTTCCCAAGAATTATGAAAAAGTGAAAATAAACAAATAATCCAGGAAGAGAAAATTTATTGTTTCTGCACAGTAAATTCTGTTTCAAGGTACCTCATTCATGGTTTCATTTCTCTCTCTTGATTGATAATACCATTGGTAATCAATTAAGAGATTGTAGTTTTAGTGTGAAGGCCTTGAAATATAGGCTAAAATCAGGCTAAAGAGTCAAATATATTTGAGTTTATAATATTGTTGGCCATTTAATAGCTATATGACTTTTAACCTCCAATGAATCTCTTTGAGCCTCAATAGTACCTAATAATTGCTCTGAGAATTAAATTATATAATTTAAGAATGAGCTTAATGAAAGTCTGACATTAATATCTGCTCAATAATAATAGTATTTGTTCTTGCTATTCCTAGAAATATGCAGTTTGAATTCTAGATCAAATTTTTCCAGATTATATAAATAGTTTTGGTTATAGCATGGCTCATTTTACAGAAGATATTTTTCCAAACATGACCTGATGGAAAAATTAAACTTTTCTGAATCAGAATAACTGCCAAGTTAAAGATAGTTTTAATTTAAATACTATTTAGCCAACATGCTCAGTTTAATAAAAATAAGAATAATGAAGGAGTTTTCTTCATTGTTCAAGACAAGTCTGGTTTCAAGAATGAATGTTCAAGACAAGTCTGGTTTCAACAATGAATACTGTATATGATTATTGTTCTTAGTTTCTCAACATACACTGAATAGTTACTCTAGGTGTTTTATTTCTTCTTGATTCACATAGCTGGGCTTGTGTTCAATGTTTTATTTGAAGTAACAGTCCTGAGCATAAGGTGGAAATTAACATTGGAATCTTCAATACTATGCAAATGGCCAGACTGGCCCAGATACATGAGGGCATTTTACTTTTTCATAAGATACATGTGCTCTAACTTTTAGGTTAAAGTTTGTACAGTGATGGAGAGAATAATAATTTCTTTCAGTATTTGCCTAATAATAAAAAAATTCCCTTGAAACCTAAGCTTTAAAACAGAAGTTGGACTATAGCAAGATTTATGGAAATAACCTTATTTAGAAGGGTGATTTTTTTATTGTAAAAGTAGCATACATTTTTAAACAAAATATTCTTTTGAACCATTTTCTTGCCCACTCCCACCCTCATTAGAAAAACAGATTAAGAAAAAAAAAAGATCTGCGTATGGAGTGTGATAAGCAGAAGGATCACTGTTGGTTTTGGTCTTCCCTTTCACATTCCAAGCTAGCTCCAGAGAACTTTGTGGTTTGAAGGAACACATGTTTAAGACATATTGGAATAGATAAATTTTTCTATTTTTGGAGATGCAACAGTTGAGGACAAGGGAGAAAAGAGTGACTTGTTCTAGTTTGTGCAAGTATTTTATTTATTTATTCAAAAGACAAAAACTAAGTGACTACATGGACCCTGATAACATAGTGGTGACCAAGGCATGGCAGTCAGTAGTGATTAAAACATTAATATGATTACTTGATGCAGGGCCAGGAAAGGGAGGGAACAATTGGGGGGATTATTTTATGAACTAGATAGATGTCTAATCAATGTATTGTACACCTTAAACTAATTAAAACAAATACATTTTTAAAAATTGCATAAAAATATGAAGATGTAAACAACTTATGTAAAACCATTCCATTTTTGTAAAATAAAAAGTACGTGTGTGTGAATAAGCATACATATGTTCTATTAAAAAAAATAAAAAATAGAACATGATGGTAATCATGATGACCAAAATTCTGTGGCTATGAAGTTTACACTACAATATGGAGAAACAGATGCCAAGCAAATATAAAAATGAAAAAGCAAGATAATTTTATGATGTCATATAAAGCGACTGGAATGTGAACCTTTAGAGAGCTGATAAATACAGCCCATAAAAGAATGTCTTCAGACATAAATTCCAAGTCCAAAAAATGCAATTAAAATATCCACAGCTGTTTAATTTTGAAATGTAGATGCATTTTAAACAAGCAGAAGTGAAATCATTACAAATGGATAATTATAACCACTTCTTGGACTAAATTAATGACTGCTTAATGTTTCTCCTCTTCATGTGTTTATCCATTTGAACATTTTTGAATAAAAAAATGCAGGGCATCTTTTCAAATTTGAAAATTTGGAAAAAAAAGATAAATCAGTTTCTATTTTGAATTAGTAGTGACTAAGAAAGTTTAATAAAATCACATTTCTCTCAGTTTTCTCAGGGTATATCATTTTGATTTTTGTGATGCAGCTTTCAATTTGATATAAATAAACTCTCTATGGATTTATACATCTTCTATGATTAATTAACATATAAATATTCACAAATACTCATCATTAACCATTGGGTATTTTATTAGTCACTGTGAGAAAACCATTGAAGTATAAAAATTTCTAACCCCAGAGGTACATACAATTTAACTGAGGGAAATAAGATACTTAAATACATAAGGCCTTACATTATGAAGCTCAAATAATGACATACAAATTTTTGGTACAGGATATTGATTAGGAAGAAATTGCTATTGTTCAGAATGACCACAGAAAGGTCAAAGAATTAAATCCTAAGACATGTGAATTAAATCTCATTGCATGGATGGGTATGTTTTAGAAAAGAATAAGTGGTAGAAAGTTTTCAGAGATGAAACTGTCATTAGCAAAGGCTCTGTGATAGGAATAAGCAAGGGTTATTCAGGCAATAGTGACAAGAAAAATATGACAAGGGTAGAAAGTTTGCGGTGGGACTAGTGGAAAAAAACTCATAAAAATAGATTTGTGATAAATTATGATAGTCTTACATACCTAGCTAAGAAGGTACGATTTAGTTTTTGAGTAGGGAAGAGATGTTAAATTCATATAGGTCGAGATTTGTCTAATCCTCTGCACTCATTTTGCAGACAAGGAGACTAAGGTTCATAGAAAGTAATTGTCTTGTTTGAGGTCAGGCAACTTATTATTCCAAAGCAGTCCTTTGGTTTCCAGTGCATTTTTATAGCTTCTCAAGAAGAGAACAAGTTTTATCTCTTGTCAGATTACTGCATTGCTGAGAGTGGCTATGGCACATGGGAGTGAGAAACAGTTTAGATTAAGTCTGATCAATGTTTGAGACCTCATAAACGTCTAAATCAGTGTTTCTTGACTTCTTAAAATCCATTTTCTCTTTTGACAAGTAAAATTAATATAAGGTCCTTCTTTAATTTTTTTCAAATCCTTATAAAAAATTATAGCACTGAATTTGATTTTGAAACTATGCATACTCCTATTAATATGAGTTATATCTGTCTCTTCTCACTCTTATTGACATTGAGAACCTCTAACCTGAACACAGGTTGTAGCAAGAAGAAAGAGCTGTGAGAGGTTCTTTGAGGAAAGAATCTCTGGCACTGATAGAACATAGTGACTGGCATGAAACCGAGAGGAAGTGGTAAGGATGCAGCCTACGCTTTAATTTTCAAAGAGTGTTCATTTAAAGAATGTCAACAGGTCAAATAGGCTTGGGGAAAGCTACATAAACACAATTGTTTTAAAGAACAGTATCTTTTAGAGCCTTTAAAAGCTTGAAATGCACCATGACTCTCCATGATTGAAACAGCATTCAGCCTTTTGCAAATTAAATTGACCACTGAGCCCTAAATGCATGGGGCTGTGATTCCTTGAAAGACATTTTTTTGGGATATGCTCCAGTAAATTATCAGAAAGTGTCTACCTGAAGGCTCTCTGACCAAATGGCAGAGACCGTGGGGTCTTTTTGTGTCTTTCTACCTTGACCTTACGTCCTGATTTTAACACTTCCATCAACCAGCAACTTTGACAAATATCCTGGCCTTGATTAACTCCCAACCCAAATGCTAGTCTAGATCTATGTCTGTTATGATCTTAACCGCTCCTATGGCAGCCATCTACCTTTGCTCATGCTTATATTTTATAAATAATAATCTCTCAACTTATAATGTTATAAATAATAATTTATATTATTACTAATAATAATCTCCCAAATTGCTTCATACCCTATTATGCCCTAAATTGGAAACTCACTTTCTATTATGGTCAAAAACAGAAAGATGGGTGGAGTAAAAGATAAGATGCCATAGCAGAATGTGACAGAGAAAGAAAGCACATTGGACTATAGCTCTCAGGTCAACTATATATTGCTCTAAATCTTCTAATGAAGTTGGTAGTGCTAGGTGTCATTAAAGCCTAAATGGGAGAAAAGAAAAAGAAAAAGAGTAGCAGGTAGTTGCTCTTTGTTTTTTCCTTACTTAAAAAAATTTTTAAGTACATAGGGAAGATAACTAGAATGTAATAAGTGCTGATATCTAATACTACCATAACCAGTTTGTATAATAAGATTTTAAAAAGAAATATCATAGGTAAATTAAGCATGAATACATCATTTAAAGAAAAAAAATGAAATAAAATATCAGAATATAATAAAAGAAACGAAATGTGGAAGGGAGAGAGGGAAGATGAGAAGAGAGAAAGTGGGAATGAGGGTGTGGGGTGAGGGAAGGAAGGAGAGAAAGAGAGAGAAAGAATAATTTGGAGAGTGGAGGAAATTTGGGGAAATTGTGTTATTAGAACATATTTAAAGAGATTAAGATGTTAAGAGATAAGCATTCATAAAATAAAAGTCAGAGTAATATATTTAAAAAATAGTTTAAATAAACCTCAACTGTAATCCAAGATGTGATTGAAAGTACAGTATTAATTTGAGCATATTCAACATGTCTTTGAAAAGATCATAGTCAAAATTAGCAATTTATTGCCAATAATGAACAATTTTCTAAAAGTATGTCTAAGAAAACATTCCCCTCTCCACCCCCATGGGTGTTACTCCTTTATTTCTCACAAGAAATTATCATTTTCATTTTATGTAGAGTCAAAGCTTCACTGCATTGATATCAAGGAAGCTATAACCCACATTGCAGGGAAGGCCCTCTATATCAGAAATAGGCCTCTCAGCCCCAGATTAGGAGCAATAGTTTAGAGATTGAGAGGGACCTAGGAGCTATTAACCACATTTCAACATGAAGCACATTTAACTCTCACTTGGAAAGTAGTCTGAAAATACAATATGAAGGCTTTATCTGAATAGCTAATTGAAATAATCTGGGCACATCATCAAAGAACATATTCAATAGTTGCTAGAGACCTGTGTGTGGCAAAAATGGATTACAAAGTTTATGATGTTATAATTTAAGAAAAATAATACCATGTTTTTTTTTCTTTATCCTAAAATGCATTTAGTCATTGGTTTATCTTGTGCATTATTCACCTCTAACCAAGAAAATGAAGCTGCGTGTGCGTTTTTTGTTCAGTGCAACAAGAGTGAGATTAAAATATTTTTTAGAAATAATCCATGCTGCATTTACATTCATTATTTTTTAAGAAACTCAGTCCTTGAGAAACCAACTTTGAATTATAAATGGCTGGAAATTCTTTTTAATCACTGAATATTATTGCTCAAAGATTATGAGGAACAAAAATTAATCACAATGTTTTTTTAATAGTCAATAAGGGAGAAGATGTTGCAATAACTATCTGTTTCCTGTAATCTCACAGAATTATAACCTCAAACAGAATTTAAGGAAATCGTGTCAGTCAGATCAATTGAACAATCAAACATAAGGATGCCTAAGAATTTCCTTTTAAGCATTTAAAGAATAGGCCCATAAATCCAGGCTGAGATGTTCTGAAAGCAAGAAAGAAGACTAGTTGACAGTTGTGAGGTAGTGAGTAGAGCGTGGCAGAAAGATTTACAAGAAAAGGGGCGCTGATCCTTATGAGAGGGTGAGACAGCTCAAACATTTGATCATGAAAAATGAGGAGCTTATTTGCAGATTTCCAGGGAAGGGACTTATTTATCAAAAGCGAAATGTTTATCATGATTCTTGTCAGGTAAATCTTGTCTCAAAACAGTAGTTTCTGATTCAGGTCTACTTTGCTTGACTTAGTTGAAAAGTTTCTGAAAACTTATCTGTAAACAAAATTTTATAAAACAACATTTTAAAGGCTGGGAAGAGCATTCAGGAAATCAACAGGGAGGCCAGTCAAGGGTAAGCAAGCCAATCAAAGATAAAACTTTGAAGAGAGAAATATTACTCCCTCTCTCCCTTGCTTCTTGGTTTTGGAAGTCAACATTTTGTGTGTTGGATTTCTTGCCAGAGTAATACAACTATACCTGAAATCATTCTAAACGTAGGAGGAATAGAATAGATTCTCCGAAGCAGCATTTATTTAAAATCTGTTTGCCAGCTTTGAGCAAAGTGACATAATTGTAACTTGTTTGACTAAATTGGTGAATTTGTATTCAATAAATAACTGGACAGTTCAGTTAACAATATCAAGGGTTGTGCACCTGATTTCCTATCTTTCGGCATTTCAAAAATAGTACACTATGAATGACAAAAGGTCATTCAGCACTTGTTCTTCTAAAAGCTCCATAAGTGAGCTTAGTAAAAATAAAAATGAAAGGCACAAATAAAATCCTATTGATTGTGTGTTTTTTAAGAACAGTGCTCTTACATTATCATATTAGTTCTATTAAATTAGAAACATACAAAGTGAAAAAAGAGGTTATTAATTCTATTTGTGTCAAATGTTAATACTTTATTCATGTGTGATTGAATTAGAAGTTTGCAACAGATGAAGGTTAAGGAAGGGTAATGGCGATTATATGACCCTGGAGTCATCTGAACAAGGTTTTCTCCTTTCTATGCTAAAGTGGTTTGCTATTAACTTTCCCATGTACTAGTTCTTGTATCTTTCAAGCTTCTCTAAATAAATTCCTCCATCCATCTGGTTATCATGCTTTCCAACAAATGTTTAAACTTCATGAAGGCACTAACTTTTTTACATTCTTTAAAACAGTCTTATTATTTAACTGATTAAATTTATTATAAATGTTACAAGCTTGGATTTATGTGAAAAATTTATATGAAAAAATGCATCACTATATTTTATATATTGTGGTGTGGTGGAAGATTTCATTTTATAAAGGGTTCTACAAATACAAAAATTTTAAACTAATACTTTGATATCAACCCTGAAGATATTAGAGTTGAAAGCAGAAATCTGAGTATTTCAAGATGAAATGTGATATTGCTTACAGATATTATTAGAAATTTTATTAACTTTTGCTTTAAAAAAATAGTAAAGTTCACTATTTCTTTCTCTCCTTCTACTGTTTATGGGAATTTCACATGATTTCAAGTTCACATGAAGAATCCACATCAACAAATTGTGTTGTTTCTACTTTTAATGTACAGCCTGAATCTGATGGCTTTATACCATTTTCATTACTATTCTAATTTCAATCCTTATTCTAAATTTGGACTATTTGAATTGTTCTGCCTATTTTCTTTCTTACATTCCTACACATACACATAGATACATATGAAATCTATGAGGCTTTTAAATTGTGAATCATTTCATATTCTTCCCTGTTCAAAATATATCAATGGATTTCTATTATATTTGCAATGAAATCCAAAATTCTTACCATGGCATATGATGTATTATGATATGATCCCTTCATGGTCTCATTTCCAAACCCCTGGCTCACTCCAGTGTCTCACCTGGCCTTCTTTAGCACAACACATGTTCAGTCCCAGACCTCAATCTTGAAGGCATTTTTTAAATGGATTCCTCCTTCATTTCATTCAGTATTTGCAGACTATATTACTATGCCTACCAGCAGCATTTTTAACACTGTTCTATTTGGCCTAATAACACTTGCCACCACTTGATATCAAACACTTTATTTGTATATTTTCTTTTTTTTTCCCTTTTAAAAATGTAAGCCTCTGAAAACACAAACTTTGTTTTGTTCACTGATGCATCCTAGCAACTAGAAAGTACCCAATAAAGATCAGATGAATGAATAGATAACTAAATGAACATGCATGCCTTTTCTCTTAAGCTGTTGTGGACTAACACCAAAGAAAGCCATAGAAATACAGCACACTATTTTACGTTATTTAATCCTGGAATATCTGTACAACTCTGACATGGTGATTTTCTTGAGATGTTAACCTAAAGTTAAAGCAATTCAAAATTAACTTGTAGAAAAGTTGATCCATTTAACATTATTGTAAGTCTAATTGTACAAGTTATTTTTAATTGTGTAATTCTTAAAAGAGAGTCAAAAACAGTACCCATGCAGCCTCAGTTATTATCATAATTTATCCTATTTCAAGTAAATCTTAATTTTTTAGGGTCTGTTAACAACAGAGATGCCTAGTAGTTAAGAGTGTCTAGAATTATACTACTCAAATCCCAGATTCAGCGCTACTAGCTGAATAACTTGGGCAAATTATTTAACTTCTCTAAGTCTCATTTTTCTTGTCAAGAATATGAGGATATTAATATAGTCTGTTCTACAATAGCACATTTTTGTAATGCGAATTAGCTCATATAAGATTAGCATATGAGAGAATGATTGCATATGCAAAAGTTACATTGCTTCATGAGCAATTTTTCCAGTATGTTAATGTTTGTGCTACTAAGAAGAAGCAGCTGAATGCAAACTATTGCAAGAGTTGAATATAATAAACAATGAGACAGAACAGCAGTGTATTAGTGGTTGTCTAGTAGTATTCAAGTTCTCTGCTCAAAGTGACCATAAGCTCTCTCATAAAAGATCTTTATACTTGCTTCCATCAAGGTACCTTTACATTTTTAAGTTATAGCTCATATTTACTTTATTATTTTTTACTCATTAGAAATTTAACATCTTTTAAAATTGTTCGATTATTTATTATTAAAAATGTTATTGTTTTAGCGAGTACTCTAATAGCCATGTTCATAGAAATTTTGGATAGTCAGCCTAAGCACTCTGCCCCCACAATCTATTTCTTTCAGTAAATGACTCTGCGGAATATTTCTTTAGAAATACAGTTGTCGTGAGAATGTCATGAGATAATCCATGTGAAATTTACCATGTGTGTGTTTGTATATACATCATTTTTTAAGAGAGACTATAAAGATCTAGACATGGTCTTAAATGCTGGAGATATATATATAAGTAATAAATTATCATGTGCATATTGCTTCTTATAACAGTTTTGAAAATAAACTTTATTTTAAAATTGATCATTGACTTATGTTTATAGCAATACAGCACTTTAAATAGTCTAAGCTTCCTGCAGAAAAAAACTTCAAATACTACATTATAATGTTAAATATCTATTTTCAAGTGCATTAAATGTGTTGATGAACCAACAGGAAGGTAACGATTTCTCAGATGTCAGAAAATAAGAGAAGGCTGAAATGTGGAGAGGTAAACAGGGCTCTGAAGGTAGATTCTGCCTGGTATTTGCTGAACTCAAGCAACCTGGAATTTTGTTTGCCACATAGGTGGGTGGAGAATTCATCTAGTCCCTACCTGGGTTTACATACCACACACATATTACTCAAGTGGTCAGAAAATCCTTAGGAAGATAACTTATTTAACATGGTCATAGATTGAGAGAATTCTCAGCCAGCCAATGAAAATTCTTTTTGATGGAACCCACTTTCTGTCCAGAAAGGCCTCATGCCAACTGATAAGAATGCACACAGATAAGTTCCCAGAAAATATGAGCTCTTAATCAAATATCCAAATATATGTATATGTGTGTGTGTGTGTGTGTATATATATATATATATATATATATATATATATATATATACACACCATGAATCAAAATTAGCAGCAATAAAAGACAGAAGAATCAGACCCACAAAGACTTCAGCTGTTAGAATTATCAAATCTACTATAGGAAATATTTATATTACATATGTTTAGAAAACAAATAAATAAGCAGGATAAAGACACTACAATAATAGGATAAATAATAATTTTCAGAAATTAAAATGTGATTAAAATAAATTTTCAACTCTCAGTACAGGGAGATAAAATGAAATATGTGGATGAGTAATAAAAAGGACAAATAAAATAGAGTGAGAGGGTATCATATACATCTAATGGGATTTCAGGAGGAGAGTAGAAAAAGAATGAGAGAAAGACAATATTCAAAGAAATAAAAGTTGAATTTCCAGAACTGATGAAAAACTGATGCAGAGTTTGCATCAACACATTTTCCTTTAAGGTAGAAAAGAATTCCCTTCAGGTAGGAAAAAAGTGATTCCAGATGAAAGTCTAACATGCAAGAAGAAAGGATAAACAAAGAAAGTGAAACATATACATAAATGTTTATCAAATAAACAAATAATGTATTATAAAGCTAAATATAAAACAGAACTATAACACATAACAGCAATAGCATAGAAATTAGGAGGCACGTTGTTTGGAGGCAAAGTATGCTACAGTCACTAAAATGTAAATTTTTACAGAGCCAGAATGTTAATTCTAATAAGGCAGAGCTCTGTCTGTTTGACTGTTTTATTGAGATATTCCAAGAGTTGTATCAATGTTTCAAATGAACGAAGTTCCTTATTTTTGAATCTTAGATTCTGGTAAGTATAGATGTTATAATTTCTAACTCAGCTATTACAGAATTAGACAGTTTAAAAATGTCACACTAGTAAATGGGGGATAATGGAATAAACAAACATTCAAAAGAAGACCAAAAAATAGGCAGGAAAATAAAAAGAAGATAAAGGTACTTAGAAAATACAAAATAAAATGATAGAAATAAATTCAAAAGTATCCGTATTTACAAAAAATATTTATGGCATCCAAAGTAGAATAGATAAATAAGTTGTGGCATGTTTATGCAATAGAGTGCTAGAAAGTATTAAAATTGAATAAACTAGAATTACAAATGTATAAATTTCAAGATCATAATATTTCACCAAAAAAGCAGTTTGCTGAGTACATTTACAATGATTCCATTTACATAGGATTAAAAACACATTAAACTAAATAATATAGTTTTATAAGGGTACAAAGGTAAGTGGTAAAATCATAGAGAAGAGTAAGTGAATTTGAATATTTAACTTAAAAGTCATTTTTTTTCTGATAGAACAAATTAAATGAATGTGATTGGGATACATTAGACTGGGGTGTCAAAATTCATATTTTGATATATCTTAAACTTTATGATGGGTGCATGGGTATATGTGATATTGTGATTTATTGTGATTTATAGTTTAGAATTATTTTATAACCCCTCTTTGTATCTTGTTAATAAAAACAATGAAAAATCAAATCTATAAAAAATCTTCATGGGCATCTAAACAGAGCAGATGTGCTCTAGGTTTCTGAGGCCAACTATTTATTTTTAATAACATTAATTAAGGGCACAGGGGGCCAACCTTACACTTAAGATTCAAGTATTGTCACCTCTTTCATCCACTAATTTCAATGCTTCACTGCCCAATTCCACAATTTACGATTTGTTAATACAAATAATTCTGGAGTAAGTATAATGGAATTAAGTACACAGCAAGCATAAAGGCCTGAGATCAGAGCACCTCACTAACTTTGATGTGAGGAGAGGAAGAAAGCAATGAATAACTATGGGCAGGGAGGAAGTCAGAAAAAGGGCAGAGTAGAGGATGGAGACACAAAGATTCTTTGCATCTTTGATCTTCACAGATTTGTCTATTGCCAACTCTGAGGCCATTAATAAACTCATTTATTCCTAACACAAGGTGGTTTAGAAGAGTGAAACATTGAGTCTCTTTGGATTTCAGTTTCCATATTTGTAAAATGAGATAATAGGTTATGAAGACATAGTAAATTTCTTCCATTTCTCTCATTCTATGTTTTTGTGATTTCATGAACATGAAAACTGTTTTAATTACCTTGGTTTGCACCAGAGACTAAAAGCTTCTAAACTACCTGTGCTCATTACATTTCATTCAAATTATGAACATTTGCATCAGAAACACGACCAACACATAATTACCGGTGCAGTCCACTGGTGATTAATTAGAGACCATTCTTTCCCTCATGTAAACATTGAACAGGAATCTTCCACATTGCCTATGCCAAGTTTATCTGTGAGAGGAGAAATCTGGATTGAGGCATTAAAGAGGACAGATTTCTATATGAGGGAAGGATGGATAACAATTTTCATTTACAGCATTTCACCCAATGCAGAGCTATCATTTTTGAAAGAAAATAATGCTTTGGTTTCTATCTACCTTCTATTTAATTTCCCTTAGATATATAATTAAAAATTGATATATTTTACTACAGGTGTGAAAATCATATGGGGAAACTCTTCTGTATGTTATAAAATGTTGGCATGTGAGGTATACTATGACAATGAATGGCTAAAGCAAATCTGATGACTGTAAAAGAATGACAGAAATCACAGATCACAAAAATAAGTGCTAATGATGGTGACAATTAACAATAATTAGAGTCAAAATGAAATATATCCTGATTATCAATTACAGAAATTTCCCTATGCTTTATAGAAAAGCTATATTTTTAAACACAGCTGATAAAGGCTGTGGTGTTCTTGACAGAGCAATGATACTATGCCCAAAACATTATATTTTATGAATGATAGCATTTATTAAAAAAATTATTTCTAAACCATTGAAAATAATGAATGCTTGGTAATTTTGTTTTATTAGTAATAAAGAGAATAGATTATATTGTTGATAAGCTAGTTGATCTTTAGAAAGAAGCCAACATTATGTGTTCAAATGAGGCCAATTTAATCAGTGAGAAGAAATTTCTGAGTCAAAAATTCAACTTCATAAAAACTGACATTAGTTGGAATAAAATCAGAGGGTCCACATTTAAAACTTCCTCTCCGGTAAACTTGATCTTAAGGTTTTAGATTTTCTCACAGTTTTTTTAAAAAATGCAGTTATCTCATTCAGCTTTCCCATGGGCACTGGTCCAGATTTCAGAATTATCAATGTCTTTTGGCTTATCCTCTGTCAGAGATCTACAAAATTAGGCCTGAACTAAGATAGTTAAGATAATGCATACAGAAGGGAATAATAGAGAAAAGGACTGCTTATTTAATTTCACTCTAGTTTATTCTTTTATCAGATAGAATATGCATGCAATATCCTTCAGGGACAACTATATTTTTTTCCCATTGTGCTTCAAAGTGTATTATCTATTTTTTACAAAAGGGTTGTGTTTTAATTTGAGTAGTATCTCTGAGTAGCCAATATTTTGTAGACCATCTATCAAGTTTAATATTAGAATTAAGTCTCCTCAGCCTTTTCTAGCTAACATATTGTAGATTAAACTAAAGATAACACAGGGAAGAAATGAAAGTAAATTACTTTGATTAGCCAAATAATGTACCCCCTGCCCCATTATGTCTGTCCTATACTCAGGTAAACTTGTTACCTTACATGGTTAATAAGACTTGTAGATATAATTAAGGATTTTGAGGTAGAGAGATTATCTTGAATTATCTGGGTGGGCCCAATGTCATCACAGTCACACAACTATCTAGTGTCAGATTCAAACATACATTTACTTTAATCCAGGGTCACTTCTTAACCATATGTCATGCTACCTGAATAAATTAACATTGTAGAAAAATTAATTGAAAGATACCTTTCTGGCTTTAGGTTCAGATAGCTTGAATATAGCATTTGAGGTGTAGTAGTGGTGATTCTTTGCACACCATGACTTGATTATATTGAGTATAATTCATTAAAGAGTATTAGGCACAGGTTAAACACTCAATAGACTAGATATAAATCTCAATATAACTAATGCATTTCCAATGTAAAATTCAAATAGTGAGATTTGAATTTAATTGTTCCTAATAGGAAAGCTGCTAACTACATAATACAAAGGAATAAAGCTGTCTACACATTCTTAGAGATCAATATTGAAATAGTAGAAGCAAATTTTTTATCCCTTCTCATAAACATTTGCTTGAGGATTATGCTGCAGTGAAAGGAAGTTTCCAACCAAAATAACTGGTTCCTAATATTGGCTACACGTTTAATTGGTTGCTCATATCATGTAGACTAGTCCCTGTTTCTTTTTCTAAATGCTGTAGAATTAGATGAATGACTTAAACAACCCATATTTAACAGTTGTACCAAACATCTCCTTTTCTATATACAATTATTTAGGGTGATCTATATTATAACTGGGGATTGTCTAAGGAGAACTTACATATTTAAAAAAATTGCTGAGGGTTTCCAGGTGATAAACTTCTTAAAACTCTCCAAAGAATTATTTTTCTTAGATATAATTGGAATGTGAACTTTTATTCTATAAATTTAGTGTAACAATTTGGCTTAAAACAGTGGACAAATTATTTACTCACAATTCTGTTGTTCAGCGGTCTAAACATAGCACAGCTGAGTAGCCTGCCCAGGGTATCATAAGGCTGAAATTAAGGTATTGGCCAGACTGAGTACTCAACTGGGGAGAAGTTTGCTTACAACCTCATTCAGATTTTTGGAAGAATTCAGTTCCTCATAATTGTAGGGCTGAGATATCCATTTCATTGCTGGCCATTAGCTGGGGGCTACTCTTAACAACTAGAGGTCATTTCTTGCCACATAGGCCCCTTCTTCTTCAAAGTCAGCCACAGAATATCTCCTCACTGTGATTTCTTCTCACACTTAGAACTGTTGCAGTGACTCCTTCTTTTGCCAACTAGAGGTAATTCTCTGCTTCTAAGGGCTAAGCTGATTAGTAAGGCCTACTCAAGAATGATCTCTTTTTCCATATAACATAATCACAGGAATAATATCATATTCACAGGTTCTTCCTACCCTGAAGAGCTGAGGATCTCACAAAAACAAGGGTCATTGGGAATCATCTTAGAATTCTGCCTACTATACCTACTAAACACTTATGTCACTGAGCTATTCGAAAAATACATTCAACATTTATATAATATACATAATGAGCATCTACAAAGTGCCAGGCACAGTGCTAAACATTTGCTGTAACAAGAATAACCACATAATCTGCTTATTCTTCTTGATTTACTCCATAATTCATCATATAGGCAAGTTCTTTGGGGTATGGAAATATCTTTTATTCTAATTAACATAATATGCCTGGAGAGCTGTTGACGCATGTTAACATTGCTTTCATTACTTAAAAGATGTAATATATTAAGATGTTCAATCCACTCTTGGAAATTAAAGGCAATTGGAAGATCTAACTAGCCTATTCCTAAAATTTCTCCATCCTTTTATGTCTGTAAAACTAATCTAGGTTATGGTAAATAAGACAAAAGGAAGCAAAGGAAATCAAAACAAACCAACAAAAACAGGAGGGGCTGGCTAATAAAATTTAATATGTTTAAATCTCACCTTTTGAACATGGAAATAAAACGAATTGCTAACATTAAAAAAGAAAAAAGACTGTAGAAGAACTGAATTGTATAGATTTTTAAATATCTGCCCCCACCCCAAGCCATATTGCCTATCTAGACATAGATTCTAGTTAAATAATGCTAAGTTTCTGATTAGGGTTTACTTATTATAAAATGATTAACACAACTCTAGAACCATGTAGAGTCTACTTGGTCATTGTTCATGTCAACTTCATATAGAAAGTCCAAGAAAAAGTAGCTAGCTCTGCCATGAGCATGACTAGATTTATTTTGATTGAAAGAGGGTCTAGGATAAAAGATGTGGCTTTTTATTAAAAAAAAATATCAATGCACTTTATTCTTATTTTATAGAGAATGAAAAGTTTTAAAATCAGCACAGATGATTAATTTACAGTGAAGGAGAGTTTGGGAACATATACATGCTAGAGAATTGTAAAATAAAGCCCTAGAGTAGTTTTGGAATAAACATACATACATCTTCCAAAATCAATGATATGGTTTAGATAGGTAGAAACAGGCCCAGTACAGAACTGAGGCCAGTGCTAGTAGTGCTGAAAAATGGGCTCTATTTTTGGTAGTCTCCATAACAGTATAATTTCCTGATGGCCTAAACCATTGACACTATAATTTTCTTATGGCTGTTGAAGAGGATTTTTAAATTATTTTTCTATACTGAAAGGATGATGCAGGAATGCACTGTATGCATATTCAGTTTTTTCACTTCTTCAACTGCTGTCATAAATGAAGGTAAGTTCAGAAAAAGAGAGGTAGTATGTAACTTTAAGCATATAACCACTCTCTGCTGATATCGATCTTATATTCAAATTTATTTAATTGCCTATGCTCAAACCCAAAGTATAATATAATATGCATAACTTTATAATTTATACTTAAAGGCTTCATTTGGGTCTTGTCTCTTTCCAGCTAATGTCTCTATTCTAGTCCACCTTTACCACTCTTTTTATATTCATTTCACATTAAAATGCTTTGCAAGTTAACATTTTTTGATGGCTTCAAGGGCATTGGCTTTGTCTCTCAGGAACACAAAGTTCTTAAAAACTGAAAATTGTTGTATAAAAAGGATGGACTATAAAATAAGACAGGCACAGGCTCGAATCCAGCTCTGCCTTATTAACAGTATTGCCTTGGACAAATTATTTAAATTTAAAAAACTTCATTTCTTCTTAAACTTGCAACTAGATTTCCTTAAATTTCTGACTAGTTAATAATTGCCTTTGCTCCATTCTTCTTGAAGACAAAGACTTTGTGTTATTGTCCTATAACCCAATAATGATCACATTTGAAATGTTAACCAACATTTCTGGGTCACTTATGGAAACTCCAGAATGATGAATAAAAACAAACAAGCAAGAGAAGATGGCACAGGCAAAGGTCACTGACAGATTATAAATTGAGGCAAAAATTCTTAAAAAATAAGACAAAACAAAAACCAGAGTATCATGAAGATTTGGAACTTAAAATTTATTGCAATTCATCTCTACAGCTCAAGGAAGAAAAATAAAAATTTAAACACCAAAAGAGACTTTTTCAAATAAGATGATCCTATTCTATTCACTATTATTTTACATTAGAGTTATTCTTATCTCTTTTTATCCCCTCTTGCCTCAGGTGGAAGGCATCTTCTGACATGACGCCCAATAATGCCCTTCTTGTGATCGTGCCCTATGGAATCCTCTCTCTTAAACGTGAGCTGGACTTAGTGACTTGCTCTTAACCAACAGAATATGACCAAGGTGATGGAATGTCA
The DNA here is from genome assembly GCA_004027375.1 of Macroglossus sobrinus. Lineage (NCBI taxonomy): Eukaryota > Metazoa > Chordata > Mammalia > Chiroptera > Pteropodidae > Macroglossus > Macroglossus sobrinus. The sequence continues at coordinate 997,917 of PVKZ01000177.1, forward strand.
CTTCTGTGACTATATTATAAAAGACTCTGACTTTTGTTTTGCTGATGTTCTCTTTGGCTATTCCTGTATGCTCAAGAAGGCCTCCTGGCAAGGAACTGAATCCCATCAACAATCACTTAGAGTGAACTTGGAAATAAATGCTACTCCTTTTGATTGTGGACCAGATTGACACCTTGATTATAGCCTTGTGAGGGAGAAAACCTGAAACAGAGGGTACAACTAACCTCTGCCTGAATTTCTGATCTACAGAAACAGCAAGAAAATAAATATATGTTTTTAAGTCACTAAGGTTTGGGGGTAATTTGTTATGTAGCATTAGATAGCAAATACACCTCACATGCCAATTCATCAATAAATTCTGTCAGCTCTGCCTTCACATTTAGAATAGAAAATTCTAAAATTTTATTAATGCTAAAATTCAAAATTATAATATAATATTTCTACCTTGCTGCTACCACTTTCACCTAAAGCAGTAGTTTTCCTCACTCTGTTATTTCACTAGCCAACTAAGAATATATGACTTTTCTGCTATTGCTCTTGTCCCCTTAATTCTATTCTCACAACAGCAGGCAAAATGATCTTGTTAATGGATTCTATTCTCATTCAGACACTCTCCTGCTTTATAAAAACCTGTAAAGTACAGCCTGTTCTGTTTTCTTTTCCTGTGTACACATAGAATGATCACACTGGATTCCCATACTTCTCTAGCATACCAGTCATACACTTTGATACCTTCGCACTTTGTTTTCTCAGTATAGGATGTTTTTCACCCAATAGCTTTATGGCTGGCTCCCTCGAACATCTTTACTCAAATGTCTTCTAAAATATTACCTTATCAACATGGTTTCTTGTTTTATTTTCCTTTTAGTACTTATCACAATGGAATATTTTATACACCATATTTATTTATCTCCTCCACTAGCATGTAAGCTCCATGAGGGCAGAGAGTTTTTATTTTTACAACTGTATCTCTGGCACATGGGACAGTGCTTAATATAAAGTAAGCATTCATTAAATATTTGCTGAATTAATTGAATGAATGAATGAATGAATGAGTGAAAAAAAGTGAATATTACTAATTTGCTCTTGCTAAAAAAAATTAGTAGAAAAACCCTGTTTTGGAAAGAGGATATGTATCACATAAGTATGCACTAGTTTTTATGACACTGAAAGTCACCGAGAGCTTCACATTAATAATATGCTAAGCAGTGGGATAGAGTTAAGCCAACTCTTGGCTCCTTTTAACAAACAGGAGTAACCTCAGCATGGAATACTCTAAACCACAGATAACTGAAAACATTCAAATTAGGCACTGAGTTAGAACACTGATTAAAATTTATATTTAGAAGCTAATTGAGCTATGTTCACATACATAAATTATTTCAATAAAAAATCAGTTATTTTTTCAATTAAAAATAATAAAACAAAGCTGAAAAAGGGTCTCTCTTTGTAGCTTTACAATTACTTTTTAGAATCAGTATCTGTAAGAAAATTCTTAAAGGCACTCTCCAATATTTTTAGTATTGTCACTGACCTCAAGATAAGTGTTACTTTGAATGATTTGTTGAACCTGAGGCCTAACACTCAGGACCTACAAGTCAAATATTAAATAACAGATCACTACTTTTTTCATTGTATATTTCTCACAGGAAAAAACTGTGGCACAACTCTCAGACATATATTTTCATTCAAGAATTATATGCATATTCTTCCACACTAATATATTGTATTATAAAACATACACAGAAGAAAAATTAAAAAGAATGAGATAAAGATAAAATAGTATATTTAAATATTTTAAATTTTATTTTATTTATTAACTGAAATACATTTTTTCTCTCTCTGAACATTATTATTAATACTACTTAGTGAGAATTCTATTAATTGAATATTATGCCTTATATTTTAAGAACTTAGTTTACCATTTTATGCTGCTGAAGTCTGGTTTTAATAATTTGTTTCTTTGGCTTCACTGTTGGGAAAGATGCAGAGATATAAGTGAGGGAAATGCACCATAGTCTAGACTAACATCTTTGATGTATTTTTAATAATAATAATAATAATAATAATAATTTCTAATAACACTATCTAATAGCTAAGAAAACATTTTAAGTGTTTTGCTAGAAATTTTGAATATTATCTGATATTTATTAGTTGTTCTTACAAACTAGTAGAAGTTATTAATTTTTGTACTTTTAAATTTTTTATTTGAAAAATTTTATAACAGGTTATAAAATTCTATCTTCAAATTATAAAAGGGCATAGATATGAGTGGTTTTGTAGTTAACAGTTTTACATAATTTTTGACAACAAATCAACTTAGGAAAACATATCCAAAACAAACATAACATTTAAAAAATATTCCCTATGTAGTACATTAAAAAAATAATATTTACTTTTCTATTACTATTAAAAATTACCTACAACTTGGAGAGGCACATGAAATGAGGTGTGTGTATGTGTGTGTGTGTGTGTGTGTGTGTGTGTGTGTGTGTGTGTGTGTTAAGAGAATACCTGCCAAGTAGCATACTACTAAACATTACAAAGAACACTATAAATTTAGAACTCATATTTTGGGAATGAAAAGGCAAACTCATTTTATGTTCGACAACTTTTTAAAGTGTTCTGTCATAAGATAAGCACTGAACATCTGTCAGGACAAAAATTCTTCATGGTTACTTCCTATGTTATTACAAAGTATTGTAATGATTCTGCCATTCAAAATAACAGATATCTATATAGTCAATTGCTATATGTTTTGGAATTCACTCTTCTCTCATGATATTATCTAGTTATAAGTGAAAAGTGATCTCCTGATACATGAATCAAGTGAGGGTACCATTGAGTACCCTTATAGTATTAATGCAGTAGTTACTACAATACATAGTTCAATATTTGTATTACATACAATATTTGTATATCCATGCTGGTCAGCCTCCAGAAGCAGGGAGGAGGATAGAGGATGGAGAATGGGTCTAGAGAAGCAAAAGAAGACATCTGTAAAAATTTTATTCTCTTCTGTATGATAAAATAATTAAGTGGAAGATTTCCAGTGTCAGGTTTTGTGTTTTATAAAAAGGTACAAAAAGGTTATGTAGTCTGTTGTTGTTGCTGCCCTAAAGCATGACTAATTATAAGTTTAAAAAATTTCTACCTCTTTAACTTTGAATAGGTAATGCATCTATATCACAAAATCCAAAAGACATAAATGGGACTATATGAAATTTTAGTCCCCCACTCTTCTTTCTGTGTACCCATTTTCTCTTCTTACACAAAACCATTGTTACTAGTTTCCTTTGTATCCTTACAGAAATTTTCCATGCATTAGCAATTAAGGGAAATTAATAAATATGTATTTCTTATTATAGGAATACTAACATGTTATAAACACAGGTTGAATGTTGCTTTCTGAATACAATAATACATCCTGAGATAATTTTAAATCTGTATATGGAGTGCTTTCTAAAGTATATAGAGTTTTATTAGTATGGGTATAACAAAACCTCCTTAACCAGTTCTCTACTGATAACTATGTTTAGAATTTTTTCTACATCCAAAGCTATAGTGAATATTATCATTCATACATCATTTTCACATGCCCTACTATATTTTTAGTAAGTACATACAAGCCAAATTGCTTTGCTAAAAGATAAGTGCATTAAAAATGTAAATTATATTGACAAACCTTCATAAATATTATAACAATTAAACTTCCATCTGTAATTTCAGAGTCTGTTTCCCATTCTATATTGTGAAAATGGAAGTGAGGAGAATTTAAATTTTGCAGCTAGGAGATATTAGAACCACTACCAAATTTTTAGTCTGCTTGATTTTACAACTGCAGTTCAATAAAAATACTGATGAGCATTTCCTACACATATTAAGCTAAGTGAGAATTCATAAGATGCAGGCCTACATACAAGACTGAAATAGAAATAGCAAGTAATTGATAAAGACAAAATGTGATACAGAATCTGGCAGAATTAGAAATTCTCGAGATTGAAGTTGTTCAAGTAAGACTTCATACTAGTGGTGGGGATGGTAAATACTGTGACTCAGGAGGCCATTCCAGGAGGGGGGATTGAAGGTCAAGCATAATGTTAAAGAAGGAAATGGCTTATAATATATATGGAGAATAAGTATAAATTTTATTGAAATGGGAGCTTTTATATGCACTGATTCGTTTATGTAGTCATTTTGTAAAAGAATAGTGCTTTGATACTCTCTGATGGACAAAGAGAAAGCTGATATTTGTTTCTTATCAAATAAAATACATTTAAAACGGATGAGAGTTATGAATAGGAATAAGGCCTGGAGTGAATATTTGCATAGTTATATAATGCTTCATGAATTGGCAATGCTGAAGTGGCAACTTTATAAATAAAGAGCTATTGAGTGACAAGGAGAAGGTCAGTACACTCTAAAATGTTTTCCGTTCAAACTTTATCAACCTATTTTAAGGTAATTTTTAGATCTCTCTTATAGCTAAGTAATTAGGGATAACATGTACAATTATTAGAATTACTGATGGTAAGAGATCAGAAATAGAGTTTAGTATTTGCCATTTTCTTACTGTAATCATGATATCACTTTTGCCATAAAATGATTTTCTGTTCATTCTGCCTCTGTTTTACTTTTTTTAACCAAAATTTCAACTTTTGACAATAAGATTTCTACTGAAACATATACAATAATTTCCAGTGATTGTAGAAACAAAAGGGTAAACATTATATTCTTTAGAAGTTCCTTTAATTAAACAAAGAAACAACACAAGAAATGGTTTTTCATTTCTTATGTGCTATTGTGTGAATAGAAACATTACTTTTCCAAACCATAACAGCATATGAAGTAAAGTAAAATATATTTACATAACATTGAACAAAAATAAAAATGTTAAATATATGTGTATATATTTCCTTTTATTACTTATGAAAAAATTATATAAACATACACAGATACACACATACCTGTATACATACATAGATACAGTCGCAAACACAAACACAAAGCAGTACATGCAGAGTAATTACCTTATTGATTTCTGAATACTAATATTTCTTAATTTGCAAGATCTGTTCAGGTTCCAGGTAGTCATTACAGACTAAAAATTAAGATATTGACCACACAGAAGAACTTGTAGCCTGAAATATTTTGTTATAACTCAAGCCTATTTAAAAATGATGACACAAAAAGATGTGTAGCTTTTCTTATCATTTTAAAAGAAGTACTCCTAAATAGCTTAATCAATTGTGAATGTAGTTGGTAATATCTGAAAAATTATAATGCTATAATTTGGTACTCTTTCTCCCTTTCTCTCCTACACTGAGCCTGATTTCAGAAACTTAATCTAGCCACCCCATTCTCAGTTCTGCCTGTCTTTGTATGAGATTCTTGGAATCTACTTAACTGCCCTTACCACGTTCTCAAAACAGTGTCAAAACCTCTTTTCCAAGAATTCACTTCAGCTAATTTCAACTAATTCTGAAAATACTTTTTTCTATTCCCCTGAGGAATATTAATTATTAATAATTTTTTAGTTAGTATAATATTATTTTATGAATGTTTTCATCGGTTTAGATTTAATTTCTTGTTTATATTTTTCTTATTCTTTTAAAAAAGAATGTAAATCTTTCTAGGAAAGGCAATGATATTTTGTATACTTTTAAAATTGGTCCACTGTATATTTGACAGTGCTCTACACTCAATGAGTATCACTAAATGTCTTTGAGTGAGATGAATAAGTTGTTTCTCATAATTTAGGGGTTAATATTGTCAGTTCAGACAAGGAAACAATGACTATTTATTTCAATAAAGTTCTCATTTAAGTATATTATTATGCAAAAATATATCATACATTAAATTCTAATCTGATGTCTGTAGCTAATGGAGTAAAGGTCTTAAATGCTACTGATACTTGGTTAATTTTTTTCTTCTTTAATAGACACTGCTATTCAGACATACTACTGAATATAAATTTTTGTTTATTTTAAGTTTTACATTTGTATAGCTTCATTTGAAAAATAAAATGCACAGTTAGGAGTAGGAGATTAAAATGAAACAAAGCTTAAAGAACAGTTAAATCAGGAGTTTAAGGAGAATAATGTGCATTGTTGCACTTGGCACTTGTGTCTCTAGCATGTACTTCATGTATCTAGTCCACTGTTCTTGTACATTACTGGTTCGTCCTTTGTTGTATCACTGGAAAATCTTGAACTTTTTCTATACTGTAGGTGATTATTGAGTTTGTTGCACACAGAAAATAAACAGGTCCAGACACAGTGTTTTTACAGATGAGTAACTGAATGAATGAATAAACCAACTAAACATTCTGAGGAAATAAAATTAGAATACTAACCTTAGGTGTAGGTGGTTATTTAATATATGTCAGAGGTTCAATAAAGAAACAATAATGTATTTGGAAGAGTAAATGTTCATATATTAATTGAAATAAATGTGTCAGGTAGACATTTATGACCCCACCCCAAAGCTTTTTACCTTTGAACAAGTTGTTTAGCTTTTTGGAAGCTTAATTTTCTCATTCACTTACCTTGCAGATAAGATTGCCATAGAGTTGACGGATTTAGCAGATAAATGTATAGGACACCCAGTTAAACTTGAATTTCAGACAAATAGATAGGTTTTTTTTTTAGCACAAGGATGTCATAAATATTGCATAGGATATACTTATACTAAAGATTAGTCATTATTTATTTTAAATTCAAATTTAATTACACATCTTGAATTTTATCTGGTAACCCTACTTGTAGATGCTATGTTAAGCACTTGGTACATCCTAGATGCTGAAGGTATTGGTATTGGTACTCTTAATGTTGCTGCTAATGCTGATAATACTTCTGTGACTCTGAGAGGCAACATAGTATAATTATTAAGAGTGGGATCTCTGGTGTCAAACTGCCTGGTTGAAATCTCATTCACCTACTAACAGTTTTGTGAACTTGACCGTGTTATTTAATATCTAACTTTTCTTATCTGTGTAAGGGGATAACAATAGTACTGAATGGTGGAGCTATTGTATGGATTAAATGAGTTAATACCGATAAAATATTTAATGTAGTACCAGACACCATAACTATAGGCCCTGGATACATGCTGGTTATGATTGTGGTTTAGGGAGAACAATAGTTCCAGTCTGCCCATAATTGCGGGGCGGGGGTTTCCTGGGAAATGAAACTTTGAGTACTAAAACTCAGACAGTCCAGTAAAATCGAGACACATAATACATGACTTTAGCTAAGAAAACGAACTCACAGAGAATACAAGAAGTTAGTGCCAAATAATAACAGAATTCACGTGTTAAGGGCATAGATTATCTTCTGTATTTACTATTTCCTGGGTATAATTGTTCAAGGAAATCATTTTGAACTGGTTTCTTGGAAGTTTTAACCCTTGCCTTAAAGAAGTTTAGTCAGGAGTGCCAACTTTAAAAAGTTAATTCTCAGGCAATCCAATAAGTACTTTAAGAATCCAGAAAAAGGCTTAGGTGACTTTAGCAAAGAATAGAGATGATTTAGAGAAGATATTTAAACTGGATATTGGGCGATGCCGAGTTTTCCAGGCAAAAGGGAAGAAGAACATTTTAGTATCTTCAGGAAGCCGGGAGATGTGAAGTCAGGATATCGCCAAGCAGTAGCAGATATGTTGGTACAGACCAAACATGAGTACATTGAGTAAATAGTAGAAAACGAAGTTGAAAGGGAAAGTTAGGGATCAAACATAAAAGGTTTACATGCTCTTCTATTTATATATTTGTTATTTATTTATACAATGTAGAAAGTTAAAATTTAAATTAAATATGGAGAATGATGCAAAAGGAAGGTGCAGATAGGAAAAGTGGAATCAGGAGTCATGTTAGTATTCAGAATTTGTGCTATGAGAGTGTATTTGAGGTCGGCTAACTTTTGTCCTAATTTGTTTAAACAGACAAAAGGAGAAGGAAGTAATGACATTTAATGAATGTTTACTATGTGCCAAGCACTATTCTTAACACTGTTCATCTTCTGTTGTCTTCAAACAGCTTTGAGTTTAGAAAATATTTTTTAAAAATTATTTTGACTTTAAAAGTTAATATTTATTTTATTGTTTTTAACTACAAAAATATTCTTTTTAAGCTTATAATTTCAATTTACATATACTATTTATATTATAGCAAATGTGAACAATTGCTTTCAGAGTAGGAAATGTTTTTGATTAATGTCTTCTCAGAAACTTAATGCTCTTAAACATTTTTAACTTCTTTTATACATTTAGTATATTCAGTTTTCTTTTTAAATAGTTCAATGTCTTGATAGAGAATTATTTCTAATATATTAAGTACATAATGCTGTGCTGTTTACTCAAATGTTTCATATTATGGACTTGTTTTTTAATCTGTTTTCTTTAATGATTTTATCTTTAATATCAATCTCATGTCATATACTTGACTTTATTATTATCAATGCTTGCAAACTCTCATTAATTTCAGTTTCAGTCATTTTACCGTATATCCACCCTCTCCCTGTTTTTCTAGTTTACTTCTACTAGTACCACAACGCTTACAATCTTTTGTCCACACAGGCTCCTATTATCCATTAATTCTTTTTAATCTCTTTAATCCAGCTCATGTTCTCACTTCCTTTATTACACAAATTAAATTTTATGATTTAGCATTATTATCTATCACTTATGTATACCTTCAACTCCCTTTCCTTTTTTGCTTCATGATATGCTGTGGTAAATAGCATTTCTGGTTAAATCAAACTCTCCACTATTTCTTGGTGAAGGAGAAAGACACACAAACATGTTGATTGTACCTATTTTAAATTTATAAGCAACAGTTTCAAATGAGTTTACTGTCCTCAAATCTCAAACACCTCTGCCCTTTTCAAAAGATGATCTTGTTTCCTTCACTCTACAAGAAACTACTATTATATCTACCCATCTACCTGTTCCCATCTACTCTTCTTTTTTTCTTGTTACTATGTATGGACTCTGTGTACCAATATCTTTTGCCATAGATTCTAATTCCTATCATTACTCAATGACTTTGCATCTGTTTTTTTCACTTTCTCCTGTTTCATCAATGTTGCCCCCTTTATTTGATTTTATCTATTAATATCTATATATCTATCTCTATGTCTATCTCTATCTCTATCTCTATATCTATATCATCTATATCTATATCTATATCTATATCTATATCATCTATATCTATATCTATCTATATCTATATCTATATCTATATCTATATCTATATCTATATCTATATCTATCTATATCTATATCTATATCATCTATATCTATATCTATATCTATATCTATATCTATATCTATATCTATATCTATCTATATCTATCATCTATATCTATATCTATATCTATATCTATATCATCTATATCTATCTATCATCTATAGCTATATCTAATCTATTTCTCTCTATATAAAACCTGTTATTTCCTCCATTTTGATAACAAATACAAGTTCTCTCATGATACCATATCCCTCTCTCCCTTCTCAGCAAAACTTCTAAAATTATCGTCTTTGATACTTCTTCCATGTTCTGTTGAATTTATTTCTGTCAGGCTTTTACCTCTATTCTACTGAAAACTGCTTTGTCAATAACCTCTATAGTGCTCCTCAGATCTCATTGTTACTTGAATCATCAGCAGCACTTGACAAAGTTGATTACACCACCTTTTTATACTTTATTTAGTCTTGCAGGATTCCATTCTCATTTGGTATATCTTTTACATCTCTGGCTGATTCTTTTTAGTCTTCTATTCTGCTTCTGCCTTATCCTTTCGACTTTTAAATTTTGGCTTTACTGCTAAATATTTGCACTTTGATTCTCTATTTGATCTCATTCGCCTATGACATTATCTATGCTTATGGCTTTAGACCTTATCTTTGGGTTAATTTCCTCATTTTTATCTGTAGTGCAGATATATTTCAGATATCAGAATCTTGATATCTTTTTCCCACCTCTAGACAAATGCTCTCCTGAAAGTCTATTCTGTCAGTCATTCAGGTAACAACTTTGGTACCATCATTTAATTATTTCTCTTATGCCCAACACATCAGAAAATTCTGTTGGCTTTGTTTTAAAAAATAAATAGAGAATTCAACCATTTCTCACTCCTTCTACTACTGTACCCTAGTCTAAGCCGCTATAATCTTCTATCTTGATTACTGCATTAGCCTCCTGTTTTTCTTGTTCCTGTCATTGCTCTTCTTTAGTCAATTTTCAGCACAATGGTCTGTTAAAATATAAGTCAAATTACATCTTTCATCTTCTTAAGACTATATAACAACTTTCCATGTTTCTTTGAATTAAGCCAATATTCTTATAATGACATAGAAATTTTTATATAACCTGTTCCCACCTTCACCCTTTTCTCCTCTGACCTCATTTCTTCTTATTCTTCTCTTTGGTCAGGTTAATCCAGCTACACTGGCCTAATTTGTGTTTCCTCTAATACCTCAAACCCAAACCTAAATGTTTTTGCATATATTTTTTTCTCTTCCTGATATCCTCTTCCTGTAGATATCTATAGAATCCATTTTTTAAAACTTAATTGAGGTCTTTTTTTCAAACATTATCTTTTAATAAGGTCTTTTCTTCTTACTCAATCTTAAAATTACAAATTCCTGACCTCCATACTCCTTATATCTTCAAGTATAACCTTCAAAGTGAAAACTGAATGAATGAATTACACCTCGAGAACAAATTATCTCACTGTAGTCACATGCTCAGTAATAAGGTTTATTATAAAAATTTTACACCAAATGAATAAATCATTCAAGGTTTAAAAATCTAGCTAAATATTGGATAAATCTAGGATAACCACCAATCATATCTTCTCCTTTTCATGAGATGTTTCAGTGACTTCCTATCTTTTCTTAGATGGTCAATACTACATTTCTAGTGTGGTATTAGCAACACTTTACTGATTCATTTTCTTGCTATTGTAAGAGGTTAAGTTCTTTGTCTTTTAAGTTCTCAACTTCTTGAGTAACTACAATTTTGCATTTGCAGTTCACAATCATAACACTTTAAAATTACCAAAGGAAAAAGAAGTGATGATGAAAAATTCTACTCATATTTTTTTCTTCTCCGTGCTAGCAGGCAGATGAGTGATGTGAGTACATAGATGTTGGCTGTTGAAATGTAAAAACATGTATCAAAAGGCAATCTGTGAATGTTGTTAGATTTTTTTTGCCTGTTAAATTTCTCTGAAACTAAATGATTCACATATTCCCAACTTTTTCTGATACTTAGAAGGTTTCAAGATACTTTTTCAATAGCATTCTAAACTAGTTGTTTATATAGTTATTCTGTTCCATCCATTTCAGATTCCAATATTAAAATTAAATTATAAATTTGAATAGTAATAAAACAAAGAACAATAGTAGGAGTGAGGAGTCAAATGTTAAGAATCCAAAATCTGAATTCTATGTAATTATTAATTTGAGATATAACCTTGGGAACTAGAATTTTGAGGATACTTCCTATGCTTTCTAAATGATTACAAAATATATATCCTTTGGATGTGCTAAATATATATTAAAATGTTGATATATATGATTTCAATTTATTTTAACAACTCTGTTGGGCATAATTATTTATCTTTTATAGATTATAAAAAAGATCAGAGAAGTGAAGTAATTTTTTCAAGACCATACAGCTAATAGAAACCTGAGTTGGAATTTCTACTCAAGTACATTTTCCTCCAAAAACTGTTCTCTTAGTATTACATTATTCTGCCTTTTATTATTATTGTTATTTATTTTCATAATATTTAAGTGGGTTGAAAGGTCATAGTGGATAGGGTAAAGGGTCAAATTTTGGCTCTTATAGCTTTGCATATTTAGTTTCTCTGAGTACTAATTTCTTCATCAGAAAAATAAAGATAATAGAGTTTCTGTGAATTAGTAAAATAATATGAAAAAGTGACTAGCATAGTATCTAGTATTAACTACATTATGTCTACCACAAGCAGCACTGTTATGACAAGAAAGAATATTGAAAACAGAGTTAAATCATTAGAATTCTTTGTAATACTCTTCAATGCAGAGCTTATTAGATTTTATAAACTTTAGTATTCTGGTCTATATAGCAGAGAAAGGATAGCAAAATATTCCAGAAGATTATCTAAGTCACCATATGACCACCAATTTAGTTCCTGAAGTTTTTTTATTTTGGATAGGGGTTCTCTGAACACTTGGCACAACTATTTCAAAGAATAAATAACTGTGAACAAATACATTCAATTTGGGTTTATAATCTAGTCAAAGAGCATTTTAAAATTACTGAATGAAATGTTCAAAGTTAATTTGTTGAGAAAATGGAGTTTAAAAATAGACTCTAGCATCTGTGGCAACTGCCTGAAATAGCTAGTAGGCTTTAAAAAACATTACTTAAACCATGTTTATTAAAATTTGTTTATATTTTCTATCCCTTTCACAAAAGAGCTATAAATTATCTATATAATAGGCATTCCATAAAAATTTGGGGAATAGAGAGATAAATAAAAGAATGGATGATCAACATAATTTTTTTTCCTCAATATACTTCTTATGTACTTTTCTACTACTGTTGACTGAAGTCCACTAGACTACTTGTTCAGCTGCCCCCCGCAATATCTAGTAATTAAAGCTTTGGATGAAGTCTTATGAGATTTTCAGCAGTCTATTGATCAATGGCCTCTCTAAAAGTTACGGTAAATTTTATTTTAAAAAAATAGTAGAAGTTTCATCATTTTAGTAAATTAATGACATTTATAGTACTTTGGAAATATATGTACATAGTACTCAATTTAAAAAGGAAAACGACAGGTACATTAGGATTCCTTCCTTTAACAATTTCAGATGACTAAATTCAAGCAAGATACACAAAATTATCTGACATTGTCAAGAGTGGTTGGTACATCAGACAGACTGTCAACTCTGAAGATGAGCACTATTTGTGCAAGCTGGTCAAAAATCAATCATACATACCAAAACAAGTACGAGAATTCTAAGTTATTCAACACGACAAATATTTGATCAAAATACCCAAGTATGAGTTTTGTTGCAATAAAAGTAACACAGATGAAGTTCTTTAGACAAAGAGAAATAAAGCAACTATCTCTCCCTTGTAACTACAATAACTGCACACAAACAAAACAGAAAATTGAATTACAAAAAAAGTAACAAAAATTTTCATTTAACCTTTTCAATGAGTGATATTTTGATGAGCAAATATGGAAAAGAAAAAAAGGGCCTGAATATAAAGAACTTAGTCACTAACTGATACAAAACAAAAAGAACTATGAATCCTCATAGCCCAGGGGAAAAAAAGGAGAACATAGGAGCCAGCAAACATCAGAAACTGTTCAGTAATTCCCCAATGCTCACAGAGAGTCTCAATATAGAAAATTATATTTTAAGAGATAGTAAGCAGCTGCTTGGCATGGTCTCCCTATAAAATACTTCTTGCCAAATCACTAGATATAGCCTTTCATTTTCAATCAGGATTTTAAGAAACAGCATAGTTAAGTCAGCATAAATCCCCCTACGCTGTGGATTCAGTCAGTGTTAACACCTGATACCTCTTCAAAACTTTTATTCCATAACATCATATTTTTCTGTAAGTCATTTAATTCAACTTCACCTAATTCCAGCAATCTAGAGGAGTCTATTTTTTAAAAAGAGCAGAAGTGATTATCAGAATGCCAATGATCAACTCTATACATTTAGTATAATAGGACTTCTTCTAGTTGCCTGCTGTTTTAAGTACAGTAATCAAGATAAGTTAAATTATAGGCAGTATAAATATATGTGCTATGATTATTCTTTACATTTATTCAACTAATGTTTATTGAGTACCAATTATATGCACTATATGCACTCTTCTGTGTTAAGGATATATGGTTAAAATGAGTCACAGTCCAGAAAGGGAACATGGGGTTTTAGCTATACCTAAGCTATTCTTCACTTCACATCTGATGAAGAATAAGATTTTGTTCAGGTATGAAAACATTCAGGGAAGATGACCAGTTTAGAAATAAATTCTGAATATTTAAACCAAATGGGTAAGTTAATTAATCTGATTGCCATCTGATCAAGGGATTGGTTCAGGATGACACATGACCCAATTCTGGCAAATGACATATATGAAGTAAACTCTGATATGGGGTTTACAAGAAAAATTTTCTTCCTGGAGAAGGATTATCCTCTTTTATTTTGTTGCATGATGTCATGTATGGTTGTGACACCAACTGTGATGTCTTCTTGTAGCCATGATGTAAACTGGACTAAGGACAAGTCAACACATTGAGGATGACAGAGGAGAAAGATACGAAGAAACTAAGTCATGACAAAATCAGTGATCTGCTGCAATAATAAACTCTGGAACCATTTTACTAAGAAATTTCTTGTTATATAAAGTAATTAATTTTTCATATTGTTTAAACCAGCTGAATTAGGATTTTCTCTCACTTGCAGCCCAAAATATGTTAGAGAAAAGGAAAATGGTGAAGTAAGCAAAGGTATGCAATATGTTAAGAACTGTATTGACAGTTTGTAAGGGCTGAAGTCAAAGACATCTTCAAAGAGGGTAACATTTGAGCTGAGTCCTAAAGGACTCTGTAAAAGCAGAGGGAAATGCCATGTAGAAAATCATCAGGGCTAAAAGACCTCTGAAAAGTTTGAATTGTTTTGAGAATAGAAAAGACTATGTTTGGATTTAGAAAGCCATACAAAATGGGAGTGGGAGGTAGGCAGAGCTGATATTATGAAAATCTTTTGCAAGATCATATTAAGGAACAATATAGTTTTATTTCATAATCTAATAATTCTAAATTTGATCAGCAGGACAGTGTTGACTGGAATTATGGAATTATGCTAACCAGCTGTGAGCTACCCAGGAACTAGAACCTACTTTATGAGTTAGGGATCAAGTTGTATTACATAAAGATTATTCTGACATCAGTGTGGGGATGTATGAGTTGGAGATAGGTAAAAATAAAAGTGAAGGAAAACAATTAGGAGGTTGTTGAAATAGTCTAAGTAGGTGATACTGAAGGTTTGAGCTAAGGTGCTATATGTGAAAATAGGAAAAAAGGGAGAAATTCAAGATGTATTTATGAGAAACAATAATCAGGTCTTAAGGGTTGATTGAATGAGGAAGGTTATTGGGTAAGAATAATGTTTCCTTTTGTACTATACACCTGAAACTAACATATTCAAAAAGAATAATACCTCCTAGATTTTCTATGTTGGGTGTCTTGGTAATGGTATAAACAAGGACACTGTCTATAAAAAAGATTTGGGAATAGAGGGGGAAGGAATTAAAAGAGCAGAGGGTAGGAATATTTAATTCAACTTTGGACTCCTGAGCTGAGATATCACACATCAGAGCTACATAGATATCTTAATATTTAACCCACTATGTAAAACGATTACAAAATATATCAATAGGTTAAAACTCTTGGAAATATTTATAGAATTGTTGGACGAAAGACATTTTTAAACAATGTCTGTCAAAATGATGATTTTTATTTAAGTGGTTAGGCAACAATCTTTTTCTGTTTGCTTGTTTTTTGAGAAAAATTTTAGTTTTTGAAAATAAAACCAATTAATGTATATAATGGTGAGTCTTGTTTTTTTTTTCCATGCCCTCCATCTCTTCCACTTGATGGTCAAATTTCTTGAGTCATCAGTGTTTTGTTTCTGTATTTAGGCACACACCTGATTCCTACACTCCCTTACAGTTATATGGGGCCTTGTTACTGATTTCTGACTTATAAAATATTGGCAAAGGTGGTATGAGCCCTCAGACTGGTTAGATTGGCTATCATCAAAAAGACAAAAGATAAATGCTGGCATGGATGTGGAGAAAAGGGAACCCTTGTGCACTATTGGTGGAATTGTAAATTTGTATAGCCACTATAGAAAACTGTGTGGAGAAACCTCAAAAATTAAAAATAAAACTGCCATATGATCTGGCAATTCCACTTCTGAAAATGTACTTAAAGGAAATGAAAACACTAACTTGAAAAGATATCTGCATCTCCATGTTTATAAAAGTATTATTTATAATAGCCAAATCATGGAAACAACCTAAGTGCCATGAATGAAAGAATGAATAAGGAAGCTGTAATACACACACACATGATAGAATAATATTAAGCCATAAAACTTAAGAAGTCTTACCATTTGTGACAACATGGATGAAACTTGAAGGCATTGTGCCAAGTGAAATGAGTCAGACAGAGAAAAACAAACACTGTATGATCTTAATTATATGCAGACTTTAAAAAAATCAGAAAAAGAGATCAGACTTGTAGTTAGCAGAAATGGAGGGATGGATGCAGCTGAATTGGAGGAAGAGGTCAAAAGGTACAAACTCCCAGTTACAATATAAACAAGCACTAGGAATGCAATGTACAATGTGTTTACTATAGTTAAAACTACCATGTAACATACAGGAAAGTTCTTAAGAGAACAAATCATAAGAGATACCATCACAAGGGATTTTGTATCTATATGAGATGATAGATGCTAGGTTAACCTATTGTGGTAATCATTTCACAATATGTGTAAATCAAACCATCCTGCTGTATGCCTTAAACTTATATAGTGATATAATGTATGTCAATTACTTATAAATAAAACAGGGAGAAAAAAAGACAAGGAAAAAAGGTGGCACCTAAAAATGATATGATGCTCTGATTCATCCTTTCTCCCTTCTTTCCTCTCTCTCTCCGTCCCTCCCTCCTGCACTCCCTCCTTCTCTCTCTCTCTCTCTCTCTCTCTCTCTCTCTCTCTCTCTCTCTCTCCTCTCAAATGTGGGTACAGTGACTCCAGGTGAAAACTCCAAATTCAGGAGATGACTGAACCATAAGAAGGAAGTCTGATAAGTAACATCAATGACTGGTATGTTCCAGTTTTCCTTTGCCAATTTAGATCTTTCTCCTGCTGTTCAGATTTTTATATCCAATTGCTTATTGGGTATTTTCACTTAGAAGAAAACTAAAGATTGATTTTGCTTACATTTTATTATTGCCAAGTTTTGGTCTGGACTATAAGAATTTATTTTCTAACTCATTTAACTTGATGAAGTGGGCTGACTTGAATTTCAGTAGCATATTGCTAGTTGCTTAATTAGTGTTTCTGAGAAAACTGAGTCTTCGTTTTAATAATTTTATTAAAAATAAGTGGAAATTAATTCTACTAAGTAAGTTACTCAGTAATTGTATTCTTATTAGTAACGGTCTAAAAGTAAAACTAAGAGCAAATACAGTGTTTTACGTATGAATTAGGAACTATAAAAGAAAGATTCTGGAAAAAACCTACTACTTCCTTCCAAACTCCTTCAAGTATAAATTTTTTGGGAGCTTATTGCACATACTTATTAATTAATATGATGATCGATAGCACTTGTGGGTCACAACAATACCTAATGGCAAAAAATTTGAGCTATTAAAAATCTCAGTTTGGGCTTTGTTTTTTTTCAGTTTTGCTTTCAAGTTAAGAAAAAGCCGCCTTTTCAGTACTTTAATGAGTTTGTAATTGTTGATAGAAAAAAAACATTTTATGAATTTGAGTTGTGTTTTTTTAAAAATAGATGTTGATTTAGAGAGAGATCTGAATATGTCATGGAAAAAGATTTTAATCTTAAGTCTTTAACCAACTAGATAACTGTCACTGAATAAATTATTTATCCCTTTTTTTGGGAAAAAATATTAAGTGATGATTTTTAAGGTTCCACTTGATTCCCCAGTCCTGTAACTCTATGAAATATGTTCATATATTCATTTTGGAAGTCAAATTTAAATATTATTCAAAGACAAAAGTGATTTCTCAACAGAATGTCTTTTTGTTGACTATATTTTTTGTTGGCTAGAGCAAAGTTGTAGTCTGATTGAGAAACAATGAAAACTAAGCAGTATAATGCTATTTTTCAAGGCCTTACTCCAAATTTCTAGAATAACCTAGAACAGAGAGGACTGATAATATTAAAGGGAAATCTGATTACTATCTAAGGAAGTGATGATGTAAATGCATGTGGCTTTTATAATAAAAAATTGCTAGAGTGGATTAGAAAGTCAGTTCCCAAAGGCCAGATATGGTTCACATTTCAACATTAGAGGTCAGTACATATATACAAAATGTTCATTTTTATAACTCTTCACTTTTTAAAAAACAAAATAGAAAAATTTGAAGGAAAAATAGTTTAAACTAAAAATAAATTTAAGCTGGAGCTCTGTTCCTGGCTTTTGAGTGGATTTGTGGTGGAACTATGTATCAGATTCTATTTTCATGCGTATTTCATAGGAGTAATAAGACTTAAATGATATTAGAAAGTTAATTTAAAAATTGTATTCTGTTTTTAAAAATCCTTTTATTAAAAGAACTTTATAAAACCTCAACCATATAAAGTAGAAATAAAACAGACAAAAACAACTGGCCCTTGTTATGCCTTAACTAGAAAACTGTGCTGAGATTTTAGAGATTATTATGTAAAATGCAATTTTTCTTGTATTTCTTACAAATATTCATCCTTTTTTTCCAGATTGATTGGGTAGAGAACAGCTATTGATAGCTGAGTGAATTTCTTATTGTAGGGATTTTGTCTGGCGTATACTGAGAACAACAGGAGGAAAGACGATCATAACAGATCAATATTAAATGACAAGAAGACATATCTTTCCCTTACAAAAAAGTGAAGCGAAAATTTATTATTTATTGCATTGTAAAGGTGAAAAGGTGAATTAGTAGCAATATAATGATTCTAGAAGGTAAAAGATTGAGACTTTAAACCCTCTTATTGATTCTGTATCATCTGTGCTCTATTACACTGCGATAACTCCCTAATCTACAGCTCTTTACTCTTTCTTCAGGGAGTATTTCAGACATCAAAGCAGAGAGGTCATTTACCTTCTTTGTGCATTCATTTGTATGCCTTTATCAGTATCTAACTCTGACAGAATGGGATCACACATTTAGGCTTTTTTATTTACTTGATGGGCCAGCCTTACCTTTCTGATTAGAAGTTGTATTTGGAACAAGTTATAGGCAAAACTGTAAAACAGACAGAATTTCTTGTCGGTTCCCTCTGTTTACTCTGTCCTTGCCACATAGCCAGTGGGTTCTTTCCTGCCGCTTGGATGCTAATGTGTGGTTAGCCTGTGAGCTTATTTAGGCAAAGACCATTTTGTTTTATTCTTAATAGTTCGAGTGTCTAGCATTTCAATGTTAGACATATAAATAAACAGATGATAAACTAATTAATCATAAGCATTATGTCCTAAATATATATTTTTTTCATATGAGAAAAGAGCTTCTGAGTAGGAAAAAGAAGTCACTCACTAATGAGAGAATTTCAGGCACAAGGGAAGATACAGTTAAGAGAGGGGGTGAGAGGAATATGCGTAGCCTCAAATCACGTGCTATAAAATTTCCACATTATTTTGCTTTATTTAGAGTAGTCCCTAATTTGATAAGTTGCCCCAAAATTCTAGATAAACAAAAATTTAGGGTAGATTGTTGAGAAAATGAATGGGCAGATTGTATAATCTCAATTTTATGTGTAGCATATTAAAACTTATGGAATATGGTCCTTTAATACTATGTGCTACCTAGAAAAGGCCCTTTGGCACGAGGCAGATGTAATTCACTCTGTAGTTCCACCAGTAACTGCTGCATGAGCTTGTTCTTCAGGCCCTTATTCCTAACTAAGGTTAGTCCCTGACTTTGAATTCTCTCTCCAATTCAGTTTTGACTTCATTAGTGATATTCATTGCCTAGTATCTGTTTGGGACAATCTCCAGAATTTGCTCCAGACTTGCCAGCTCTGGTTTGGCATCAAGGAATATTGACTGCTCAAGCAGCCCCTTCTTCCTGTTTCAGTCACAAGTCTTCATGTACACAAATTGGCCCAGGCAACATAATCCTATTATTCATTCAATAGCTAATTCATTGAATCATTACATTTTTGCCATGAAATTGAATCTACAGATTTAGTAATGAAAGAAAGGTAGAAAGAAAAGCATCCAAAGGACATTATGTTTGAGAGGATCAAGAGTAGGTAATGATAAGAGAAATTCTGATATCTCTAAAATAAGTCTATTTCTCTAATAATAATATTCCAAATTTATGATTAGGGAAAAGTTTAGTGCCCTAGAAACTTTTGACAGAAAGAATATATGCTAATCTTTAGATTCCACTATTAATAACTAAATTTGTCCAGAAATTACTTTTAAAACACATAATTTTCTAAAACATCCATAATCTTATAACTAGATTATAAATTAAAATCTTCTAGTAGCAGATATGATCACAAATAACCTTTGTGATTTAAAGCTGTAGAAAAAGTATCATCCATATTTAAAATTCATATTGGATTTAAATAGCAGCAACAGTACAAAAGGAAGATTTTGAAGATGACAGTTAAATTATACACATAAATAAAAATAACTTTGACAAAGACTCAAATTTCACTGAATTTTAAGTGGAGGTTTATATCAATTACAAGGTAAAGAAATTTTTTTTAAATCTGCCTCACAGTTAGAAGTTGACGATAAAAAAAGGCATCGTATTTTATCCTAGTTAACCTTACCAGTAAAGACGGTGAGCAATCTGGATGCTTTGCAATGAGCGTTGTAATAGGAGTTGTACCAGAGGACTTTCAAGATTCCATTCAAACTTGACAGCCTATAGTAAGAGATATAATTAACATGTTCTCAGTAGCAGAATACAGAGGGACTTAAGAGGCTTGAAAAAAGACCAAGGAAAAACAAAAAATTTTTAACAAAAGGTAATAATATATTTTGATACCTTTATTTGTTGGTATTTAACTAATAACGGCATACACAGATCACACAATTTAGATTTGTACAGTCTTGTTTCCTTTCCTTATTTATACTTTAGTATCACAGGATAATAAAAAAAGAGTAGGTGCTTAATAAGAAAAGAACAGGTGGTTGTAGAGTTATACTACACCTAAGAAGAACGTACTAGCACAAAAATATGGTATCATGAACAATGTCCTAGGTATAAAAATGGCATGGTTAATCAATAGCTATTTCTACCCTTTTAGAGATGAAGTTCATGCACACCCAAAACTTTAACTGATATATCAGTATTAACCTGAAGACAGTGATGGCAGTTCCTGATCTCCTTAGAGACTTAATTCAGACCCCCACCTGCACTCTGCAGGGGCTTCACCATCAGCAGTTAGTACCTGGGCCCCTACCATCATCCCAGGAATCTGAATCCATTATAAAATAAAAACCAGGTTCTCATCATAAAAATGCTCATTCTTGCTTGAGAGGGAAAACTTCTATTCTTAGTTGCTCAATAAATCATTTAAGTTTTACATGCACACACTCACATACACACACTCAGAGTTTTTAAGCTATCTTTGTACTATAGTACAGACAGCAGAAAAAAGTGAGTACATCATTCATTCACACACACCTAAAGAAATGCCTCAATATATAACCATCCTCAAGGACAGGAAAGTTTATAAATTCCTAAGGACTGTGACAGTGCTAAAGATGATTTCAGAAAATTTGCATAAATTCTTGTAGCTGTCCGAATGTACAAATACTGTGATATATGTTGTCTTAAACTGTAGTTATGGCCTTCTTTCATTTGCTAATACTGGCCTGACTAGGTCATAGGTTGTGTTTATACCCTCATAGTGAGCATATCCTATGAGCATATGAGCAGGAGGAATGTCTCAGAATTTACTTCCATGCTTCTGTTTTTAGCTTTATCCTTTGATTTCCCCATTATATCTTGAACCCAATGATTACTCATTGATCTTGAATTGCCTTCCTTGCTTCCAAATTCCCTACATCACTTTCTCTAATGATATAATTTTCCCCTAAATCGTACCTCACCACCTAAAATATAGGCAATTTTTCAGGTGCACATTGCATAATTATTAACTCTGTTCTTAGAACCTACTTGCATGGTTATGACCTCTGGTTTGCAGTAACTTCTGGGTCTGTGTCTTAAAATTGATTCCAAGCTATGAACCATATCTTCTGTCTTTATTATGGTCATAGAGTCCTTTTTTATTGCTCTAATATAGCCTGCATACTTATGACAAGATCACACTTAACAAAATAACATGCTTCCAGAAAATAATCAACAGGGCAGAATTTTTTTATGTCTTGAAAAGTTTTAATATCAGGTAGAGCTTGGAAGTTTCAGGTCAAACTCCACAACGAAAGTTTTAAAAATTCTTCCCAGTTTTTATTTATTGTATAGTCACATTATGCATTCTTTTCAACTCAAAACATTTTACGAAATTTATTTTTAATTAGGGGGTAGTTGCAACTTTACCTAACTTTACCTCCGTGTATTTGCTATGTTGAATTCTGTGCACAGCTTGTCTTAAAAGACTGGATCTCTAGGTATATGACTCTCAGGGATATTCTTAGTGTCAAGTGTGTTGATTCAAATTGGGGCTTTCAAATGTGTTTAATCTTTATAAACTTTTGTAGAAGCCTGCTTTTTTGAGTTGTATTAGATATATCATGCTGCCCATACTGAGGAGTCGGAAGATGAATAGTATTACTACAGGTGGATTAACCTTTATTTTCACTACACTATCCTGGCAAATCTAGGTAAGTAACAACTATAAGGATTAATATAAGTGGCTATATGGCACAGCTATTTCAAAACCAGCTTACTAGGAAGCCTTCAGAAAAGTGCATATTGTTTGCAAAATAATATGACATTCCACTCTAACAATAGAGGTTTTCCCTATTAGTCTCAGAGTTTTTGTCTTAGGTGTTCAAAAACTGAGGCACCTGGCATTTAAAATAGCATATAACTACTACCTGACTTTTGAGATAAGAAAATA
The DNA here is from genome assembly GCA_004027375.1 of Macroglossus sobrinus. Lineage (NCBI taxonomy): Eukaryota > Metazoa > Chordata > Mammalia > Chiroptera > Pteropodidae > Macroglossus > Macroglossus sobrinus. The sequence continues at coordinate 1,020,775 of PVKZ01000177.1, forward strand.
CCTGAGTTAAATAAAATTTTTAAAAAGCCAAAAAACATAAAGGCCATTATTTTAGACTAATTTAGCACTCAGTATATAGTCAACTTGGCAAAAAGAAATATCATTTGTAGTTTGGATTTTCAATCATTTACATGGTCATTTGTAAAACATTAATTGTTTATATTTTAAAATATTCAGACTAAATCAGTTTTCTTCATCTTGCTAGATAAGTTCATATTGTTTTAAAAAATTACTCTAACATTGTGATATTTGATATCACTAAAATGTATTCTGGTGAAAGACTTTGGGTACTATTTTATAAAACTACTTTTATAAGATTTATATTCAGTATTAAAATACTCTAAGGGAAAGACAAGAAACAAATTACAAGAAGCTGCCAACAAAAGATTATTTTCTGCATAACATTTATCTGGTTAATTTTTTTATTATTATTTTACATTTTTGGGTAAAAAAGATTTCATCACAAGCATTCCTATTCTTTTTCCCCAGTTCTAATTAATAAGTGAATTTTTTTTAAAGAAAATTCCTTTTTGGCTTTTATATACCTTTTTTGTAACTGTACCAATTTTGTCTAGAGAATGTCTGCATTACCTGTGAGCTATAATTTAGCCCCTTGGCTGCCCAAATTGTAATATCACTTTAAGCAGTCTATTGTTGATTCACTGGAAACTTTTTAAAGAGAATTATTAGCTAAAATCCCGGAATCCTTTAGCAGCTCTGCTGTTCTTACCTGAACCAGCTGTGGGAGATATTCCAATAGTTCATCATTCAGGAGGTTGTCTAATTTTTGAACTCCCACTTTACGAATTTCTTGATCTGGAAAACTAATACGAAGTAGATATATCTATTAAATTGATAATGATATGACATAATGCATGATAAATGTCAAGATATCAGAGAATGAGTTCTAACCTCAGTACATAAAATAAAATAATAATCCTACAATTAATTAAGATGATAACTGGCACCAAATAAAAATTGCATTTCCATATTCTATATTCTCATGTGGATTGCAGTTGAAAGTCTTTTTAACTAGGTTTTGGAAACTTGGGTTTAAGTCAGATTTCTGTCAGCTTTCTTGTCTATAAAATATCAATTATAGGATATCTAACATATTTTCTTAAACAGTATGAAAATTTTTGCTTATAATTTAGCAATGCATTTATGAAGTAAATTTTCACCAAATGGAGATCTGATGGTTTATATGATTAAAATTGGGATAGAATATGTTTAAATGAGTTTTGGCCAGATCATAATGAAAATAGAAATCTAAACTATCTTATAATAAATAAACAAAAATAATTTATATTTTTTTCCTAGTCAATATTTTACTAGAGTATAAATTCTTGAGAAAAACTGTGCCTTATTCATTTTTGGATTGCATATGCCTGTTGTTAAGATTTAGCACCCATTAGACACTTAATAAATGTTTGTTACTGAACTAAATTTATGGAGGTATTTAGCATTTGAAACCCTGTTCCAAAGACAGTTTATGGATATCTCAGGTTGACATCATCTTGCTCCATCAGAAGAATTATATTCATTTATGTCCAAACTCCTGAAAGTGCCTAGAGATAACTTTTGGCACCATACTGCTTTGACATGATTTTGATATATTACTTTGATATGATTAAATATATAATTACAGCTCCGGTTAGAATAGCTAATTTTAAATAAATAAATTTTTATAAAAATTAATATGTATAATTTAAAACTTGAAGGACTATTTACAGCAACTATTTTTGTAAAACAGAGAATTGAATAAACAAATAAACAAATTATTTTTTATGAGAGCTAACTGAATGCTTTTCTTGCAGTCAGATGAGTTCTGAAGATTGGCTCCCAATAGTATGGAGGTCAGAAAGCTTTTAAGTCTTTAATATTCAGTCTCTTTTCAGCAAATCAGATTACTGAAGGGTGAAATGAATACTATGCTGCTACAGTGTAAAGGAAAAAATGGTATTAATATTTCTCAACTCTCTTTGATGGCAGTTTGAAATGTAATGCTTAAACAGGTTATATATTTTTTTCTTCATTTAAACTGAACATTTTAATTGCAACAAGAATTTCACTTCCAAGGGTAGTCACTCAAATTCTTATTTCTAATCTGCAAATACTTTTTCAATAATTTTCTCTTTTTGAACACTCTAGTAATGATGATACATAGTAAGAACTGTAGTCCAGACACATCTCATGAAGTACCATGAAGGTCAGAAGATCTAGCATAGAATCAAACAGATGGAGAGGAGAAAGGTGCAATAAAAATGCAAAACTAGAAGGTCAGCTTGCTTTAGCACACTGACTTTATTTTTTCTTAACTAAATGTGATCAACTCTAATTTATTGCTCTCAATTACTAAACCATTTGTCTGAAGCTTGCAGACATCAAGGTCAGTTTGAGGACAGTCTGAAATCTTAAAGGGAATAGTTACTTGGCACATTTTGTTACCTAAGTGATGACTTAAGTCAGATACTGGACACCTATGTTTTCTTGTGTACCTATTCTGTCTTATTGTTATGAATGACAACAAAGAAAGAAAAATAGAAAACAAACCACAATAAAACAAAACTCTTTGGTGAATACTATACCTCTAATTATGTATTTATTTCCAAATACTAAAATGTAAATTCCATGAAAGCAGAAAATTTTTGTCTGTTTTGTTCATGGTTATATACCCAGTGCCTCCAGACTGGTGGGCACATTCTACATATTTGTTTGAAGAATGTCCAAACTGAATTCTATTTCCACCTAAAACATCTCTACTGCCTGACTTTTATTTTGTAGTCTGTGTTATCATCTTTGTCCAATCAGGTAGGTCTAAAATTTTGTGTTATATCTTCCTCCTCTTTTATCCTTGTCATTGCAGTTCTCCCTCTCCCATCTGAAAAATTCTGTTCATCCTTAAGTCAAAGCTCAAGCATCAATATACCTGTGAAGCTGTTCTAGCCACTTAGTAGTTTTTGTAGAATTTATCACATCCATCTCTATGGGACTCTATTAGGTATATGGTTGAGGGCAGGCTCATTCATTTATGAATCCTTAGTGCATGCACAGTTCAATAAAAGTTTTTAGAATTTCTAATAGTCTCTTATCCTTATAATGAATTAGCTACCAAATTCTGTTGACTTTTCTATTCAAATGGCTCTAGAATCATGCCTGTTTTCAATTTCTTCTGCAACTCTCTAGTCCAGGTAATAAATATCTCATGCTGGTACAAACATTTTTCATGGTAGTAACTAATAAAACTTCCTAAATTATTTGTAAGTTCATTTCTCATAAAACATCGAATGGTTTTCTATTTCCAATGGACCTCTTTTAGGCCTACCTGGATCTTCAAGGTCAGCTGAACACTTCAGATTTTTCTACTATCATAATACTGAATAAAATGCTCTGGTTCATTTGGTATGTTATCACTCTGAAATTGCCATGTGCATTCTCACCTTTGTGAGCACTGTAACCTCCACTTGGAACACCCTCCTCTGTCTTAAAGTTCTGGTCCTCCTTCAAATTGGGAACAAATACTTTTAAGGTAGCTATCCCAATTTTTAGTAATCACTCTCTGAACTCCAAGAGTATTGACTCCTCTGGTCAATTAGGATTTGTTACTGTGCATTAGAATTTATCTTTTTATATATGTGTCATTTTTTCTCAACTATAGTGAATAAATCAACTGAGGATAAGGACCATTCCATCTTCTTTCTTCTTTAATTCCTGAGATTTAGTACCATGCCCCATACATTATATAATTAATAAAAGTCCATTGACTATGATGATAATAATAAAGAAATCATATTATGAAGCTCATTAATTTTTTTTTGCTGTGCTCTGAGATAATTTACATAGGTAGCGTAGGTTTAATTCCATAAATACCACTCATGTAAATTTCAGATTTTTTTCCCTCTCTCAGTAAAAATGATAAGAGAAAAACAAATCTGAAGGCAATGAAAAAGAAGAATGTATGTTTTTCAGACTCCTTCAGGAACAAGAAAACAAAAAAACTCATAATATCTGTATAGTAGAATTCAAAAGAATAATAATCTATTTATATTAATATGTGCAAATGCTGGAAAGAATGTTTTTGCACCGTAATAAAAAGGGATGTCTCTTCTATTCACTACTGTTGCTTGAAGTTCAGAAAGAAATTGGAAGAGAAATTGCTAAGAAACTAACCATATGACATCCTGAGATGTGACTAAGGCCTAACGACATTAAAGCACATCCAAATATAACTTGCATTTGACTATTTTAGGAAGAGTTGGCCACATTAAAAGAGATTCTGGCAGTGGCGGAGTTCCTGGGAAATGGGCTTTTTCATACATTGCTGGCAATATGAATTTTAAAAATCTTTAAAATGTGCTTATTCCTTGTCTGACAATTTGGTTTTTGGGAATTTATCCTAAGAAAATAATCAAGATGTGTCTGAGGATATATGTATGTAAGCAAAACTGGCAATGATAGAAATGTCTAAAAGTAAAAAGTTAATTATGCAATGATGATGTGACAGAACACATGCAATAATTAAAAATGTTAAATGCATATTTAATGATATAAAAACATTATGAAAAATTTATGCAGTATAACACCATTAAAATATGTGTATATTTCTTCACAGGCTTTAAAATAAGATGTGAAAGATCAAAATATTAATACCAAATATCCAAATAGAAGTTTCATAGATGACTATAGTTTTCTTTTTTAACCTTAGTTTTTAAAGTTTTTTAACTTTTTATGAATGTTTATTCACTACCAAAAGATAATTTAAAAAAAATGCCATTCAACTAATTTTGAAAATATACTAATTGGAAATTTATTACCACTAAAAAATGCTCCAAAGCATATGTCCTTTTAAGAGAGCACATAGTTGTGTAAAAGAATAAGAATCATATTTTTAAGTTGACTTAGAATATTCTTTTAACACTCTAGTCCCAAATAGGGATCTCTGCCTCTGGAGAACTTATGCTTAATGCCTTTTCAGGGCCTTGAACTCAGCCATAGATCAGTGGACAAATATGTTCCACAAATCCTGACATCTCTTCCCTGTGATATTGTATGAATCTATTTAAACATTCTTTTGGGATATAGCTGTTGGTATTTCATGCTCAGTAACTTGTTCCTCAATGAGGTGAGGGCTCCCCATATTAGTTCTCTGACTGCAGCGTGATATTTACAGACTGAAATGTCATATGTAATGAAGGCACTGCAACCTATATTGAATTTTCCATAAGCCAGGTAATTGTACTTTCCAATGATCTGATTTACTTGAAAAATACATATAATTCCTGCCTATAAACCAGGAGCCAGTCTTTGTGATTCACCTAACCTTGTTACTGTAATTACTCTAGACATGGGCATTGTACTTTGAGTCTGGGGAAGAAAAAAAAAGTATTGTTAGAAGATTCATAAGGCGATATCAACTAGGTCTTTATTTATTTACATTTATAAAAAAATTTCCTCATAGTCAATCAGAAAGTAGATTATTTATCTGGTTTGATAAATTAAAATAATACAAAGTCAGTAAAATTCCATTACTTGTTGGAGAGAAGATTATGTAAGGTGAAAAAAATTTTTATTTATTATGAAAATAATTTTTAATTAGGCTTAATAAGAGTCCAAGTGAAATAATCTGTTCTTTAAAATTATTCATTATTTTTAAATGTTCATTTAAAAAATTTTATGTTACCAAGTTTAGTTTTTTAAGCATGTCTGAATAGGGGTGCAAGAAACAGTCGTGGTCAAAATGAAAACATCAGAATGGCTTACTATTCAATTTTATATGAGTTTTGTAGGCAGTGATTCTATATATTCAGGGTTTAGTTGCCTGAGAATTGAACTAATAATTGAGTCTTTGGGATCTGTAAAAGGACATGATACCAAAGCTAACTTAATATAACTCTATACAATGATCATTAAGGAATTACTTAAAAATCGTACAAGATCCATTGTCCAATGAGGATATTGAGACAAGGAAAAAGTACTCCTTGAAGATTAGGATTGTAAAAGTTGATAAAAGGACTCTAAGTCATGTAACTAAAAAACTCAAAAACTGAAAAAATTAAGTAAAATTAAAGCAATTTCAAGATGAACATTTTCAAAGGAACTTCAGTGGAATATCAGCTCTATATTTTGTCAACCGTTTAGAGTAAATACAAAGGTTAGGGCAAAACAGAGGATTAATTTGGGATGGTATTACTTACCTGGGCAGAAAAGGAAGAGTATTAAATTTTTGGTTTAATTCATTGGCTCAACTTGGAGATAGAAACTGACCAATGGTTAGAGTTTGCTGTGCAACAGAGATTCTCCTATTTTTAGTCTCAGGAGACTCTTTTACACTAAAAATTTATGGAAGGCTCTGAAGAGTTTTTTATTTATGTAGGTTATATCTGTTAATAATTACCATGTTAGAAACAAAGCCAGGACATTTAAGTAATAGTTATTGGTTTATTTTAAATTACATTAATAAACTCATTAATGTTAACATAAACAATATATTTCTATGAAAAATACCTGCATCTTCAACAACAAAAAAGCACTCAGTGAAAAGAGCAATATTATTTTACATTTTGGCCAATTATTCAATGTTTGGCTTAATAGAAGACAGATGGATTCTCCTGCCTATTTCTGCTTTAAATCTGCTGCACTATCACAAACTATATAGCCTCTGGAAAACTCCACTCTATACTCATGAGTGAATGAGTGCGCCAAAGGCAAATGACATCTTAGAACTATTATGGAAATAATTTTGACCTTGTAACACCACTGTAAACATATTGGGGACCGCAGACCTTACTTTCAGACCTGGTTTACAACATTGTTCTGGCATGTGTAATTGTTGGGTCATCAATTAAGGAATCAGCACCTGTAGCCTGTTTATAAGATAGTAGTACATCAATCTATTTCTTCTCTGAACAATAAATTGGCTTTCAAGTCATCTGGCATTCAGATTTGGGAATTGGCATTCAGATTTGGGAATTGTCATTCCTTTTCTCTTTCTTTAAACATTTACAATTCCTCTCATCTCAGAGGGCAATAGAAATATCGAAAAGAACTCAGAAAAGCTTCAACAGGGCCATTGGAGTTGTGAAGTGAAATTTCAACAGAAAAATACATCTCTCAATTTCTTCCATTTGACTTGTTATTTTGTAATTTGTAATTTTTTCTTATTTTCCTCCCATATCACAGGTTTTTTCCTTTTAAAATTCTTTTTCTAGTTTGAAAAATGATATAGGGTCAATATCTTACTCAAATAACTTGAAATGATGGGTGAAAGCCAAATGCAATACAAGTATTGACCTATAAAAAAAGGTAACTTTGAGTAAACTGAAAAGGAAAGCAATCTGAGACTAAATATAAGTGTAACAAAAATGTCAGACTTCAGGATACATAGTAAGAATACATGCAGAATGCCATTTGGCTATTCAGAGTTAAAAGCCCCAATGTCAGGTTAAAATTAGAAAACTACCAGAAGTGCAGAACTATTTCTCCAACAGGCCTTGAGTCTGATGATACACTCTGCATCGACTTGGAAGAAAAATGTCAATGTGAATATCTTTGCTATTTTTTCTAGTACTAAAAATGATCTCTTGTGACACAATTTTTTTCTAGAAAAAGTGATGTATGAGAGTTTTTTTTTTAGTATACTTGTAAACCTCTGTCTACTGAATAATTCATGTTCCTTCAAGGATTTTCACATGACTACAGAATTTTAGAACTCAAAGAAATCTGAAGATCTGGCTCAATCTAATTATACAAATGAAGAAACTGAAACTCAGTTTGCCCAAGGCCATTTGTTGGTGGCACGAAAATTAGAATCCAAATATTCAGAATACTAGCCAATAGGCTTTCTATGCAAGGCCTTTTGATCTTCTAACTAGATATTTTCCTATATGCTTAATATCCACAAGACTAGCTGGGGTATATTATTATTTATTTTACTGTATTCTAAGTGGTTCGATAGAAACACATCAGAGTGATCAGTATAATTTGCCAAATTGGCCCAGGAAATTGACTCAATGATGAACTGAAAGGAATAAGAATGAATCAAACTCAAGGAGACATAGAAACTATACAGAGATATTTTCTGATAGTTTACAGACTTGCATATAGAAATTGGGAATCAACTATATAGTCAGTATTAATTAGGGACTAGTATTGATTTTATTCCTCTTGTATGATTATGCTTTGATTTTACTTATAGACAAGTTTAAGAGAGAAATACACAAAGCAAGTGATTTTACTTATAGACAAGTTTAAGAGAGAAATACACAAAGCAAGTGATTTTACTTATAGACAAGTTTAAGAGAGAAATACACAAAGCAAGTGGCATATTGAAAAAACATGTAGATAGAGATTTATGTTTTGCTGCATTAAACATTACATGAAAAAGCAGCATAATGTGCTGAAAAAGAATAAGGGATTTTTAGTATAAATATGAAGGCTCTTTGTATCTTATGCTCTTTGTTTCTGAGCAAATATGTATGTGTATGTATGTGTGTGTGTGTGTATATATATATATATATATATCTCATTATATATATATAATGAGATAGATATGTGTGTGTGTAGATATATATATATGTGTATGTATATACATACATATAATATATATATATATATTATATTATATATATACATATATATAATATATAATATATATATATATCTTAATTCTCATCCTTCTGTGGATGATTTCCATATTGAGGTCTCTGGCATATATTTCTCCCTTGAACTACCACCAGATCTGTAAATTTAGTCATCTCAAGAACACCTCAAAGCGAACATACCCCAGCCTGACCTACAGGGTTTCTCTGTAATCTGTCAGTCACTCAGTGTATTTCATTCCACCTTAGTGAATGTTTCCATTATGTACCTACTTACATAAGGCAGAAACTTAGAAGTAATTCTTGAAACCCTTATTTTTATATACTCCTTCCCTAGACTTCAGGCGTACTGGATCTCTTCCAGTGTCTTAAATCCAGTTCCTTTCCCAGGATCTTTTCATAGATTTTCTCTTCCCAGAAAACTCTTCTTTTATTCTCCCCTTTCACCAATTCATTCTCACTCACTTTTGGATCTGAACTCAAACATAACCTCCTCTGGGAAGACTTTCATCACTTTGAAGAATTGGTTTGGTTCCTTCCTTTTTTATATATTATGATCGAACCATGTACCTTTCATTCAGAGCTGTTATAACACCTGTTGTTTTACATTTATAATTTGGCAATGGCCTATTTCTCCCCACCTCCAGGGAACTGCAACTCCATGAAGGCAGAATATAGTTTTGCTTAACATGCTAGCTTCAGGGTATAAGGAAGTGTCTAGCATGAGCAGGCCATCAATAAATATGTGTTGAGTAGGTAAATGGATAATTTGGGCTTCAGTTTCTTCATCTATAAAATAGGGATCAGTAAAATGGGGGAAATTGTAGATATTGGTAATAATTTTAAAGAGGATGCTTATAGGTCAAATCATATAACATGCTGTAAGCTGTAAGTAATTATTTCATTGTAAACTATTTATTATTAAAATGCTAACTCTTTTATTATATACATTTTGACAAGTGAATTTAAGTATTTAAGCTTAATAGAAATGAAATCATTCCTATGAATTTATTCTATTTACAATTTGGCATTTAAAGAATCTGAAAACTCTGAACTCAAAAACATAGTTATGATGAAGATGATAATGATAAAGATGATTGGTAACATTTATTGAATGCTCTCATAAGTACCTTATCCTATAGGATACATAATGCTATTACTTCCATTTTATAGATAAGGAAATTTGCTCAAGGTCATTCCTGTAATAAGTGGCAGAGCCAGATATGTTTGATTTCAAAGCTTTTTTGTCAATTATAAAATTTGCAAGCAACTCCAGAAACTCTTTAAAAGTGCACAGAGGCAAGATATACTTCTTTGAGATTATGCAGTTCCACATTACTCATTCTTAGTATATTACCTTGACTCTTCCTTCGTGGAGAATTTTGAAATTGCCACATTATTCTCTTACATATTCATATTTATCTATAATTATATTCATATTTTTTTCTTCCCTTCAACCTGAGAGAAAGAAGTTACTCCTTCTTTCCTTGGATAAAATTCCTATTTGCCCTTTTGTCCCAGGCTATTGGTTTTTGGTATCATCTAATTTTGCCATTTCACCCATCCTTCTGTTTTCTGATTTTCCCTTCTTCCATCCTTCTTTATAATTTGTAAACACCCTTGAAACTTTTTTATTTAAACAAACATATAAACCCCAAACCTCTAAATCTTTTTTTGATGCCCTCCAACTTGAGCAGTCTTGCCTTTACCATAAATCCTATCCCAATGGGTACAATTTATTTCTCTCCATTTCCTCTTCAATACTTTGAAGTATGGAATCAAACCACTATTAAAACTGCTCTCATCAATATCATCAGTGACTGTTCTGTATTCAAATTCATTGATCTCATTTTAAACCTAAATCTATTTAATATTTCTCTAAAAACTTTGAAAATTTTTTATGGATTCTAAGACACCAAACTTTTCTGAATCTCTTCCAAACCCCTTTGTCACTCTTTTAAAAAGTTTATTTTCCTACTTTTCTTGCTCTGTACTGACCTTAAAATATTGTTACTCTCCAGAGGTTCATCTTTTGCCCCTTTCTGTATTTCCTCTACATATACAAACACAGTACCTCTGTTTCTGTGGCTTCAATTACTGCCTTCAAGACAATTACTTGTATATTGTTTTTCAAGTTTTGGTTTTTCTACTAGGCTTCAGATCTGTGTATACAACTGCACACTGGTCATCTTCTCTTGTGTCCCACAGATTTTTAAAAATGTAACATGTCCAAAACAGAACTCTCTATCTTAGACTACGCAAATTTGCTGTTTCTTCTATAACTCTTGTCTTGGTCAATGATAGAATTATCTATTATTTATTCAAATCAGAAAACTCAAAGTCTTCCTTATCTCTCTTTTTTTTCACTTTCCTCTGAAATGCTTCTCAGACCTGCTCTGTAGATCTTTACTAATGCTTAGATAATGCCCAGATCATTTTTCAAATAGACTGTTTCAATACCTGATATCTATCTAATGTTCTTGCTTCTATTCTCCTATTTTTAAAGTTCATCCTTCACATCAATGCCAGAATTACCCTTGTATAATATAATTCTGATTGTATACCTCTTGTCTTAACAATATTCCATGGGCCGAGGTAAAAGGTCCATTATGAGGCCCCAAACAATCTAAGCCTTGTCTCCCAGTATAGCTCCCTTCTAATATGATATTAAATTACTCACTATTCTCCAAAACTCCTTAACTGTGCTCTTTCTTCCTAGAATGCCATTTTCTTTCTTCTTCACTCAGAAAATGCCTATGACTATTTTAAGTTAAAATTTAATTCCTTCTTAAAGCTTACTTTATGTTCTCTGAAAGAATTTGCCTCTCCCCTGGGCACATATAGCAGTTAATATTTTGATTACAGTATAGATTATATGGTGCAGTAATCTCTAGCTTATGTCTTCTCTCTATGTTTTTATGTTTTTTAGAGTCACAGTGACTACCCTTCTGTCTCCATAATTCATTACATACCAGTTTCCATGTACACATATTTTTGCGTAGTAAAGAAATGGAAAAGATACACAGTCATTGATCACTTAATTATTTAGTCAAATGTGGAATTTGTAATTGTTTTCCTTTTCCATATTCCATTCTGCCTATTTACAATGCCAGTAAAGAATGGCTTTTTATAAATTAATCTGCACAATAAAGAGTACGGTGGTTTGGGCAAACATTTTTGTGAAACATTTTCCCAAGGAAACTGATTTTGGAAGCTAAGGCACTGCCTGTTAAACATTGCTTTTATTCCAGCAAAACAATAATTTTACATTATGTGGGATGGCAAGTTCTGGTGCCTTGTCAAATTTTATTTAAGTTTCTGATGTAATCCTCTGGTGCCAATTCAGAGTTACTATTTTTAAATGAATACTTTTCTTGAACTGCTTTTTAATTCCTTGGGTAATTTCTGCTTGTTATTAACAGTTGAATAGTTGTGCCTGTGCATCAAAGTTCAAGAAAATATCAACTATCTGCCAAGAACCACAGATAGCCTTTCATCTCTGATACAGTGACAGCACCTCCTTCTCTAATGGAAGTATTAGTACTGGATAAGCATATTGTTGGCATTTGGTAGTGGAAATATTAACACCCTCTGGCCCACAATAGGTAAATTAAATCTCAACATGTCTCTTGCCAAAAATAAACTAAAAGAAGGTGGTGCATCTTTAGACAGGATTAAGTAAACAGCAATAGTTAAAATTCTCCAAGCTAAAAATGGAGCACACAAGTTCTCAAGAGGTTAAACCATTGGAAAAAAAAAAAAACAGGAGAAAAAATACAGATCTCTGAAGAACTCGCTCTGACAACTCACTTAACAAGCACATACTGTTTGTTCTCTTTGAATTTAGAGAGGTTGAAAGGTTCATGTCTGGAAACAGCTTGTCCTCAAGTTTTTTAATAGTTCACTTAAACTGAGAGTGGGGAGTCATAGGATGAATACAATGGAAATACTCCAACCTTTTCAGTGACCTTCTTTAGTGCAATGATAAGAAACTGTCCAATGTGCAAATAAATCAAGTTTCTACTAAGTTCCCTGAGTGACACTTAATAAATGGCACTGCACTTTGAAACTTGTCCCTATAACCTGTAAAGTTCTGATTATTCAGAAAAAAATATATATATACAGTAAAGTAGAAACATCCAAGCATGGTGAATTAGTTAAGTACTGCTATTTACCATAATAAAACTATTTAGGATAGCTTTATTTACATGCTTAACATGTAAATAGCCTAGATAATCTATGTAGGAAGGCTGTAAAGCACAGTGGTTAAGATCACAAGCTCTAACTCTTTGGATTGAACTCTAGCTCTTCTATTTACTTATGTCACATTGGGCAACTTAATCCCTGTCAGCCTCAGCTTCCTCTTAGGTAAAATTTGAATAATAACAGTATTTGTCTTATAGGATTATTGTGGATATTAAAATGAGATAGTACTAAAGAGCACTAAGTAAAAATTACGTTTTTATACTTAAAATATTAAGTGACTTAAATAGATTTTCAACATCTGTTTAGGAAGAGACAGTTCACTATAAGAAGAATTATGCTTCATTATCAGGGGTCAGAGAATATTGAAGTCTATGAAGAGAATCTTCTTAATTTATAAGAAAGAAAATTAGACAGTATTACAAGCTTCATTCAGATAAAGATTTTTTTAAATGAAATATTCCATGAACTTTACAGAAAAAAGTTGACACATTTAAATGTCTTTTAAATAGAATAAAGTACATCTTAAGAAAACAGTAATAAATTGCAAAAAAAAAAAAACCCTTACCAGTTGATGTTCTAAAAACTTTAAAAGTTGTTCCCTAAGAAAATTGTGCTTTAGAGGTATTATAGAGATTCCTAGTTTTTACCTTCACAATTAGTCTTTCGAAATTTTTAATAGCTTTGTTGAGATATAATTCCAATGCCATACAATTCACTCAAGTGTACAATTCAGTGGTTTTTAGCATGTTCTCAGAATTGTGCAACCATAACCACAAAAAGAACCCTCATATCCATTAGCAATCATTTTCCATTTTCTCCCAACCACCCTTAGCCCTAAGCAACCACTAATCGTTCTGTCTCTATATAAATTTGCCTATTCAGGACATTTCTTATAAATGGAATCATACAATATGTGGTCTTTTGTGAATGATTTTTTTCACTTAGCATATTTTCAAAGTTCATTTGTGTTGTAACATGTATTAGTATTCTATTCTGTTATTATCAAATAATATTACATTGAGTAGGTAGATCACATAATATTTATCCATTCATTAACTGGTGGCCATCTGGGTTGTTTCTACTTTTTGGCTACTATGAACAATGCTGTTATGAAAATTAATGTATGAGTGTTTGAATGGAAACACTTTTCATTTATTTTGGGTATATATCTAAGTGTGGAATTGTTGAGTCATTATGGTAATTCAATGTTTAATGTTTAAGGAACTGACAAGTGGTTTTCCATTTTACATTTCCATTTTACATTCTTGTCGAGATTTATTATTATTTGTCTCTTTGACTACAGTCATCCTATTGAATATGAAGTGGTATCTCATTGTGGTTTTCATTTGCATTCCCCTAGTAGTTAATGATATCGAGCATCTTTTAATGTGCTTATTGAACATTTGACTATTTTCTTTGAGGAAATGTCTACTCAGATCCTTTGACCTGTTAAAAAATGGGTTATTTATCTTCTTGTTGTTGAGTCGTAAGTGTATTTATATATTCCTTTCCTTTTTCCTTTCTTTTCTTTTTAAAAATTTCTTTCTTTTGCTCTCTCTCTGTCTTTCACCTTCATTTATTGTCTATCTATCATCTATCTATCCAACCATACACCATCTATTTATTTGTCATCTATCAAGGAAGAGTGGGATCTAGTCACACATTAATTAATGGAAGACGCCACGAAACTGAAGAGAATCTTCAATGTGAGAGATATAAAAAAATACAGAATTCTAAGAAAATTGGACCTTTGAAGACTGAGAGGAAGCTAGCAACTCTTATAAATAGTAAGAAAAGAAAACCTTTTCTCCTCTTTTCCCACACCAGAAGTTTTATAAATTTATAATTTTAAAATAAACCCAAAAAAATTAGTTTGAAAGCCCTTTGTGTTACTCTCTTTCCTACTTTTCTCCTTCCATCAGAAGCTTCAGAGAGAATTCAGAATCGAACTGAGTTCCACAATTCTTCTTTAACTCTAGAGATTGCAGACTTTCTTCATGGCATCAGTGAGCTGATGCTATCAAGGGAGATTTAAAATGTATCTTTTCTTGGCTTTGATTATAAAATAGAAACCAAGGAAGAGCTGCTTCCCCAAACCAGAGCCAGCTACCACATTTGTTCCCTTATGCTTTTCTGTAACTAGAAGACGTCATTACCCCACCCTCAATCTCCCACTCTCATGCATTTTCCTGAGGAAGCATCTAGAAAATATATAATGGGTAGTTTTTTCTCCCTTTTATTCTTATAATTATCATTTATGTATTAATTGTATAGTTACTATAAGCCAGGTGTTTTACCACACTTTGCATATTTCAATACTAAAGGATATGGTTCAATTTTTTAAAAAAATTTTTTCTTTTGAGAGAAGTAGAGAATTTTATTTTTCCATATTTTATGTTCTTTTGTTATTTATTTAAGAGCAATAGACTCTTCATTTAAGAAACTATAACTATTAATTGAACTTCAAGTTTAGTATGGCAGACACAATTATAGCTTACATCAGATCCCAAGACTCCCTTGTTTAAAGTTTATATTCCTAGTTTACATTTACCTAAATTTAATATCAATAGCTATTGAAACTGGAAACAAATAGAAATTCTACTAAATTAATCATATAGTTCCATATTTTTTCTGTTCAAACAAATTTTTCTCATCAGTAATATGCTTGTTATGTAATTCTTACCTGGAAGTTAAAAGTCCAAGTGCCTCCAAAGAGTGAGAAAATGTCCATCTTCTCAAAATGCTATGTATTTCTGAAACAGTTTTTTCATCCCATCCAGGGGCACTACCCAGCACCAAAGGAAGGGAGCAGTTTTCATTATTGCAGTAGAAACGATAAAACCATAAGTATCTTCTCTTTTCCTCCGAGAGTCTGCAAAACCAGATTGGAAAGTATAATTTATTGGAGTTTTCTGCACTAACAAATGTTGCTGTAAACAGCATTTTTAAAATCTTACCCTAGTTTTTAAATGTTATTTTAGTTTATTTTTTTAAAAGTCCTTTATCTTGGAACAGTTTGATAGGTTATTTCATCAGCTTATTTTCCCCTAACTTTATTCTTTTGTAGAAAAATTTTTTTAAAAAACTACAAATTAAAAAAGAAAACAGAAAAGTTTCCTTCAGATAGTTCACATTTATTTTTCCTTCCTGTTAAACTTGTTACTTTTTAAAAAAATGTCATTTTGGTTGGCAAAAGCTCTGTCTCCTTTAGGGAAAACCAAATTTATCTGAATCCTGCAACATATACTACTTAGAAGGAGGTAAGCAACCATTTACTCTCTTACTTTCTTTACAAATTAACTTAGACCCAAGAGGGTCTGTGAAGAAATGGTATATTTTAAAGATAAATTCCCTCACTTCAAGTTTCATCAGAGTTCAGAAAATTCTTTGCTTTAAACTTCAAAAACAAAGATCTCAGTTCATCCCTGGATTCTGGCTTTGCATTCTCAGAGTTCACTGAAAATTTGGCTTTAAAATGCATTAAAAGTTTAAGTTTATGGACAGAAGATCTAAATCTATTACTAAAGCTATTGATTCACTGACAGTTTATCATGTTTTGCTCACACTCCTGCAGAGGCATTCAGAACCACAATTCAACTAAAGAACAACATTTTTCACATGACAATGACAGCTCTTGCACACTGTCTTCTCTGAACTGATACTTTGCTGTTCTGCTCAAATTAGCTGAAACTCCTAACAATGGCAACAAAAATTTTTAAAAGTCAGTGATACTCTACAATTTCTTGTAAAGCCAACTTCATCTGCAAAATGAAATAATTGGGTTATAGATCATTTCAGAGGTATGTCTGGGCTCCTTTCCTGTTTGTCACTACCTTCTTCACCAGAAAATCCCCAGAAGAAAAAAATCCCAAAACAAAATTTTGCTAAATTGTAAAACACATTATTTTGTTCTGATTAAATTCTTTGTCTCTCAATACTGAATAATGTTTTTCCCCTTATAAACTTATTTTATTGAAGCATAATTTACATAAAAGGAAATGCACAGATTCAGTTTAAACATTTTTACAAATTCATATATTGGATAAAAACTACAATCTTATCAAGATATAAAACAGTTTTCTCATGCCACCAGAGGCAAACATTGGTACGATTTCTTGTACTCTATATTAATATTTGGTTTATTTCACTTAGTATAATATTGTGAAAAATTATCCATGTGGTTAAGTTAATCAGTATTTCTTTGAGAAGATCACACTTAAGTAAAAACCTACAACATGAGACAATTCAGTCATGTGAAGAACTGGGGAAGGAGTATTTCGGGTAGAGGTGAACACCAAATAAAAAGCTCTTGATATGGGAGAGGGACTAGCACATTTGAAATATATGAAGGCGATTGATATCTCTGGCTTGAAGTGAAAGAGGAAAAGAGCAATACAAGTTGAAATTAGAGAGCAGGGCAATAATAAGATTACCCAAAACAGAACTCTTGATCATACTCACTATCACTCTTTTAGATAGCCCAAACTTATTCTTTCACTGGAAAGTGACTCAACACCCACTTTGATCAATTCAAACCTTGGATTTTCCATTTACTTAACTGAGTCTCTGGTTTCTCAAGTGGCTTATCCCCTAATTACTATTAATCATCAAGTCATGTCTTCTAAACTGCCAAAATATGGCTCTCAAATCTAGCCATTTCTTCCAATGTCCACTGCCATCACTGTAGTCCTTGCCACCATGACTTCTTGCCTTAAATATTACACTAACCTCTTGCTGTACTACTTGCTTCCACTCTTCCTTTCCAATCCATTCTTCAACTTGTGATCAAAGGGATCACTTAAAAAAATTATTCAGATCCCAAGACTCCCTTGTTCAAAACCTTTAAATACTTTCCCATTCTTGGATTAAAACGTCTTATCATGTTATAAATCTTATTACAGTGTTTTTATAAAGAGTTCCTTTCTTAGCTTTATGCTTTTGACATGTCATTAATGAGCACAATCAGCTGTGGCTTAGATATTGCCAAGAAGTGAGTACAAACACCACTAATTCTCTTATAGTTCTTCCTGAGGTTTTGGTTTTATTCAGAGAATTACTGCTGGATGAAATTAAAGCACTCTTCAGTCATTAATATTGTGCTATTAAAACATGATTTATTTCTGTACTTTTAAAATCTGCTAGATAGTTAAATTTTGCTTTTTTCTGTTTACTGAAACAACTTTATATCTACTTGAAGGATGGTTAAGCAATGGTTTATCCCTGTTAAATGCTGATATATATCTAATCACTCTGCTTTGTTATTTGAACTGAATGATTTCTAATCTTTTTATTTTCCTTTAATTAAAGTTAAAGTTGTTTAATACTTCAGGAAAAGAAACTAAAACAAAACAAAACACATTGCAGCATTATTCACAGAGACCAAGACATGGACACAACCGAAGTGCCCTTGATAAATGATTGGATAAAGAAGATATGGTACATATATACAATGGAATATTACTTAGCTATAAGAAAAGATGAAATACTGCCATTTGTGACAACATGGATGGATCTTGAGATTATCATGCTAAGTGAAATAAGTCAGACAGAAAAAGCCGATGACCACATGATTTCACTAATATGTTGGATATAAAACTGAAAGCAACAAACGAACAAGACAAACAAAAACTCATAGATACAGACAACAATTTAGTGGTTACCAGAGGGAAAGAGGGGAGGGGGGAGGTAGATAAAGGTAAGAGGAGTAAAAAATATGGTGACAGGAGGAGATTTGACTTTGAGTAGGAACATACAATGCAATATACATGTGACATATTATTGAACTGTACACTTGAAACCTATATAATTTTCTTAACCAATGTCCCCCAATAAATTTAATTTTTTAAAAAAGAAACATACAAAATTACTAATTTAGCTCCTAAACATTAATTAATTATTCCACAGGTATGACTTTAGGAAATGAAAAGAATTATATGAGAGGAAAAGTTCACTCTTTGAAGTTATGAATACTCTCAGTATGATTGATGTATCATGAATAGCAGGCAACATTTGCTCACAAGACCTGGGTCACTCACAGTAAGGGAGACTGTTTCTGTGAAAGTCTGGCAATATGTTTTAAACACTCTTTCGGTGGTTCTTCAAGATTACTTAAATTTTCTTCAGAATCAAGTTTCATATATTCCCACTCAGTAGCTGGAAAGTCAATCTGAAATAAAAAAATGGTTTGCCACATACTGAATGACTCAAAAGTGCATTATTAATTTAATAATGTCCATGTTAGATTTGTAGAAAATAAATTTAAAAATTCTATATTTCATGTGCTACGTATTATTTAAAAATAAGTTTTAAAAAATTATTAGGGTTTGGACATGGTATTTAAATATACATAGTATTTAGCAAATTCTCAATTATTTATAAAATTGGCATAAATTAGTAATGTGTGATGTCTGAGGAAAAGTGAGAAAAATAATAATAGATGGACTTTTCATAAAGTTCAATATGTTATGTTCTTACTTAGTATTGAAATTATAGCCTTTCTACATTTTGTAATGAATATGTATCTCTATTATTAAATGATCAAAATTATAGATGGTAATTATACTTTTTTATGTATTCACTTGGAAAAAAAGAGTTTATGTCAGTCTCTACATTATGAGAGTCATTGAATCATTTTGTAGATACGACAGTAAAATCTTCTCCAGAAAAGACGTATTTTGCAAGTATGTAAGAAATGGACTAATTTTGCATTGGCTCTGTAGTTCAGATTTATAGACAGGACCAGAAAGCAGGTCTACTTATTTCAAAATAAACGGACAATCAAAAAGTACAGAGCTGAAACCACTTGGACAAGCATAGTATAATTTTTTCATTGCTTAGAGGAGAAAATCTAAGATTAAGTGACTTGTTCACAGTCAGGAAGTTTTTTGTTAAAGAGCTAAGACTAGAATCTGATTTCCTAACTCTAGGTCTAATGTCTTTCCTTTGAGACTCATACTGACTCCTTAACTCAAACACTGGTTGCAGAACTTGCTTCTAATTTTCTCACCATCTCATAATATTTAGGTTAAAAAATTCTGCTCTAAATTTAGCTGTATATAATTAGAATAATACTGGTTTTTAAGTGTTTTAACTTTAATACCTTAATAACTCATTTTATTTTGTATATTTTATCACCAAATAAAAATATTCAAAGATGCTGCTATATATCCTACAATGCACAGAATAGCTCCACAACAAAGAAATATCTGGTTCAAACTGTCACTACTGTCAAGGTTGAGAAATCCTTTTCTAGAGAGTGCTGGCCAGACAGCAATTCCAAGTTTTCTCTATAGAGCTGGCAAGTTCATATTCCCTGCATTTTCATGGATGGGAGTGGCCATTCAGGTATCTGACCAGTATGATAACTTATAATCATGAACAAATAAGAAGCTTTCAGTAGTAGGAACCAAAGCCTAGAATCATTAACCACCTTTCATTCATGATCACAAATCATAGAAAGTAGAGAGACTTTAAGAAAAAACAAAAGTATAATAGATGGATTTTATTTGCAGTTTCTCTTCTACTACTCAGCTAATTGCTAGTCATTTAGGAAATTAACAATAGGAGAGATTTTAAGGAACATGACACAATGCAGAGGCAGGTGTATATAAGGTACCAACTTAATATATACCAATGACTGCTTTTAGACAATGAAAAAAATGAATGCACATAATGAGTATATTGATGGCAGCACTCCATGCATCCCTTTCCTTCATAATTGTGTCGGATGGGGAATAGTTTGAAATCGCTATTATGTAAGCTGGAATAAAAGTACTTTGAGAGTACTGAATGCAAAATAAAAGCTGTGAAGATTTTATAAATCCCAATGGCTAGAGGAAGAGAAGACTATTAAAATGTGTGATCCTGGAAGAAAATTGTTTCTTTAACTGACAACAAGCTACTTATCAACCAATATTTGCTATGTGTACTTTAATCTCATAGCCTGGCACTTACCTGAAGGGTCACTGGGGATGGCTGACTTGTATCCCAGACTCCTGGAGCTATCATTTCTATGGGAGGCTCACTCTGTAATGTCATGCTAAATAGCATAGACCCAAAAATGACTTTGCTGCAAAAGACAACAAATACAGACAGACAGGAGTCACTTCATGAAGGAAACTATTGTTATCTATAAATGTCTTATTTTGTAATATAAACGTAATCAGCTATTTTAGTGGCTTCATTCAGTAGCAGGAAGAGAAATACAATATTCCATAAACCTAGACACTGATTAATAGTTCATCTTTAATACACCATATGCATGGCTATGTTTATAGATGCTTACATTTATTTTCAAAATTACCAAGTTGTTTCCACAATGGTTTTGAACAGACAGCATTTATTCTTAATTTCCAACAGTATTGATTACAAAATGAGACTAAGAATTTCATATTTATATGCTTGGAGTTATGACTGCCTTAAGTCAATAAAAATGTTAACTCTTTAGAACATTTTTCCCCCCATGTAGTGACTAAATTCTCCAGGCATCTTTAAAGATATGAGTTCTAAATTTATAGAGAAAAGATTAAAATTATATATAATCTGCAGAATCAAAACAGTTTGGGGACTCCATGGGAGAAATACTTCTTTATGCATAAATAGAAAGATTATTCATATTCTGAATCATTGAAAATAGATTGTAAATTACCATAGTAAGTGAGAATGCATATAGAAAAAGACTTTAAATAGGAAAAATTCATGGATGGTTTTAACAGCTTCAGTAATAATCAGTGAAAATCCACAGTTTCTTACAGAAATTAAAAAAGAAGCTAGACCTGGCTGTATATATGAATTAAATTATTATAAAGTGTTCCAGAGATCACTGAGAACAGTCTTAAATTCTAAAATACCAAATTAAAATGTAGAACTGAAAGTCAACAAAATTAATTTTAAGCGTATAATGAACTTTAAGCTCAGATGAGTCTTTCTGAAAACAACACAGAATTCTATCTTGCTGTCTAATGGACAATATGTAAAATATGAGGAAAAATCCAGCAAATAAAGCTTTTCATTAAACCTTTGGTTTTCTCAGGCCTCCCTTCTTCATTTTCTATATCTAAAGATATTTTTAGCAAGTATCTGCCCAAGGGAGTATAATTTGTAAAAATTAAAAGCCAAGAATACTCTTCTAGCAGAATGAATTTTGAGTCTTCTTTATCCTTTTGTTCCATCCCTTTTTCATCTGGAGAAACTTTTTTTTTTTTTTTTTGATATACTATTATTAGGAGGCTAGTATTAGCAAGATAAAAATCAGCTTAATGGGGTAAAGATTAGAAAATTATTTGTGCAATTTTCCTTTTTGCCTTTTGGATTATATAATCTTCCTCGAAACAGTTTGAAGTATCCATGTGCTCGGGAAAAATTTTGTATTAGTTTTAGTCAGAATGCAAAGGGAAGAAGAAGAAGGTCTGATACCAAACTCAGAGGGCTCAGATGTTAATGTTCTTCACAGCACTCAAAGAAAATATGGTAAAGGCTTAACAGGAGTGAGGGAGGAAGGTGTGGTGTGTTGGATGGAGAAAATGGCTAAGAAAAGGCCACCAATTTCTGGCAATTTGGGTTTGGTGGGAAACTGAAGACAGAGAAGGAGGAAACAGAGTGAGCTTGGCCAACATAGGTGTCCCAGTTTCCCCCTCTCCTGGAATGCCGTTGGGTTGCGGGGAGTGTTAGATAAGTGAGTATAGGATAATGTTGAAGGCAGAGGTGTGTGCTTTTTGCACTCTGTATTTCAGATCCTGGAAGGAAATCACCTCTTGAGCTGCTTCTGTACCACCTTGTGGCATGACTTTAAACTTGAGACTATGTAACAAATAGGCAGAAGGAACTCCTGAGTTTAGCTTTGTTGGGCTTTCTTTGGTTTTTGTCCCGAAAAGATGAGATCTAAAAACAGCTAAAAATATTTGAATAAGAGAGTTTTCAGAAGGGGGATTATACAGTGGGAATAAGGGACCTCTATGATAAAGGTGGGGATAAGATGCTGAGATCAAACGGGATTCACAAGTTAACCTCAGATGGGTATGTGGTGCCTGCAAGAGCCCACATCACCCAGGGAGTATCAAGAAACTCTGCTTAAGCTGGGAGAGAACCAGTTACAAGTTATACTAGCTATTAAAAGCAGTCACTGGCTTTAAAAAAAAAAGGTGCCATTGATTTGAATATTAGAAGTCACCAGGCCAAAGAATCTATTTCTTTTCTGATCCTGTGTATCCAAATACTTCTTAGGAAGAGAATATGAATGTCAGGAAGATTACTGAATGACTAAGCATTTTATCCAAATAGACTGAAAACTTCTAAAAAGACTATTTAAATTACCGAATTGACTAAATTTTGTCATCAATGGAAAGTTTTTTAACTCCTTGCTAGTTACAGGGTGGGTCATGAGGAAAAGTGTGCTATATTAATTGCAATTTTTTTTTGCATTTAAGTTGTGAAATGAGTCATATTTGTATACTTACTACATTTATATGTCTTGGTCATGCTTTACTCTGAAAAACTGAGTGGTCTAAGCTGATTCCTACAGAGGATGAGGTGACTCAAGAATAACTGTCAGAATCTGTTATTCCTCTCTTTGGATAGAGACTGGATCAACAGTCACCATGACCTTAACCCTGAGGTATGAATGAAGTCAGAACACTTGACTCAAGTACAGGTATGAGGGGCTATATCAAGCAAAAGGCACAGGGAGAATGAACTAGCTGTCCAACTGAGGCTGATACATACTTTAAGGCAGTTCAAGGAAGAAAGTATGTTTGGTACCATTCTTTGGGCTCTCTTTATGTTAGATATTAGCTAATTTATTTTCTGATAATAGACTTCACCTAAACATCTTTTTAGATATTGTAAGCATGGTGTACAGAACAAATTTCTATAGACCCTATAAAGAGAAAATATGAGAAAGATGATTAGTGGAATTAGAGTAGTATTAGTTTCCCTAGGAGATTGTTCATTCAGGGTAGAGAAAATCTGCATTGAAGAAATTTACCACAATTTAGAATTGTTAAGTAACTACCACACTATTTATTTTGAATTTCAGTAGGGAAAGTAGCTCATAAAAATTGTTGAGGTGAATATGACACTTTCTTATTGTAGTAAGGAGGCATTGTGAATACAGTATAGATGCAGTAGAAATCCTTTCTGCAAAAGAGAGAATTATAAAACTTCTGTGGGCAAAATTTTACTTTTGTACTTGTGACATATTTTTTATAGGCCTGAAGGTGAGTTTACGTGTTTGAAAATGTTGGTTTATTTTTATTGTAGACTTCCTTTCATGCAGCCATAACTGATATATCTGAGTTTGATCATATATATCTGGAGCCCACAAAGATAGGAAACTTTTAATTCTGCGTATTTTCAGATTGTATGTTATGTTAGAAAAATAAAGACAAAATGCCTATTATAATTCCACGTGGCTAGGTATGGGCAATTCAAACTGTAATAAATGAGATTTAATACCAAATGTTTATGGGCAGGGGTCATTCTGTGAAGGAAGTGAAATGAAGTGGCCTATTTGCTATAATCTAGAGATACCCACATCAAATGAATTGGGTTAGAATCACTGTAACTTGGAGCAATGAGCACAGTGGGAGTCATGGTATCTCTCTCCAGTTGCCCCAATGATGGATTTCTGATTTCTTTAAAAGAACTGGATTTCTTTAAATTGTGTAGCCCAGGAGAGAGGCAGAGTTTCTGATTTTCATGGTCTTTTGAAATTATATTTACAACAGCTTAGTAAAGTGCTCTTTGGAATAAGTACTGTTTTTTTTTTTTTGATGTGATGTCTCATCATTCACAATTCTGTCACTTTCTCTTAAGAAAACACAACCTAGTGCCAGTCCCAAAGGGTATTACTTAAAAATGACCACTGTCTATGATCACTTGCATATAAAATGTTTGCCTGTGGTAAGTGATGATGACAAAACAACATGGAGGCAATATTTTTTACTATTATAACTATCTAGAAAAAGGCCATGAAGATTAGTTTGAAAGACAAAAATATTCCAAACATATTATACTTTTAACATCTATTGATTGCCTATTATGTTCAAAGTAGTACATCAGATGGTGGAAAAGAATGGAATGGATTAAATGTTTTCAGTGAAATATTATTCTACAAACATGCTAGACCTTACAAACACTGCAGTTGGAACTTTAAAGAAACTCACTTATGGGAAAAAGACACCTGCCATGCTGCTCCTAGAGAGAAAGTAATGGAAGTTCTTAGACCACATATCAGATTTTTGAAATATCTGCTAACAGCAGTAGATATTACTTTCAAGACAAAACTGTTTCTTAATAGACTTTTGAAATTTTATTTCTATTCTAAATCTCCTATAGGGATTGATTTTTCCCCAAAATTCAATTTAGTAAACAAATCTCTAGTGATTGCCTATTTATAAGAGGTACTATGTAGGATTGTAGACATTACAAAGATAAATCCATTCTCTGTCCTCAAGAAATATATACGTGGGAATGGGCTACAGCATGAAAGCAAATAATAGAGCAGCATGCGCGCGCGCACACGCACACGCACACACACACACACACACACACACACACACACACACCAGGTCAGAATTAATCCAACAAAAGCAATTTAAAATTTTTATCATGATTGTTTTGATGATAGCTTATTTATTTTGACTAAAGGTGGGAACTAAAAACTGGTGAAGAATTTTCTTAACATAGTTATATTACCAGATTAAAAAAAAATAACAGGGGAAGGAACAGTCTTTATAACAACATTAAAATAAAAATATAGTTTCTAATTTTTCAAAGTCCTGTATTTTACAATTTGATTCTAAAACAAGTCTTGCCATATGAAAAATAACTAAACTGATTCATTTAAATATTTTTTTCCTTAATAGCATAAACAATCATGTAATTAACTTTATCAAATATTCTAGATATTAGTAGTTCCAGATCCTTATGGTTATCATTAGTTAATTTTGCAATGGCTATTAGTTCTAATAGAATATCTTAACTCATAGTTGGCTTTCTTTGCTGAAATCAATATCATCTTAAAATTACCAAATATTTCTTCTTGGTAATAAAAAGTAAGAAAGCCAGTTACATCATGTAATTTTATTTCAGCTCAAATCCCATGATCTACATTGTTTCTAGACAACGGTATTGATCTAAATAATTTTGAAGTACTAAATGCAGAGAAATTGGCTGGTTAGAGAAGGAAAAGCAATTGTAATAGGTCGTGCCCGTACTTTTCATTGTAATGATCCAGTGGACAAGTTGAACTTGAAGCCTATTCTCAGCGCCATTTCTACATTTTGCTTTTAAGTCCCACTTTCAGTCATGATTCATATTGAGCTAACCTTGATTTTAGGATAAAATCTTTTTAATTTTCTCATTATTCCATATTTTGTAAGATATTTAGTTCTCAGGAGGTCTTTATTGAGATGAGAGCTTTATTAATTATAAATTATATACTTACTCTTTTGGAAACAATGGAAGGGAAGTCCAGGCCAATAATTCTGCATTGTTGGTTGCACAGATAATCCCGAACAGTTTTATAGTGAGCATAGATTCCCTTGGAAGTGACTTTATTTCGAGAGGAAAATTGATCCTTAAAATAAAAAAAATAGGTTACCTACCAGATTACAATGATATTTCATAAATATTTCCTTATAATGGTATGTGATAAAATTATTTAACAATATGAATTGAGGCATCCTCTTTAACTTTTGTGTTTAACCTTATAAAGATGGAAATACAGCAGAAATATGTAGAGTAATGAGACTGGTTACTCAATCAATAGGAATTGCCATAATTCAAATTTTTACATGTAAACTTTTTAAAAAAATTACAATAACTTGGACATTTACTATTTATAAGCACAGGAAAGAATGCTTAACATTGTCTTAGAGAATGGGAAAAGGCAGCAAATAACTTGAAATGGGTCTTAAAGAAGAATTTTGCTATAATCAAATGAAGATTTAGAAAAGAATATCCTAAAAAGAGAAAAGTGCATGGGCAAGGGCATACATACATGAAAAGATTAAGTATAGCTGATAGACGATGAGTGGCTCTTTGTGGTTAGAACAAGGGACATGGTCAAGTTGTGGGGAAGTTATGTAGGATACATTTAGAAAAATAGGTGGTTGCCAAAATGCTTAAGAACTGTGTATGCCAGGCAAAGAAATTCAAACTTTGTCCTAATGGCAAAAGAAAATATTTTAACAAGAGTCAAAAGTATAGAGAGTTGTTTACAATTTTAAATGTGGACTATTTTGGTTTATAATGAGTTCCCAGGAATTTGAGGGATTATTGCTGAAATGCAATAGAAATACAATTTTTGGATGTGTCAAGGTGAAGTAATTCTAAACTTAGACCTTAGAGCCCCAAGATAAGTATGGTGTTTAGCAGAGATCTATTTGTGAGACAAGGAAATGAAATACATTTTTTAAGAGGCTAACACAGGGGAATATTTTTACTAGAAGATGAGAATGCTAGAGAGAAATGGAAAAATTGGAACAGAGACAAGAAGATAGGGGAAGATTCATGGAAAAAAGATTCACCAAGGAATGAAAAGAAAAGAATAGTGACTGAAAGAGCAATTGGGTAGCTTGTATTAGTGATATCTGATGGTGTTACATATGAGGAGTATGAACAGAATCCACTGGCCTTGAAATTCCCAGTTGAACTTTGATGTCAATTTGTTTAAGCAGTGTGTGATGACCGAAGGATATTGTCTAGCTGGAATGTGCTGACTGAGTTTGGGCCAGCTGAGGCCCCAGGAAATAGTAAGCATCTTTTTGCTTTAAGAGTTGACTGTCTAATCTGGATACTAGGGAATAGTCCTTACTCAGGGCATCAAATAAGACATTAGTGATCCCCTTTTGTGAGTGGCCCGAGGAACAAGGAGAAATTAATTCAGAAGTGAGCACAATGAACTTGAGGAAGTACACATCCCTCTCTTCAACATGCTGTTCCCAGAGATGAAGAGGTCCAGATCCAGTGTGGGTAGTAAGCAGCTGACACGAGGAAAGACCAGAGAACTATTTTAGAGATAAAATGAATAATTAATATTTGACCGATGTGGGGAGTCACTTAAAGACATGTGAAATGTCACAATAAGGAACAAAGGATGTTTGCGTACTTGGCAACAATGTAAGAAGTTGAGATTGTAAAGTGCTGAGATTATCAGTCCCCAAGGACATGAAAAACTATGGCATTGTAACCAAGTTTTGCAAACGCACTCAGATTGTATAAATATGCGGTGCTAAATAAACTCGGAAAGACAAGTGAGGTTCTGTTCTCCCTCCTGCACTCTTTCTGTCTGTTTTTTCTTCTTAGTCCCTGCTCCCCCATTCAGGTACCCTCAATAACTTTGTCGGCTGGCTTCCGACAGACCTACAGCATATTAGTGGAATAGGGTAATGAAGAATTAAAAATGATATCTAGGCTTCTAGATTGTGTTATAGTGGGTACTTTAACCGAGCTAGTACTTTAGGGCATGATGTCATTGAATTAATAATAACTCTGGGATGTCGATATGTCAATAAGCTTTGTGTGGAGAGAGTGAGTCAGAAGTCTGCATCTAGATATATCTGAATTCAAGTATTGGTTCCATGACCAATAAGATGTTATTCCTTGAGCAACAAATTTAACCTTACACGATATCTGGCAAATGGTCGTTTGTATATTAGCATTATATTCATTAGTCATTGGAGTGAAGAAATTCTATTTTTCCAGATTCACAAAGTTTAGATTATTAAAAACTAAATTGTTACATGTTAAGATGGCTAAAACTAAAAGTCTTTTCTTTCATATATTTAATACTCGATATTTATTTAAGATAATGTGGGCATATTTCTCAGCTTAAAAGAAGCCCTGAAATTCAATGTAAGGTGTTAATGATTGTGGGGAATGCACAGTTAATATCTTGAATATTCTCTCTTTTACCTGTAATTGACTTTCTATTCAGTTTTCATATTGCTATTAAGATGGGAGCTATAAATTCACTTTATTCCTCACATAATCTAGAATGCTCTTTTTTTCCCATTGAGTCTAGCTTCTTCATGTATAGCTTCACTTATTAGTATGCTTTTCATATAAAAATGACAAAAATTCGATAAGTTACAGTGGATATTTACCGCCAATCTCCATTCTGTCATTTTTATTAATAAAAATAAATTCTTCTGGGGGTAAGAATGCATGCTTTCTAAATAGTTATTTATTTATTTCTTGAATACATATGGATTTTTAAAGCCCAAATAATCTCACATTCACTGAAAAATCTTTTTAACTTCTACATGGCTATTGAAAAAAATCAAAGGAATAAACTTTTATATAAAAAAGGAAGAAAAATACTTTAAGAGGAAATTCAATAAGTAAAGTCAGATTGCTTCTTTTTTATCCAAGCAGCTGGCACAGGCCTCAAGTTTTAACCATATGTTTGCCTTACTCTACTATTAAAAAATGACTAACCATTAAAATTTTCTTAAACATTTTTTTCTTCTATATATGATGGTTTTTCTAAAATCAGAGTAAGTTTTTGATTTAAAGAACTGAAAGAAGATTTAAAAAGTCACATCATTTAGAACCCTCCTATTAATACTGGTATATAACAACAGACCATTGTACAGATTTTGACTTTTGTCTGAGTGAAACAGAAGAATGACATGGTCTGACTTACATTTTTAAAAAGGTCATGTTAGCTGCTGTGTGAGAAGGATGATAAAGCTGCAAGAGAGAGACCATTATAAAGCTAGTGTGGTAATGATATGGGGAAAAGATGATGGGAGTCTAGACCAATGAAAGTGATGAGAAATAATATTCTGGAAATATTTTGAGGAGAGAGCCAGCAGGATTTCCTGGACTTTGCTTCTGGGAGGAGAGTCAGATTAAGAATTTGATCTGAACAACTGGAACTGGGAATGATCATCCAGAGTTTGGAATGTAAGATCAAGAGTGCAGTCTTAGACATGTTGAGTGTGTAAATGTGGAGTTTGTGATCAATGCTTATGTTGGTGATATAAATCTGGGAGTTATATAGATGCCATTGAAAACTATGTAATATAAAACTAAAGGAGAGAGGATAGATACAGCAGAGAAGATAGGCTTATAGGCTGATAAGACCATTATCAGTCTGAGAGAGAAAAAGAAGATGGAGAATGTATGTCCAATGAGGGAGGAGGGAAGCTAAAGAATGTGGGTGCAGAGTGGAGAGCACAATCAAGATAGAAGGTGAGATCAACAGTGACAACTGTTCCTAACAGATTATGTAAGATGAAGACTGAGAAACAAACATTAGATTTAGCTATGCAGGTCACTGGTTATGCTAATGGGCAATTTCAGATGAGCAGAGGAGCAGCCTGACTGGGGTATATAGTAGAGCAGAGAAAAAAAAAAATTGAAGAAAGTGAATATAGACAACTTTTTGTAAGGGTTTTGCTGCAAAGCAGAGGAAAAAAAGGAGGTGGCTGTTGGTGAAGAATGAAATAGGGTTTTGTTTTATTTTTAACTTAAGATGTGAGAACTATTTGTAGAATATAATGCTTAAGGGTTTATATGTTGTAAGAAACAAAATGGAAATCACAGTAAAACCTCAGCTTTGGAGTCAGAGTGGGTATGCCAGTTATTTGTTGTTGAGCCTGGGGCAAATTCATTAATCTTTATAAACATTAATATTCTGATCTGTAAAATGGAGATGACAATACCTGCTATGTATTTTTGTTAAGCTGAGATGAGATTATATATTTTGGAGCTAAACTATGATGATTGGAATATGATATGTGGTCAAAATCGATGTCACATATAATTAAACAACACAGTTTCTATCCTTAAGTATATAATCCAGTAATGAAATGTACAACCAATCATAGTATAATGGCACATGTTAATAAAATATATGAAGGATGCTATGAAATGCTAGAAAATGCTAAATATTTTTAATGGAAATAAAATAAAGTGAAAATAATTCTTGGTTGATGTAACTAAGTATTGGGGAAATGAAAGAAACTTTTGCAAGGAATATAACACTCATGTAGTCTTAAAGGAAGGGCAGAAATATATATCAGTGTAGTTATTCCAAGTACACTAATGATTTTCAATTTATTTTGAGATTTTTTCTCTGAAATTGGCTTTAGAATTAGATTTTTCTCTTGAATTGTTTATATGATGGAACATAGTTGTCATTTGAAACTGGGTCTGATTTTTTAAAACAAACAGGGATAAATTTTAATTCCGAAGAATAATTTTAATAATTGAGCTAGTTAATAATATTTTTGAGGAGTTACTTATTGCATGAAATTCATTCATTTGTCCTCCTATACTTACTGGACTCTTATTCTGTCTGGTGCTATGTTAGCTGCTAGGGATAGAATGAAAAAAATAGTAAATAAAGTAAAAAACAAAAACAAAATATCTTATCGTTTAGCAGAAGCAAAAAGACACATTCAGTAAAGGACCATTAGGGAGTAGTTTATGGTTCAGACCAATCAACAGATGAAAAGGTAGCCAGTTTTTTTTTTTTTTTCTGAATGGCACAGGGAAGAGTTTACAGAGAAAGTGCAAGAATATCTTGAAATACAATTAAGTTATTCTCAAGGTTGCAGTGAAGGCATTGTGCTCTTGACAGACGGAGAACCCTTAGCTGAGGCATAATTTCTTAGTTCATAGTCAGAGCAAGTAGATCAAATGCAGAGAGTGGCTTGATGCAGGGCAGAAGTAGGGCTAACTCTAGAGATGAAGATTTAGAGACAGGCAGGGGCCAAACTTCAGAGGGCCTGCGTGGTGCTCTAAATGCTTTGTACTTTACCTGAGGAACTATGGAAACAAGAATTTTTCAAGCCGAGCTGAATCTATGCATTAAAATGGGACTTTGTAATTGAAGGCCAGGTATTTGATCAACAGAACAAGAACTTTAACCAAAGCAGGGGAGATAAAGGTTGTCCCAGTCCTAGAATAAGGAAGATTTGCTTTGGGATAGGAAGAACTATGGAGTATGTAAGAATTAAAGAGTAAATATTATGTCTCAACACATGTCTCCATTGACTGAGATTACACTAAAGAGCGAGATAAGTGGTGTTATCTAACATCATCATAGGACTCCTAGAAATTTTGGCAATTTATCAGTAAAAAAGTACTGTATTGGGAGTCAAATGATCTCCAAAGAAAACCAGACCTTCTGAAAGGGCTAATAGAAAGTAAGCTGAAGAGTTTTCTTCCACTTTAGTGGAAGAAAATTGACTTTCAGTGAGCAGTGGAGACTCCAGTGAAATGACTGAAAGATAGTGGAGTAGTGTCATAGGAACAGCAAGGAAAATAATTAGTAACCATGAAAGAGCCATAGATAGGGCCTATGAGTCCCTTGAGATCTGAGTAAAGTGAGGGCTTGAGGTGGGAAAAATAGGAGAGGAGGAAGGCATGGATGTCAAAAAGGTACTTTTCCTTACTGACATAATAAACCTCTATAAAATGGGGAAGTAGGAGCCAGTCACTGCAAATTAGATGGCAGTTTACACAATACACAGATAATTATTGTTAGAAAACTTCATTGTTAGAAAAAAAATTGTAATGAGCTTTGTGGGAAAATGGAGATTGCTTATGCTATTTGGTAATTTCTTTCTTCTTTGTTATATCTGGAATCCATCTCCCTCCAACTCTAAATAGAAGGTATTCTTTTTATCCACAGTCTAACAATAATTAATAATTTTCCTTTTTCCAATTTCCCTCTTTGATCAGTTGGATAGTGTGGATTGAACACTCGTCTAGGTTTTGAATGGATGTTTAATCTGTTAAATTGAACCGTCAGTTATCCATTAGCCCTAGCATATTTATCATATCACTGAATCAAATCAACTGGCAACATTTTTTAAAAATCATATTTCACTTAAAAAAAAAACTCCTAATCTTTATTAGATAGATGATCCTGCCAGAATAAAGATTAAACTTACGTTTCGTTCCAGTTGACCAAGAAAAAAAACAATTTTTTGACTGGAATGTTTCTGTAGTTTCTCACTTGGCACAGCTTCTTTCCAGCATATGTAAGCCAACAGGAAAAATAAAATGCCTTATAGCTAAAAAGAAACAACACTGATTCAGTAAGCTGAACACTATTAAGGAACCAGTTTTCTATATAGGTCAATTATTTTTATAGCTAAATGTCAAATGAAAAAGTGTTGTTTGTGTGTATAAAATATGTTTTAAAAACTACTTTATGATTTATGATGGGTGATGTAAGCAAGATGGAAGAATAGGAAGCCCCAAATCCTCCTTCCCTCAAAAGATACCAATTAAACAGTAATATATGGATCTATTCCCTTTGTGAAAAACCCAGAAATGAGAGGCTCCTGCACCACTGGCAAGTGCAAAACCAGCTACATAGAAATCAGTGAGAAAATTTATGGTACTCATTTTCCAGCGTGCATCCTCTAGCAGATCAAAGGGAAACTCCCAACTACCAGCTTTTCCTTGGGATGGAGAAGAGAAGATTTTAGCTCTCTAAAATGTTTAAATTTAAATGCCAGACATAGGTTACAGAGAGCTATCCAAGGGACTGGTTTCTGTCTTGCCTGAAACTAAGTGCTAAATAAGAATAGAAGCTAGATTAGGGGCCCTGAGAACAAAGGTGATGATTTAAACTAGTACATAATCACTTATTACTGTCCTTCTCTCCACAGCCCTCCCACCCTCTCTCGTTTAATGCAATAAATAGGAGAAAACCCCCAACTCCTGGCTTCTCCCTGGGGAGAGAAAAAGTTGGAGTGTGTGTCCAATATTCCAGCTAAGGGTCTTGTTTCTGTCTTGCCTGTTCTAGAGAGTAGACAGGATTTGATAAACTCTAGGTGCCTGGGGACCATGGACCACTGAGAACAAAAAAAGAACTAGATGGCTTGATGCTACTCCAGAGGATCTGTGGGGCAGCAGAGAAAGGCTGATAGAACTTGGTGGCCTTGCCACTGGGGATGGGGAAAGGGGAATGGAAAGAGTGGAAAGTGCATCTGGCTTTTTCAGGTTTCTGTTTGAGAGACTGGTTTCTTTCTTACCCAATTTAGAACATAGATGGGACCTGACATACCCTGGTTGCCTAGGAGCAGCTGAGAACAAAAAAGAGCTGGACAGCTTAAAGGAGCACCAGAGAATCTGTAGTGATACAGACTAGAGGGAAGGAGACCATTATCAGCTCCTGAAGAAGAAACAAAACCTCTCTGGCTGGGAATTTAAACACAAAAACCCAGAGAAGATACCACCACAGAAAAGTTTGAAAAGGTCCGCAAAATCTCTAGCTGGGTTGATTGGTAACATTCTTTCCCTGTAAGAAACCAATCCATAAGGACTGGGAGAGGCAGCTGTTTTTTCAAATGCACAGATACCAATACAAAGTAACAAATACATGTTGAAAGAGGGAATCATGGCCCAACAAAAGGAACAAAGTAAATCTGTAGAAATTGACCTTAAAGAAATGGAAATAGGAGGGAGGGGGAAAAATAGCATAGTTGATAAAGGCTTTGTTTATTCCTCTGAGACTACATCAAAGTCATGACAGAAACATGGAGCAAACAGCAAGCAAAGTCACCTGGGATCTGGATGAACCACAGCACTACAACTAAGGATTAAAGTAAGAAATCAACCTGCAATGGTAGAAGGTAAGAGGGGGTGAAGACACAAGGCTGGGTGGGTCCCAAGTGGCTGAGTGGGACAGAAGCTGCAGCTGCCCCAGCCACAGCTGGCAGCTGCAGTTGCCTCTTAAAGGGGCCATGTCCACAAGTGGCTTTCTCATTGGCAGACTTGCTTGCTCTAAGCACCAGCACTGGGTGGGCTGCTGGGGGAAGCCTAGGGACTTACAGGGGAGTTGTTGGAGCCAGGGTTGGAGGCGAGGCTCTCTCTTTGGCAGAAGTGCTGGCAGTATCCATTGATCCTCTGCTGGCAGTATCCATTGATCCTCTGTTGATCCCTCCCTGCTTTCAGTGTGCATACTTAGCATCGCCATAGCTGAGACATCACCCAACTCGATAACAGGTCGCTTAGCCTAGAGGATTCCCTGAAACTCTGCCTCCCCCGACTCATAGCACCACCCAAGCCACATCCAGGTGTGTCCTTGGGGAGTCCAGTGTTCCTTGTTGAGTCAACCTCCAGACCCACACTGTTGGCAGCTAGCCTTGGTTTTTGGCATGGCCTCTTGAGGCAACTATAAGCACAGTGTCTGTGGTTTGCTTGCTGAATCTTAACAGGTGGCCCCAGAAGGGCACAAGATGGGGCTACACTTGGACTGCAGTTGAACCCCTATTTTGTAGCTACCAATTTGTTTTTCTTAATCCTTTACCCCTTTTTCACCCATAATTCATTAATTATTTTAAATATGAATGGACAGAAAAAGATATATTCTATGCAAATGATAAGCAAGAGAGCAGGATTGGCCATATTTACAATAGGCAAAATAGACTTCAAGCCAAAAGCTTTAAGTAACAAGAGACAAGGACATTAAATAATGATTAAGCGGTCAATTTATCAATAGGTTATAAGAATGGAAAATATAATGCACTCTAAAGTGAAGCCAATATATTAAGCACACATTGACAGAATTAAAGGGAGAAATAGACAGCAACAGAAAAATACCAGATAATCTCAATACTGGCTATAATGGATAGAATCATAAAGAAACTTAATGAGGAAACATAGAGCTGGACAACCCTATAGATAAAATGAACCTAACAGATATATACAGAACATTCCACCTAATAGCAGGAGAATACACTCTCTTCTTCAGTGCACATGGAACATTCTCCAGCACAGATCACATGTTAGGTCACAAAACAAGTCTTAACAAATTTGAGAAGACTGAAGTCATACCAAGTGTATCTTCTGACCACAATAGAACAAACTAAAAGTCAATAGCAGAAAGAAAACTGGAAAATTTGCAAGTTAATAAAAATGAACACTTTTGAATAAAAAGTGGATCAAAAAGAAATCAAATCAAGATATTATAAAGTATCCTGAGAAAAATAAAAGCAAACATACACTATTCAAAAACTTATGGGATGCCCCAAAAGCAGTACTAAGAGACAAGTTTATAGCAGTAAATGAATGCCTACATTAAAGTAGAAGGATCACAAATAAACAAACTAACTTTAGACTCAAGAAACCAGAAAAAGAACTAAGCCCAAAGTTAATAGAAGGAAGAAAATAATAAAGAATAGAGCATAAAGAAATGAAACAGAAAATGGAAAATCAGTAGAAAAAAATAAGTGTCACACCATGCTCTATGCATATAGTTTTATCTGACTATATAGTTTTTACATGAGAATTAAAATTAAATATATTAGTAGTGAAAAATTATAAGAGAACATTTATTAGAGTAGCAATTTATTATATTACACATCAGGCTTTTAAAGTTCTTTATAAAATCAAAAAAGAGAAAAAGCATAAAGGAATCATCCCTTGGGTTCTAAAGAAATGTGGATAGAAAGATAGGCAGTTTTTTCTTTTTATATAAAAAGGTAAAACTTCCTTTCTAATTAATTCTATAAATATGTTTAGAGTTCAGTTATTTGCAAAAATACAGGCCAATATAACAATTATTTCTATTTTTACTAAAATTGTTTCTTATAGCTTTTCTTTGAGATGCTAAATACAGTGAGTACAATAAATACATTAATAAATTATTCTCATCAATTTTAACTGATTTAATCAGTATTCTCTTATAGATTTAATTCACAACTTGATAGGAATCAGATTATTTCTTTTCTATTTTTAATTATTCTTGATTTTCTTGTGTGCATTTCTCTCTCTCTCTCTCTCTCTCTCTCTCCCCTCTTCTTCACTCTCTCTCTCTCTTTCTCTCTCCTGTTAATTAGAATTGATCATTTAGATTCAAACATTTAAAAAAGAAAATTTTAAGACAATCACTAAGTAGGGTGGGATTTTCTGTTTCCATTATGATATATTGACAATATACAGTTATTTTTAATATGGAAAATGGGAGTAGATGAGGGGAAAAGAATATGCATTAGGAAAATGTTTAAAAAATGATAAGGATAAATTAATGCTGATTACATTTCAAAATTTTATGATTTGCTCCTACAGATAAGAACAAGACAAGTTATACTCTAATTAGAAACTATGCAAATATTAATGCTTTTGTGAAAAACTCACTGCCACTCACCTGTGCACCCACATCTCTGGAATGTTATGAGCTGCATACACTGTGAAGCTAACATGGGAATGGAGCCCAGGGTTTACAAAGGAAACACTATCAGGTGTATTTAGAGGCTGGAAATCTGCATAAAAGCTCCTGCAATAGACATCAATTAGCTGGTAGATGGATGTAGATAGTTCAGTTGTCACTTTTTCTATCAAGCCTAGGAGGGAAAATGATAGAAATCAGGTCATCTCTGAAGGGTCATATTTATCATCCCCCATCTATTATAGCTTTGAAATTTATTATAATAACATTTAAATAAAATTTAATTAACATGACCCTCCACCAACTGAAGTCAATTAACCATTTGTGCCTCTATAGGTAGCCTGGGTTAGCTGTTAGTAGTGTAGGTAATTAATAAGCTTTCATATCTTTAGTTGCAGAAATTTGAAAGCACAGCCTTTAATCACAAATCAGGGTTTTGGATTGTTAATATGGCATTCTGCTCAACTATAATTTGCAATATTTTTTATTTTAGGCTATAATTGTTTAGAATTAATTAACGGACAAGGAACATGTTTTCTACATGGCTTATAAGTTCTTCAAACAAATTCTACCTAAAGAGTTAATCATAATAAATTTAATTATGCTTTGATGTTTACCATGAACTGAACACTAATCATACGATGCACTGATATAAAAAAAGAATAGTGATAGCATATGGCTGGAATCTGAAATAAGCTTGAAATAAAAGATTTATAATGTTTATTGAATCTCCTCAAAATCAAAACAAAGCCTTACTGGAGTTTTACCATGAGTTATTTAAAGGGAGTCTATTGATTTTTTCTGAAAGTGACTTGAAGTATCATGAAGAAAAAAAAAGAAAGACTAAATACAGGAGCTAATAGTTTTCAAGGGTGTGACTCTTTTCATGTGGCCCATTTATTTCAGGCCACCTGAAAGGGTCACCTGATTGATGAATTTAGGTAGGCATTCCTGAGAATGACTTTCTTTCTTTT
This sequence comes from Macroglossus sobrinus, assembly GCA_004027375.1. Classification (NCBI taxonomy): domain Eukaryota; kingdom Metazoa; phylum Chordata; class Mammalia; order Chiroptera; family Pteropodidae; genus Macroglossus; species Macroglossus sobrinus. The sequence goes on from PVKZ01000177.1 coordinate 1,058,691, forward strand.
GATAAACTCTCTTTGCTGGAGAAATTCCTACCTGAGAGGTAGAAAGAAGTAGAAGAGACGGATGAAATGAATCAGGTAGAAAAGACAGCTTTGATCCAAATCAGGAAAAATTGCACCATTACAACATAGAAACTTATGAGAATGGGAATCATCCTGGGGGTGGTGTTCAGTTTCAGATCTCTTAATGGAGGACAGTGAATAGCATCCACTGCTGGCATTTTATGTGCAGTGTGAATAAGTGAAAGATTATAATCATTAATATGTCACTACTTGCAATTATTTTTGTTTTAATATCCAACTAGAATAGTATTTTAAATGTTAAATGAATGAACTCAAATTAAAGAGATAAAAGGATTATTATTTACCCAGATGAAGAAAATCTTGAATTGACCAATATTTAAGTGACAAAAGGGTTTTAAGAAATGAAAAGAATATATGAAACAAAATGTTATGAATGAAATGTCAGGTTCCCTTCACCTCCTCCTCCTCGTTGTCCCCCGTGCCTGATGGGCTTTGCTGACAGAACCTAGAAGGGGGCTGGTCTGGGGAAGGGGGCTTCACATGGCTAGTTGTGGTCTTAACCAAGGACCCCTGGGTGCGGATCTGCTGGCGATCCTCCAAGTGACCACATCTAACAGGGCTCATGCAATCCTCGAAGCCCCACAGCCTCCTTAAGCCCCACAATCTCATCCTGGTAGATAAGAGGCAGAAAACCACGTGAAAGAAACCAGTATGATCTGATCTGAACATGTCCCTCTTCCATTCCGGGCCAAAAATAAGTACTGAAATGACGCATTTTAGATGTTTTTACTTCTCTGTCACCTCGTCCTGGAAAAATGAAACGTAACCGCTGCGTGGCCTATGGAAGGAATGCAGAAGAAAATAATTTTTTTAGCAGCTCCCACACCAGAGGAACTGGGTACAGGGCTAAGGAGGAGTGCCGGGCCTCCAGGCGGCCTGAGGAGCTGGACATCTTGTCAGGCACCTGAACCTGTGTCCCTGATGGTACTAACTGCTGGTACGCCACCAGGCAGGCAATGCCGATATAGCCGAGTGAGAGGCAGAGTCAACCTCCAGAGAGAACAGGCGTACACATAATGTAGTGGTGGATGAGTTTGGCGCGGCAGATGAAGATCTCGTAACCGTCCTCCTGCTGCTTAGCATCCGCTGGCTGGATATAGTTTCAAAAGCCAGGCTCAATCCAGGCTCCCCTTGGGAATAATGCACAGCCTCCTCCTTCCAGTGAGATAGAAGGGAGCGGCCGCGATAGGGTGCCTTCTCTCAGCAGGTCTGTGCTGACTTCGCAACCTCCTGGCAAACTTACGAGTTGCAGACATAGGGGGTTCAGAGTGCAGTCCTTTTCCAGGAAAGCTTCTAGTGGTACTGGAAGCACCCCCACGAGGGAGATGGCCTGCATGGTCTTGGCTTTGTAGTGGTCCAGACTGGACACCGGTTCTCCAGATTCCAGGTTCCTCTTCCGCAGTTTGAACAGAGACAGTGGTTCTTGCCTGTCCCACTTGAGGTTCCAGACGCCGGGCCTGGGGTGCTTTGGGGCGCCTTGGGGCGCCTTGGGGAGTCTTTCCCCGCCACTCTCCCAGCGCTCACGATTCAGCATTTGAGGGTCCGCATGTGCGCATGCACCCAGGGCTTCTCCACTGCCACTGCTGGCTGTAGAGGAGAAGAGCATGGCGACAGGCGACTGAGCTCCCCGAGCAGCAGAGGAGAGGTTTACAGAACCAGTAAGTACCTCATTAGAAATTATGTTCTTAAAAATCTGCTGTGATTTGATTCAAACCCACATAAGTTGTTTCAGAAACCCAGGATGCTTTTAGGTTTCTAGTTGTTTTGAAAAGAAAACAGTACAAAGAGCTAGCTTTTTCTTGCAGTAGTCTGCAATGTTCCGATGCTCAGGCATTTGGATACTCAGGAGAGAGGCCAGCTTCAGTATGGACTTCTTCCCACATCTTGTCCTTCACCAGATCTATCCATATTAAGCGTTTTTTGTTGTTGTTCAACACATGCTATTTATTCATTTAGTTATTCATAATTTTTGTACAAAATTTATTAGGGGGCCAAATTTTACTTATTTGCTCTATTTCTACAATTACGCTCTTTGTTGAAACAGCCTAATGGGACGAACACAGTAAAAGGGTTCTAATTAAAATTATCCGAGAAATCAGCACTAGCAATTAATGAGACAAAAGATAAAGCAAAATAAAAATAGTCCTAAAAAAGGCCTCATCACACTCTGGAGGCCAACCAAAAGGGATTCTCTTGAACAACAGGCATCAGAGAATTATAAATTTATAGGAACATCTTGATTCCTAGTTCCCAAATTACACTGTTGGTACTCTGTAGCAGGAAGAACAATCTTGTTAACAATACCTAACAATGTGCAAGTAAATACACATCTCAAATAAATCATAAAGTTGGGTCAGAGAACTTATTAATTGAAGCCTCAGCAGGTATTTTGGGGAGTCTTAATTATTTTGATAATTACTCAAACTCTACTGTTGACTTTTTAGGCAGAAATACAGTTCTTGGTTATAATTTGCTTCTTCTAGGTAGTATAGAGAGATGTGCTCATGTATTATGCTTCACTTCCAGCATTCTGGATGAAGAATGCATTTTAAACATCATCAGAATGTATTGAGGACTCAAGATACTGGGCTTGGTGGTGAAATATGGAAACATAATATTTATCACATCTCATTTTACTTGGGGAAAAAGGTTGTAGTATCATGACATAAAGAAACAGTGACAATATTTATGTCATTAAAATTTATTAATTATAATCTATGATGGTTTAGCATAGAATATAAATTTCTGGGAATATTTCTGTGCAGTTTTATTGGATCTCATATTCCACCCCCGGGAGATTATGAGTAAGGGGATATTATTCCAACATTCCTAACAGAAAGTAAGAAAAGACCAGTTTCATACACTCGTTCACTCCACATTCTATTACTTGGACTCTGTGTTAGTAATATTGTTGGAGAAGATCCACTCCTTCCCTTCCTTTAAGGTGTTCTGGAGTTTTATGAATGCCTGAAACAGGGATTTTTTCCATAGCAAAGTTTTGTTTTGTTTTTCTCCATACCCTCCGCCATCTAATTTTTCTCTGTGATGTGAAGTAGAAAGTTCTTCAAATATAATTGAATATTTTCTTTGAGTGGTGGGAATTAGAGTTGAATGGATATCTCTCTGTACATAACTTTCTATTGAAGACAATTAAGGGTATAGAGGACAGGGCATGGACGAGTATTTGTGCTTCACTGTCACCTCTGAATCCAAGAGTGTTTAATATCTGCGAGTCAGTTTTCTTAAAGATACTCAGTGTTCATAAGCCAAATGTCATCTGCCTGTGCAAACAAGAAAATCCCTGGCCACACCCTGCACGTTAAAGATCATAGCTTTTATGCATATTAGGAAAACTGAGGGCCAAAGAGTTTAACTCTCTAAGTTCACAAAGTCAAAAAGTAGTAGAATTGAAATTCAAAACCACTTCTGCCTTATTGTAAAAACCAGACTCTCCTTTGCATCCCATTCTCACACACCCACTATTTTCTATAGAGGCAAAGTCCTCCTTGTGGCTTGCGGTTTTATAGTATAGGCTCAGAGCCTCTGCAAACACTATTTATTCCAGAATCTAATCCTCCTACTTTTTATTTAAAATGGTCTTTCAAATAGAGCTTGACTTTAAATTTGAAATTAGTGATTTTGAAGGAAGACATCTGCTACTTTCCTGACATTCTTACATCAAAATATAATTAGCTAAATAAAATTTTACAGTTACTTGAAATGTTCATAAAGATATTTTCAGTACTACTTTAATTTTTATAGATTTCTTGATTTTTTCCATTTTTAAAAAAATGTCAGGCTAAAAGTTTAGAGTGTGGATAGTTATTCATTTGAAGAATAATCACTTCAATTAGTAAAAAGTTTTATCAAAACATTTTTACCTCAAAAGACATTTTATGCGTGTTTGTGTTACCATATTTGGGTGAAAAATTGAATTAATTTTGGTTCTACAACTTGTTTTTTTAAAATGGGTATATATATGTTTTACCTTTTGCTGCAGTCTCAGGATTTTGATGAAAATTCTAAAAAATAAAAATAGGTGCAAAGACACACTAGTTATTCAGAAAACAATTTCACAAAACAGTTAAACTTTTAATATCCCATATCTAAACATAGATATTTCTCTGATATGATAAGACAGTGTTTCTTTTTGTCATATATAAATGTTGCTTATTAAGCTGAGGAAATCTAAATTGTAAGATGGAATAAAAGCCTGAATATTGTAATGAACAACTTAGGTTATTTGATTAAAAAAAATAAATTTCTAGAATAAGCTCAGCCTTTTTCGTATTATTAGAACAGGTCTACAGATCTAGCGTAATCTCAATCCCCCTTCCACAACCATGACTAATCTTTTGATATAGGTGCATTTTTAATTCTATCTGTTTAGTGTGTTTTCTTATTAGCAGTCATTCGGATGTAGGCTTTGGGCTGCAGGAAGGAGGGCTGGATGTAAGTGGGCAAAATCATATAGATCCACTATGTAATTTCATTTTTTTCTTTCTTTTTAAGAGATCGAAAAAATAATAGTAAAATGCTGAAGATCATCTCCTAAATTAAAAAAATACTATCTGAAATTTAATTATTTTGTGGTTATTTAAGTTCACATTCATTAGTATGGTGGTTTTATTTATTTATATATTTGTTGGCTTATTTATTTGCATTTATTTTTGTCACAGACCTAGATTACTTTAGTATTTTAGGATTTACTGGTTTTAACTTCATTATTGTGAAAATTATACAGTGATTCACAGATTCACTAAAAATAAGGTTTCAGTCCAAAAGCAAATTCAATTTTAATAAGGTCTATTTAAAATGACACTGTTTATTTTTAAGTAAATCTAATTCATGAAAGGTTTGATTTCTCAAATAAGCTAGCAAATAATTGTCCTCCTAAAACAAGAAGCTTGCTACAGTATTTCTTTAAAGGGAAAACACTTTTGTCATGTTTAAAATGTAATTAAACCTATATACAACTTTTCACTGGAAAGCATCATTCACATGAACATTTTCAAAAGTGTTTCTCTTGGATAAAATATTTCACTTGATCATAGTTTCAACCACTAGTCTAACAACTATAAAATCCTTACCCCATCTATGTGGTTGAGACTATTGAAGATGGCTTGACTTAACTAGAATTCAATTTATTCAGAAATAAAAAAGCTGTATTTTAAAATCACCATGGCAGCCACCTACAGAACAATGTGTAAGGCCATATTTTTCACTTTGTGGTTCATTTATTGTATAAGCATTTAATTGAAATATATTATGTGAGCTTCTGGAATATAATTTTGGAGGATGGAAAATTGTTTCCAGTGCTGAGTGGGAGTATGAACTAGCGTACAACTGCATTTGCAATATAATTCTTCATCTTGCCAAAACTTACATTTAATAAATACCTAATTACTTCCCTGTGTGGCAGGAAATAGTCTCTTGCAAGTTGACCAAAAAATGGAGCCACGAGAAAGGAAAGGTTCTCAAGTTTGAGTTTGTTGGCAGAAGACTAGTATTTCTCAGTGTTTCTTTAATCTTGGTTTGTGGTGGGTGGATAGACTGAACTACTTTGGCATTGTTAACTGCATGCAGTTAGTTACTGCACAGATTCTGTAAAATATACTTATGATTTGTGCCAACATTCTTGTGTAAGTGGTCTCGTAGTTAGGATAGAAAAAGAAATGAACAAAAAGTCTGAATGAAGGTAGTGTAGAATAAGCAAACTTTTAAGTGTGCTCAGAGTAAGTAGAATCTGTTTATTAGAGGATGTTGAACTATTGATTTTGGCCATTGACATATATGAACTAAAAGTGATAATTGTCAACTTTCTTCATTTCTGTGCATGAATAATAACATACAATTGAATGCTCATACACATATATGAAATGTGAAATGTGAATCAGAGCTTTCCTTGAGAAGTATAATTATTCATAGCTTTCCTAAGAAATATTCATTTTCTCCCTGAAGGGTTCTTTTGGCTTTAGCTATATTGAAAGTTTGACAATTTTCTCTGAAAATTGTCATTTGTGTTCTTTTAGGGAATTTCAGAAAAAAGAATGTTTTAAAGGTAAAGCTTTCTATATCTAGTGATACTTAAACATCATTTGAAATATCTCATCCTAGAATGATATCTTTCTTATTCTTTGATCAGTTGTTTCTGCTGATTCACGGAGAGCTGGACATAAAAATGGATGAACAACCAAGTGGTCTTAACAGATGGGAAGGCACGTGTTCACTTTCTTATGTCTGGTCTCTCCTCTGTCAAAGTCTCGCATTTGTCATGAGGCTGGCGGTAATCAATGGGGACCTAAGTGGTGCTTTGCAAATTAACACTATCCTGGCTATGTGGGGAAGAGTGTCAGAAGCTACCACCAGCACCACCCCTCCTATCTCCAATAATAATAATAATGACTCTCATTCAAGATGCTGTCATCTAGAGTATTAGTCAACATTACTTTACATTAATTTAATTATCAACATTATTTCCAATACCTTGGTAACATAGTATTTCATCACAAATAATTAACATTATTTTTAATACTCTTAAGAACCCTGAAGATTATTTTTTATTTTTGTTTTAGAGATGAAAAAACTCAGAGAAATGAATTAATTTTCTAAAGAATATCCAGCTAGCAAGTGGTAGATCTTGAATTCAGATTATGTTTGCATGACCCTAAGCTCTTTGTATTTTATTATCTGCTCTAGGTGCTTATAATATCCCCAAAATGTGATAATCTAAGAAAAACTAGTTGTTGAAAGTTAATTCTCACTACCTTGTTATCCTGATTAAGCTATTAAAAGATTCTTTTTAGATTTACACAATCCCTAAGTTTTTTAGCTATCAAAATATTTATATTTTGAAAACATATTGGTGATTGGTGATAAGAAATCACATCAGATTTCTTGCTTTGGTATCATTTGAGAAATCCATGGATTTTAATACTTATACATGAACACAGTTTTAGAGACTATTTGGTTATTTCATTTCCTTGTACAATTGGAAAATATGAGTAGATATTTTCCCATTAAGAAAAATTTAAGGAAATAAGCACATATCTATCTCAGATGTTCAATTTTGGGATTTATTGGTTATATGGTTTAAATTTTTATTTCTTCATTGCTTTGTGTTTTTAGTTTTTAACAAAAGTTTATCTTGGAAATCTTTTAATCCTGTGACTTCATTGCCCCTCAGAGTCATCACTTTTATTGATTGTATATGTAAATAAGGTATTTAAATTTTTATATTTATTATTACTATTAAATCACAAAAAAGTTCTAATTAAAATAAGATGTAGAAAGTACAACTTTAAAAAATTACTTATCTTTTTCATAGTCACATATTTAAAACAATAAGCACAATGATTTGTATGTATTAATACTATAGTTGTCTGCTTTCTAAATCAATCTTTTTGAAATTTCAAGGCTGGCATATTCAAGGTAATATAACTTTTCTTCCCATGCAGATAAGGATTCATATAATCACTTCCTCTTATGAAGTTTCACATAAACTGCATGTGTATAGAGACTTGGGTTCTAAAAATCTCTATTTTGCCACTTATTAATACTCTATACACAAGCAGTGTAAGTAGCAGATTTTAATAGTGAAATAAACGTTAAAATACCTACTCTGTGGCACTGTTGTGATGAGTTGAAATAAAATAAAAATTAAAAGAAGTAATATATGAGTGAAACTATTTTATTATTGCAATGTACTATTAAGTATTAGTTATTATTATTATCATAATCATTATGTCCTTTTGCTTTATCCCTTGCTAAACTAATTATAAGATTGAGTGGATTAATTGGACCAGAATTCTTATTCTTTTTCTTGACACCTACCTCAGATTTTCGAGATTAAACAAAAAAATCTTATAATACTCATTTTTTTTAAAACTGAAAAAAAAGCCCATTCATCTAGGTTGATTGTATGATTGATTTGTCTCACTTAGAAGTTATATTGTAGTTACAAACTTCAAAGGTATTAAGAGATTTTTTAAAATTTAATTAAATCATTTTGTATAATGGTCAAGTTTTCATTACCACCAAATGATTGAAATACATATGCATATACACACAAATACATATATAATAGTTAGTCAAGTCTTTAACTCTTCTTAATTAATTATTTAACTCAGGTTAAGATAATTACTGTTTAATAAATGAATGTATTTACCTCTGCTTTCTCTGAAGAATTTGATTTAATTCATTTACAGCATCTGTAATTTGTTTGGTCTCCACAAATCCCAGAACACTGCATATATTTTTGACTTCTTCAATAATATCACTCACATTTTTCTGTAGATGAAAAGAGTCATATCTTAATAGTTTATTGAAATCAGGAGAACACTAATTTATCTTTAAACTACCTCTCTTTCCATAAAAAAGTAATATAATAAAATGTGTTTTTTTTGTTCCCATATGAAAGAAGATTCTCAAGACTGGTTATCCTGTGTCCTGAGCCACAATTTGCATTGAAAGAATGCTCAAAAGGAGGACTATTGAATTACATATATAAACTCTAATTTAATATTATCTAAAATAAAATGGAAGGGGGGAATGAAGAAGAAGAAGAGAGGGAGAGATAGAAGGAGAGAGGAAGAGAGGGAAAAAGAGTCATTTCTGCAAAATACTTTGAAAACAAGGCAACTGACAGCAGACCCATGTAGAGTTTCAGAATGCATCTGTTTTTGTAAGCAGTGTGCAAGAGGGCAAAATTATTAAAAATCAAGTTTGCAGAGATCAGAACAAACTTGGGACAATGAAGTCTTGTGTTGGAGTGTTTGGTAATCTTTTGATTATACTATCCTTGATGCAGCTGATGTTTCAAAAAAATTACTGATGACAAATATAATCTATAGTAGTGACTAGCTCATCTTAAAATAAAAATTGCTGACTGCCCTTAAGATAGTTGTACACAGATTTTATGGTCACAGCTCTAAGAGCCTTTCATTAGTCTTTTATTTCTCAGCTTTTGCATGTTCTTAAATTAGCTTTGATTAAAAAAATCTGCTCTATTTTGAGATTATTCCTTTCTGTATAGTACCATTAACTGTGTTGAGAACTATCTCTTTAATTCTGTAGTAATCATCTTTTACTTTCCAGTATTTTTATATACTTTGTCTATATCATTAATGATGGTTGCTTTTCAAAATGCATCAACTCTGTCACCAGCATCCTAGTCATTCGAATGAGAGATTAGAATAGTTTATTTCAAAAAAGGTGGGAATATATTCTCCTCCTTTTTTCACACAAAGAGATGGATTCACGACACAAGAAAATATTGACTCTATTCTAGATTATTTTCTTAAAACATTATCCTACAAAGACACAAAATGGCTATTATATTAAGGGAATACAATATGTTTCTTTTGTGGAAAAACAAAACTTTTAGTATGTTGCCAGTACCTCTTATATGTGATTTTATAAACTGAGAACGGATGGCAAAAACCTAAGAAGAATAACTAATTAACACTATGAAAGACACTATCAGAATTCCAAAAATGTTAACAGACTTGATTGATGAGCTAAAGGTAAGAAGATGGATTTCATTTGAGTATATTTTGTCTCTCACAGATTAAGAAAATACAACCACTCAATTATAACATGGGGAAGAAAAGTGTATGAGCAATTAATGTAGAAAAAAATTCTGTTGTTTTATTTATGATATGGCTTCCAGAAGATCTACTTCATTGTTAAATTAAATTGAAAGACATATTCAGATGTCTCTGAATAACCAGGAAGTTGAGTCCCTCCATATTTTCCATGTATGTAATCTGAATGGGAGTTTATTCTGGGGTAGTAAACATTTGAGACTGGATTTGACAAATTGAATTTTCACAAAGGAGAGCAACCCAACTATTAATATACTGTTATTGTACACATTCAGGACAGTATAGTAGACTTTATATTCATCTCTTCAGTCAGCTTATATGTATTAAAATTCTTGTTCTGCCCAGTTCCACCTGTGACCATTATCAAGTTATTTAACTTCTGTGGGCCTGCGTTTCCTCTTCTGTAAAATTAGAATAGTAATAATTAATTATAGGGTTGTTGTAAAGATGAAATAAGATCAAATACAGAGAAGCACCTGATAGAGAATAAGGGCTAAATTTTAGCTAATTCATTTTTATTTAATTAATTTTTATCTATAAATATAGATTTTTTAGTTTATAAGAACAAACACTGTACATGCCAGATAACTAATAAAATGAAAATGAAAAACTCATAAAAAACGTGAGAAGGGTACATATTATGTGCTATGTTTAGTTTCCATTTGTATGGTACAAGTACATATGTGACATGTGAACTTATGAAAATCCATAAAAATATTATTAATTAAAATAAATGCAAATGCTGGGTTGACTTGGATCACCTGGTAGCTAATTTACTTCATCTCTTTCCCTAGTCTTTTAGTGCTTCTTATCTGATCTATTTATCTCATTTAATCTTTAAAAATTCTTTAAATTAAATATTATATTCATTATATTTATGAATCTCTAAGATTACTAGAATATATTAAGTGAAATATTGAGTAGTAGTATTGACTTGATGATTATTTAAATGTGAGGACCAATGGAAAGGTTGGATTTAAATGATTTGAAAACTTCATACTTGGGAAATCAAGAAGATAGGGTACCATTAATTATGAAACAAGCAAAATGGGAAGATTTTGGGAATTGTTATGCATATAGTTTTGATACACAGAGCTTGAGTTTCCAAGGGGACAACCAAGCAGACACAGCCTTTGGATATGTGGAAATGCAATGGTTCTAGCTCTAGCAGCTGTTGTACTGAGAAAACACACATAGCACACAATATAAATACCATACACAAGAAAAAATATAAATATAAAGCTTAGCCCAAAACAAAGATAGGACAAAGCTCTGGGTGACAGAAATTAAAAGAGGGAACCTAAATCCAGAACAGTAGCTTCAACACTGAAGTTGCAATAATCTGGGGGAAATATCAGACTAGATTAGGCCTTCAGGGTTAGAGATTGGTTTTACTGCTTACATGGCATAGAGCTGAAATTTTAGATCTAAACTAGTTAGTGTAGTAGGGAGAGGGGCAGGGTTGAAGCTGATGTCTCTGAATAAATCTCTGATACTGGATAGATTGTCACTTACAAAAGGTGGGAGGATAAAAACAATACTTACTCACCAGGAGAACTTTTGAGGAAGGCTTTCGTTACCCAGGGGTGAAGAAAATGATTACCTGAGAAACTGTGTATGTGTAGCTGTGGAGTATTAATATATTCCCTTCTCCTCAAAATATACACACTTTTGCATATGTGAATTCACATATATGTGTGAATGTGCACATGTGTGTGTGCACGCACACATCCCCCTCCACACATACACACGCTGGTAAGAACGGAATAATCAATCTGATTACAAATCCCATGATGGGTGATCCACTGTATGAGAGATTGTACAGACACAAAACAGGATTAGGGCCTGATTTCAAAAGAAATCAAAGTTAGATTTGGGCATTATTTTTATGGAAGTGATACCTGGGCAAGAATTTGGATGAGATTGGCCAGAGAGAAAATAGAGATAGAGAAAAGAAAAACTGAAAGCTGGGTATTTAACATTTCAGACTGTCTAATATTTAGATAATGGTGGAAGAAGTTTGGGTCACAGATGGAGCAGACAGAGTGCTGAGACATAAGCCATTACACCAAGATTTAATGGAAAAAAAAGGAAAGCTAAGTTGATGGAAACTTTGGCTTGGAAAAAAAGAAGAAAAAGAAAACATGATAATCACTTGCAATCATTCGATGGCCTTGCCTTGCCTTTGCCTTTGCCTTTGCCTTTGCCTTTGCCTTGCCTTGCCTTTCTTATGGCCTTGCAAGTGAAAAGTGACTTAGATTAATTGTAAATAGCTCTAGAATGATAAATTGGAATAAATTGTCACAAATTTAGAGACATTCATTTTGGATTAATATTAGAAAAAAATCTTTGTAAACATTATTTGTTTAAAAATTGAGTAGGCTGTCCTGTAAGTAGAGAGTTCCTCCACATTACAGATATGAAAGCAATTGGGAATGGTTAGAAAAGATTTTCATTGCATGGTAGTTTAGACTAGACTTCCTCTAAATTATTTTTAACCTTATGACTCTAAGTTGATGAAAATAATTATGCTGAGATATTAGTTTGTGTGCTATATTCCAAGCTTATTTTAGGAAATATATGATGTATCATAGCCTCTGAAAGAGCAACATTCTAATACTTTAAATATTAAGCTTACCTTAAAGGTATTTTGAGCATTGGAGAAAATTGGTGACAAACTTTTCTCTGCATCTTTCTGGAGAAAAAAATAAATAAATAAAACACCATAAAGTTCCCTTCACCCTTTCATTTAGCTGTGATGGATGCCAAAGTAATATGTATTTAAAAAGCCATGTAATGGCTTACTATTTTTCAGTCTTTAAATAAATCTTAATGAATTTCTATTACGTTTACATACTAAAAATTACCAAACTCAATTTAATAAATTTGGGGACAAATTTAGAATTTGGAATTATTTTATTTCCAGGTTCAGTAGTTAGTGCTCTTATAAATTGCTTGTTCTTTAAAGACTAAAAATAGCTTTTAGAATGCTATTTCAGCTTAAAATGTGGAACTTTGGTCCCAAATTTAAAAAGGCATACAAAATTATTGTTTTTCCTGACCCCATTAAAGATTTGAGGTCACAAAGTAACCAAGTATGCTGGATTCCAAAGAGTGATAGGCTGCTTCAAGGAGAGATGAGGTACACAAAATCTTTGATGTCTAGCAAAGCACAGGAGAAAGAGATTGCCACTATGCAAGAGAGTAAGAATAAATCAGCTAAAATTTTCAATTCTTAAAAGCCAGGTATGAGGTAGCATGTCAATTTGTAATATTTGGGAGTTCAAGAAACAAGGAGAGTTTACAATCATTTGGAAGCTCTTTTTCCATGGACACCTACTAGTTATTCAGGGGAAAAATTGAAGGCAGTGCAGGAAAATGAAGGTGCAGTCAGTGGTGCAGGTAGGTAAGAGGTGATCAGCTGTGTCTGCAGGACAGGCATGAAGCCCTGCCTGCTTCTGTGGAGGCTTCTCTCATAAGAAATAAAAGACTTAAGCTGCCAGTTGAGGGTACTAGGAAGATGATACTAGGAGGGGGAGAACACCCTTTGTCATTCTTATCTTAGGCAAAAAAACCTCTTGCTCTTGGGAGAGGGGAAGAGAAAGCAAAACAATTTACTTTGGGGTAGGCATAGCTGATGATCCTTAGCTGATGGGGGACAAGCAGAAGCAAAAGCCTTTTGCTCCTGGAGGAGGGGTAGGAGACCCTGTCTTTGAGTCTGGGATGCTACATGGATACTAATCAGAGGTCAAGTACCACTGGAAGGAGATTGTGGAAAACTCTCCCGTAGAAGACTAACTGCAGATGAAAGGCACACATGTGGAGGGGCAGGAATTCTTATAAAATTCCAGTCTTGAAGTTTAAGAACACAGTCTGCCTAAGGCTGTGGTTGATCATTACAAAACAGAACTCCCTTTACCCTACTACAAAAAAAAAAATGAGTCTATTCTGAATAATAAATAAGAGCAGAGTACTTCTGGGGGAGAGACGAAAATATTGAGAGGGACCTGGGCATAGGCAAGCAGGGACTGTTGGAAGCTAAGGGTAAAGCAGGAACATTGAGAGTAATAATAAAAAATCTCTGCTACCACAAGCCCAGAGGTTTTTATTACTGTAAGTATAGGTCATAGGAGCTAACCACTGGAGGAATTTGAAGTCTGAAGTGCCCTGCTGATAATGATAGCAAAAACAACACAAATAAAGCTCAAATCTTGACTAGATTGCATCAGCACTATATACTTATAGCATAACAAAAGAAGAGCATTTTCTTCATCATTCAAGTATAAATACAATTTACCTCAGCTTTACTATTCTCCACAGGATGTGAATTATTCAATCAAAAATGAGGATCCATACCAAAAAAGCAAGATAGAGCAACACATTGTTAGTAGGAGGGAACAATGAACAAAACTATATAAATGACTCAGATGTTAGAACAATCAGACAAAGACTTTAAAATAACTATGATTAACATGTTACAGGACCTAATGGAAAGTGTGGACAACATGCATGAACAGATGGGAATTTCATGAAAAACCAGAACACAACATCTAAGAGCTGTCAGACACAGTCATATATGCAATTAGAGTTCTGGAAAGGTAAGAATGGGGCAGAGAGATATTCTTGGCCAATATGGCAAAAACTGTGGAATGCCACTAAAATTTAAGATCCATTATACTTCAAGAAAACTGATGTAATAATAAATAAGAAATCATAATGAAAATGATAAGACAGTTCACCAACTAGCAGAATATACTTACAAAATATACAACCAAAGGAAGACTAAATAGATAAATGACTCCCATGAGTCTATTTGAAAAAGATAAAAACATGTCGAATAAACAATAAGTTTGAACATATAAATTATAAAAAAAGAGTTACTTTTAAAAAGAGGAATCATCAATTTATTAGTAGTTAAGGAAATGAAAATTAAGACAAATATCATCACTTATATCTCATGTAAGCAAAATTTAAAAAGTTGGATTTTACCACACATTAGTGAGAAAATGGAATAATGGGAACTCTCATATATTGTAAAATGTGTATGACTTTATAAGAAAAGTAATACGTTTGGTATTACAATGTCTTTAATAAAACTATGTAAGTCTATGACTCTAGATACATACCCTAGAAAAACCTTAATGTTATCTTAAATGTACATAAATAGTAGAATAAATAAATAAACTGAGGTTCACTCAACTAATTGAGTACTGTACAGCAATGAAAAATAAACAATTCAAAACCACATGGAACAGAGTGGATAAATCTCAAAAACAATATTGTGTGAAAGATACTTAGCTCAAAAGGTACATATAGTTTGATTCTATTTAGGTAAACAGTAAAGAGAAACCTAAACCTTAAATTGTTAATGGATGCATACTTTGGTGGTGAAATGGTATAGAAAAGTTACCAAATACTTTTTATCAAAGGATACCTCTTACGTAGAGGAAAAAAGTTATGAAATGACACACAGGCAGATCTTATGTTATTGGTAATATTTGTTCCTAAACTTAATGTTTAAAATGATTGCCTGTTCTATTATTCTTCTGTTGTTTCTATGTATCATATATGTTCTTTATGTATTATATAATTCACTGCACAAATCCCAAATAAAATGTTAGATTATGTTATTCCTTTGACAAAACCTTTCAATGCTTTCCATATCTCACTAGGAATATAAATTATGTTGGCTAGTGATTACCTTCCTTATTGACGATTTACTTTTACTTTTCATGTTTCTTTTTCTTCAATACTGGGAGTGTTCTGCAATAGGTTTGACTTTTAGTAGTTTCAATCTGCCCTTTATTTCTGCTAAAGTACATTCCAATTCTGCAATTTTGCTTTATTTTCTTTGTGACCTGACTTTATCTCTTCATATTCTTGACTTCTTCTTTTGTGACCTTTCAACTGGTTCTTGTTACTTATTTATTTTATCTTACTTTCTTATGATTTTTTTTACCCCCTTCCCACATTTTATAGTCTATTGTGAATGCAAATCATTTTTATGACATTTTTCTTCTGGATCTGATATAATCCTCCACTAACAGTGTTAAAAATAATAACTTTAATGTCAATAAAGTAACACATGTACTTATCTTTTCTTGAAAACTTTTAATCTTCCAGATATTATATTATATATATTATGTATATGTGTGTGTGTGTGTATATATATATATATATATATATACATATATATCTTAAGTGCATATATATATGTATTAAGCACGTTACATATACCATTTCATTAATTTAAAAAATATTGTTATATTTTATTATAGTCACTCTAGTGATAAATAATATGAACTCTAGGAAAGTTAAATAAAAACTTCCATAGTTGTCAGAGGGTTGGCATATACATCTATTTGACTTTAGAATCTTTGCTACTAATTCTGTCCTTATGGTCACTTTGTTTAAATTATGTTTCAAATTGGAATTTTTGAGTATACAACAATAAATCTGCTTGTTACTAAGAGAGCTTCAGTTCAAAAAAGTTAAACATACTTATATGGGTCCCCATTCTTTCTACTTATATATCAAAATTTTAGCCTTTGTCTAAGGGCTGAATGAAGTTGCAATTTGGACTTGGGGAGGGAAAGTATGAGGTAAGGATTATTCTGCTTTCCTCACTAAGCCACTTGAACTTGAGTAATACAGATGCCCTATTCTTCTGGTTATCTAGTTGGTATAGTTTCTGAGTCAAGGGCTAGATGGTAAAGGATTTGGAGGTTTTTAGCTCTTTTCAAACCAAGTAGATATTTCATGAAGCCAAACTATATTTTGAAGCATGAATAGATTTGTCTCAATCCAGATTCTTTTCATTCACAATTAGTTCACTAGTTGCTAGATTCTAGTATAAGTTTGTCATTAGTGTTAAAAGTTGTTACTTTCTCTAAAAATCCTACTTGGCATTTTAATAAAAATTTTGGAGACAATACAGTAGAGCCTATTAGGAAGAAGCAACTTTGCATCAGAAGTTGATTATTTCACATAGATTTAAATCTGGTTTTACACTGCTTTGCTCTGTATAAATACCACTCTGTGCTATTATGTGAATATACTGTCTTTCCAAGAAAAACATCAGCAACTTCAGAGTATGGTTCTGACTTCCCCTTCTCTTGGTTCTAGTGATTAAGTAATTTGGTAATTTGCATTAAGTAGGCATTAAGTAATACTTTAGGGGAAAATTCTTTTAAGATTCCCAATAAAAAATAAGTCAACTCTAAAATATATTAAATAACCATTACTGAGGAAAGAAAATTTATGTTCAATAATATTTATGTATGTTTGTTATTTTTTTCAAATTGTGCGTAATAATCTAAGTTTGGGAAACACAAAAACACACTATTTTTCAAATTAATACTATTTTCTACATTGATGAAATGCTATTTTATGTATTTGTCAAATAAATAGAAAGTGCAAAATTGTGAATTGATAATATTACAGTCTGTTCTCACTTCTCACATATTTACTATTGATGCTTCATAGGAAGAATTTCATTTAAAAAGTTCATTCTTTTGGGTGGAGTTTGTCTGGAAGATCACAGACACTGTGGGCTATTTATAAAATAATTCAGAAGTGGTTGATGATAACTTTTTGCCAGTGATAATGTAAAGACAGTATTTCTCTGATGCTTTGCCAACTTTTAAGTCATATTGGAAAATTTTACAATAGTCAATGGTTTCTTTTAAAGTGGAAATATTGGAGGCCTCATATATGAGTAATATGGTTAAAGTCTGTATTTGGAAAATAAGAATTACAGAATTTCAACAATCGTGTGTGTGTGTAAAAAGAAGTCCATGGTACAAGAACAATACTGAGATATTAGATAATTAAAATTAATCTATAAGTAGTTTAACTTCAAAATTGTATCTACATATAGTCAAGGTACATAAGTAATCTAGGAATGAAGTCTTAGTCTACCCTGGGTACTAGGTAAATCTCAAAGTCTACACTAGAAAGAATGACTATTACAAAAGTGAAGAATCAAACTGAAAGAAGTGCTAACTATTAATTACACTTTTATGAAACTTAAACCATCTAATTGTGAATTATTTTCTCATTCTAAATTTTAAATTTCCAGATTCAAGCCAGGATCAAGGAAGGAAAATGAATTTTAGAGTGAAAGGATTACAGTTTGGGAAGGAATATGAGTCATGTATTTGTCATCACGTCTTGAAATATTTATGTGGAATTTATATTATTTTCAGAATCTTTTACTAATATTAAAAATAGTTATTATGTTTATTAATATTAGAAATAGTTACTTAAGATCTGTATCATTTTATTATAAGGAGTCAAATTATTTAATGGAAAATGTAGCCCTCACTTGTTTTAAAATCATTCTGTACATATACAAATTTTCTGTAATCATATGATATTTTAATCTGTGGAAGATTAACTCTTCCCTGGAAGAACAAGATATAAGAAATTATCTTTCTAATGGTGACCACAACTTGGATGCTTATTGGTGACTAAATCTCAGTAGTCTTGGACTGAATCCACCATTTTCCCCTGCTAAGCTAACTTTTCCTCTCCAGGATTTTAGTGAATTGATGTCTCCATGCAGTCAGTCAACAGCCATGAATCTAGAGGTATTCTAGATACCTGTGCCTCTATTACTCATATACTTGAACTAAATCATGTAAATTGCACAATTTCACCTGTTTTAAATCTGTCCCCTCCTATCCATTCCTATAAGTAAAGTTTTTGTCAATGCTATCATCATCTCTTTGGGCTAAAGAAATGCTCCTCAAATCATCCATCTGTCATTCTACTGACTTGCATAATGACTCTATATCATCAGCTGATAAATTAGACAACCATTAAATTGTCAATAAAATGTACTTAAGATTCTACACATCTGCCCCTTTCTTCTGGTCTCTTTCCAGGCTCTCACCTTGAATCCTAATTGTAGCCATCCCAAATTTTATACAGTTTCCTAACCATGCTAGATTGTTTTCTTACTGCTTTTGTTCATGTTGTTCTCTGAAAGTTATCCCTACTCTCTGCCTTTCTTAATCATGTTCTTTCTCTGTATGGCATATTTATTTTTAACATTCAGATCAAAGAAGTAAAATTGATAAACCCCTTTTATGTGTCCTGTATACACATAGGTCTTTCATAAGACCTATGACACTTCATTACACATATCTATTTACTTGTCTGTTTTGCCATGACAGGATGAAAACCATTCAAGTGTAGATCCTCTGCTTTATTCATCTTCATATGTTAAGAAACTTGCAAAGCTTTAGAAAAAGAGTAGATGCTTAATAAATGCTCATTGAATTGATAAATGAAGTAACAAAAGTTAATACCTGGAATTTTAATAGATATTTCAGGTGGGAATCATATTTTTTGATTACTGTTGAGAGGCACTGTCTGGAAAGAAAAGAAAAAAACTTTTACAATTTTATGAAAAAGCACGTTAACTTTAGCACATTTATCATAAGTTTTGCTTTGTCCATGATTCTGTAGTAAACAAGGTTTTAAAAGCATTATTGTTGACATAATTTAAAAAACTGTTTCAGGTGGATGCCATATCAACTTTGCATAACTTGATAGGCTACAAACGTATTTGAAAACTTTAAAACTCCAAAGAAATACATGACGAATTGACTAAACTTCTCAAACACTGTTCGTTGTATCAAACTACACTTAATTCAAAGTGTAAGTTTCAAAGGGATTTATAAACACATAATGACAAAAGCTAACATCAACAAATGTTAAATAGAAAAAAAGTTACATATGCAAAATCTTGTAGAAAACTGCTTTCAGAATTAATGACATATATTTATACTAGACTGGGTTGTCTTTGACACCAAACTTCTGTTTTTTCTTTCCTAAGCTTGCCTTATTGCTCCAGCTTTATCTATGCTTTGGTGAAATAGATGGGAGTTTGAGCAGAGACTCTTCTGGCTTCACTGTTCAAAATTACTTTTCCAAGCATTATCGACTTTTTCTTCCAATTTGTTCTCAGAACTTCTGAATTGAATTGAATAATGAGTTAAACAACACAAAAACTCAGTGTTAAAAACACACCAACATATTTTACAGTAGCTGCCATCTCAGCCTTTACTAAATCATCACGTTAACTGGATTTCATCTAATAGTTCAAAGACAAAATGTATAGAATATATCAAAGTAAGTGGAGGTTTAAGAAAAGAATAGTGGAAGAGTTTTGCTAGTTATGGAAGGTTTTATTTAAAACCTGATCCTAAAACTTAAAAGATTACCAAGAATACATTTGCTTAAGCACCTTACTATAAGGTAGTATATCTATTTTCTGGAAAAACTAGGAATTAATGAAGGTAAGTGATTT
>PVKZ01000177.1:1081194-1253555 GCA_004027375.1 Macroglossus sobrinus
ATGGCGACTTTCAAAGTATGGAAATTCAGTTATACAAAGAGCTTAGTGACATATGCACACTCTAACTCACAAAATGAATGAGAAAAAAATCATTGGAAATGTAATAACTGGTAGCAGAGATTTAAAATGAATGTCAGATTATTCTGGAAGGTGTTAGCAGTTCTTCAACTGTGTCTGAATAGCTGTGAGGAATAGATAATTACTAACAGAATTTGCCAAAGGGAAATATCTATTAAATATACAATAGCTTCCACTGTACTAATGAAAGGACAGTTTTTACAATCAACTAAAAAACATTCTGATTTGGCACTTGAAAACTCAGTCAGAAAGTAGAGTTGGAATAGAAATAAAATGTCTTACCTGGATATTTTCCAAATATGCATAAATTCTAGAAGTTGGTTCAGATAAAACTGACTGTGGTCATCTTCATGCTGTAGACAGCAGAATAAATTAATATTTATAGAGTGAATAGGAATGAGTACCAGATAAAAATAGGTCTGTAACTTCCTGCTGTCATTTTGTTCACCTTTTTGATAACCCTCATTCATCATTTTAATATTTTGTTTTAAAGATTTTACAAGACTCTCTTTAACTGTGTAAGCGTTCTTTTCAAGAGTAAAACAGAAAGCTGAGCGTTCATTGAGGATCAAACCTCAAAGACAAACCTCAAAGTTGAAAAAAATCTCTTGACATCACCAAGGTCAAACATTAATTTCTACCAGCAGGAAGGTAGTTTTGCAGACACCAGTTCTCCCACATAACTGCACATTTTCTTTATATTTAGGTCACAGATGTCATGGCCGTATAAGACCTGACAGCTTTCATATGGTTTAAGGTCAAAGGTAAATTAATTTTGATATTGGATTGTTTGTGAGAAAGAAGAAAGATAAGTTACATGGAAAGAATATAGTCTTCAATATAATACCATATGTTAAGTGTGTGCTATTAAAAAGAAACACTTTTTGAAAATGTTAAGGAACTTGAAAACATGAGGCTTACTATCTAGAAATTTATATCTAGAGTCACTGGGATGACTAAATCTGGAAGTGTGACAGTGGAGAATATTTTCCTGCAAGAAGAAAGATAAACTTTAGGCACAGAAAAAGGGGAGAAAGATTTAAAAATAAAAACTACAGCCAAAAAAAGGGATAGTAAGATTTGAATTGTAATATTTGGCACTTTTGTTTTTTCAGAAGTTAAAACCATAGCAAGCATATAAATATGACTTATTTGCATCTTTCAGTATAGCATAATAATATTCATTTTAAAACTACTCTACTTGGCTTCTAGATATGCTTTTTGGGGGAAAAATTGGCCTTTGTCATATTGTCACTTACAGGAAAATCTTTTTTGTTTAAAAGCTTTCAAAAGGCTGGAGGAAAGTTTGAGCAGTTGTCCATGGAATATATCACACACTTTGCTTTTTCTCCAAAACTGAAGGTCATAACTTCATCTTAAGGAAAAAGTTAAGGCATTTTTCTTCCTTTTTCATACAACAATATTTTGCTGTAAATATTCTGTGAATACTTTCTCAAGTTAGCACGAAATCTTGATTTTATGATTAATATCTACAATGCTGGCAATACTTTTGATCAAATTTAAAAGAGGCAGAGAACAAAAGACTCAGTCATTCATATCTCATTTCATCAAGATGGGTATTTAAAAATTTTGAAACCTAGAATGATTTCTAAAGACTGTCATCCTGTTTTATGAATAATCTCATGGAATAAGAATTAAATCGCCATATTTCATTATAATATAAGCAAGCTTATAGTAGGAAAGGCATCTGAGATGACAAGCTTTGCAATGCCTTTTACAATTAGGGAACTCTAAAGTATTTACTTAAAGACAATTGTGTCAGTATATTTAATAGAATGATAATGATAATTATATTACTAGTATTACATAAAAAGAATATCATCAAGCTAAATTTTTGTTGTTTTACTAGAAAGAAAATATAATTGTTCATAAGTTTTTACTTACAGCTAAAAGTATGAAAATCACAAAGAATTTTGACACTTTAAAAATGGAGTAATGAGAGGAGAACATTCACTATCTCCTTATCATATAGGGTTTTTAATAGTAAAGGACTAAAATATCATATAGTCTAACACCTTAATTTTATGACATCAATAACTAATACATTGTCTTGACTAGGTGCAGGAACTGATTTAAGCTCTTTATTTATGTTTCCTATTTGGGTTTTTATAGTAACCATATTAAGTACATTTATTATTCACATTTTTTAGATGAGAAAACAAAGGTGCAGAGAATTTAATAATTTGTCCCAGAGTAGACTTTCGAGTTTGGTAGTATGAATACAGTCTCTGCTTTTAAATCAGATATCAAACCAGTAAATGTAACACTCCTTTTTATTTCCATGGTCAGAGCTAGGTCTCTATGTGCTGGGATTTATATATGAAAATAATTTCACTGCTAGCCCTTCACAGTCATTTGCATTAGGTGCTCCTATTCTAGACTCTGAAAGCATAGTTATTTTTTCTTTCAAAACACATGTTTCTATCAGACTTTTAGTGTTTATTTGTTTATTGTATGTCTCCTTTGCTAGGATGTGACCTCTACATTCTAGAACAAGAACTGAGATATCTTGTTTGCTTCCATATGTCCAGTGTTTGGAATAGTGCCTGGAGCATTGTAGGAGCTCAGTTTTTATTTGTTCAATGAACAAATGGGTAACAGTCTGTGCATATGTTTTCTAAGACATAATTCAGAATTATAAGTAGGTTCAGTAAACTGTTTCTTTACTATATAAGATCTTTAAAGTACTATATAATTGGTATGTAAAAAGCATTTAATAAATATTTGATAAATTAATTGATTAATCAATTATTAGATTTTTATACATTTAGTATACTTAGCACAATACCTGGAAGTAAACTCTTATAGCTCTTACTAAAATGTAATATCTTCTCTTTTGGAATGTGATGCTAAAAATATCCTGGAAGAGCCAGGACTTGGGGAGATGGAGACATGGAATGTCTTTTTCAGTCTCTGTAGAGGCCACCACTATTCTTAATTGAGAGTCAAAGCCAGTTGAATCCCCTGCACAGCAAATCCTTTGAGGGTTTGAGGGCTGAGATCTTTTTGTTTTTATTTACTACTCTATCATTAGTCCAGGGCTTTGTACATAGCAGTTACATAGTAAATATGAGTGAATATAGAATATACAAATACCTATGCCATTAGGCATATTATCAATTTTTAAATAACAATGTCAGTGCCAGGAAAGTTGTGGATGAGAAAAGAATTCATATTATTACCTATAAAGTTGTTTAATTAGCCTAGAGTTGGTGATATTGATTGCAGGAAGTAAAAATGTATGAGTTGAACCATGAAACATTAAAAAAAAACCAACTATGTAATTTAATTACCACTATGATGCAAATGACACATTGAAAACCAGAAATTTCTAGTGACAACTACACACTTTACACCCAGCTATGATATATACTTATCCCTGTATATGATGACAGTGGTGATGACAACAACCCAAAGATACCATATGGATGGCATTATGTATAGTGAGCTCTATAACTAGACTAGCTTTGGTCAAATCCCATCTTCTTTATTAAAATAATATTTTAAATTTTCAGTACTTTTATTTATATAAAAAAGGAAAATAATAGTAGTTATCACATTATTTTGCTCTTGGACTATTGTGAGTTAATACATGTACAACACATAATAAATCCTGGCATTTAATAGGGTTCATTATTATTGAACAGTCATCATGCCCAGACATTTGGGTATGTGGATATAGCTATGGAAAACAAAACAAAACAAAGAAAAAATTATATGTATATAGCTAGAATTTTGACCAATTGATCTGAAACTCACATCTAAAACTTTTGGTTAATTGGTAGCATAGGTATAGGCTGTAGAGACTTACTGACTGGGCTCATATTCATGTACCTCTGCTTACCAGTTTCATAAATAGGATCTGGGGAAAGTCATGGAGCTCCCTGTGATTCAATTTCATTATTTTTCATAGTATTTATCACATAGAATTATTGTGAAGAGTAAATGTTATAGAAATGTTCAAGTCAAAGATATAAAATATATACTCCGTATATATTTTATCACAGTAGCAGAATTATGTGGATTTCAGAATAAATCTTAATTTATAGGAAACTGAAATGTTAGTGATCAGTGAATTACTACTAATAAGTTTTTTTTAGCAGCATGCAACTTCTAAACAGGATTAGAAATTAGAATCATATTTCCTCTCTTCCTTCATGTTGAAATGAAATGGTGATTTCAGCTCTTTTGTCAACATTGAGGACACTGTGAAGAGTTTTAGGTTTATTAATATTGGGGGGGTATAAAGTTGTCCTTTATAATGTTTTTTTGTGGAGATTTCAGATGCATAGTCCTGGAGCTGTCAACACTGGCTGAGTTGAGTAACCAGTCCCAGAAGATATTTCTAAACAACTCTCTTTTGGCCTCATTATATTTCACACTGATATATTGCAACCTAATGCACCACCTGACACTTTTTATGATGAAACACCTCAGACTAGAAAAAAAGTTACTCACTGGACATCTGTTATCTGATGTAAATGACAGGGTGATCATATTTTTGCTTAAAGCAAATAATTGGAAGGTTCTACAGATAAAAACTGCCAAAATATTAAAGTTCATTGTATATTGTGCAGTTTGGGTTTAAAGTAACTTAAGACATCATACAGAGAATAAAATTCATGTCAAACAGCATGAAACTGTCATTAAAGCTCAAAATTTCTTTATAGATAGTTTTATTATATATATTATGAATATTAATCTGTCCTGATTTAAACTATATTGACACAGACATAAACGGTCTTCAAATAGAACGAGTTGTCCTATTTTTCTGCCTTCAGTGGTTTCGCCTCTACATTTTCTATTTCATTTACTTCCTAGTGGATTCATAAATACTATGAATATAATAACCTTAATAAGTTTTTCATAAATAATTTTTCCAAGAGACCTATTGATTTGTTATTATACTGAAGTTGTAGTAATGTGTTGATGTAATTGCTTCACTCCAAATTGTTAACAGACATAGATAAATATTTCATTATATTTTAATAAATATCCTCAAATGAACATGTAATCATCAAGATATATAATTCCAAATTGGTAACAATCTGTACAGATAGGGATATTGTCCTTAAAATGATCAATTTGCAAATTGAAACCAGTATTTAGAAGGTCTTACCTTTCGAGATAACTTTCCTGGAGCTTCCCTATTTTTCTGCAGATTAAGTTGAATAACGGATTTATCTTTCTGAAATATTTTGTGACTCCCCAAAGAGTGATCACTGAAGGAAAAAAAGAAGAAAAAAATCAATTCCTCCCTTAACACCCCTAAGTATATGTTATCTTCTCTAATTTCATTTCTTTTTATTTTTGGAACTTAATCTGGCAAAAGTTATATGTGTGTGTGTGTGTGTGTGTGTGTGTGTATGTTAGGGTCTGGGTAATTATCAGATTTTGAGTAATTATCAGATTTTATAAGGATTTTTTTCTCTATAATTTTTCTCTTTAAAAAAGTGTTACATTATAAAAAACATTCTCATGGAAAACATTTTAATTTTATTAAACTGAACAAAACAAAACAGTGAAGAAAAATTATTTTCTTCCACTTTTTCTAGAATAACAATTAACAAGAGTTTATTGCAATTTTTTGTAGGATGAAATAAATGGTCAAGCACACATATATTTGTGTTAAAAATGAGAACATTTTATTTTAGCTGTTTCTAGTCTGTAGCTAAATTTCTTTTAACTCCTTTTCTGAGACTGCATCTTAATAAGAAAATTAGAGTTGGGATATTAATGTGTGTTGTATTTACTCCAAATATTTGTGTTCCCTCTGCTATGCATTGTAGGTTTATATTAACCGTATTTATTTTTTAAAATTATTTTTCTTCATTTATTGGCACTGAGTCTTCTCTGAGTCTCTCTATCTTTAGGGGATTGGGAGACACAAAATGTTTTCAATCTTCCAGTGGTTACCAAATTTTAAAAAATAAAACATATCTTAGATGGTTTTCTATTGCAAGCTGAATTAGTAATTATTTATGTAACAGTCTCAAATAAAGTTTATATCTTAATCTTTTCAGTTCTCTCCAATTACCCTACGATTTCCCAGGTAGGGATCATTTGCATTTTATTTTCAGTTTCTTTTATCACTTACCTGATGAAATCATGAAAAGTAGTAGATTGGGTGATGAAAAAAGTTAGATAGAAATTATAACAAAGATATGTATCTTAAAACATTTTATCCTTCACCTAAAAATATCCAAATAGCTTCTCAATTGCCAAAGTTTTGATATTAGAATAAAGAAAGCCTTTGATATAGGATAAGGTGTCTATTGATTATAATTTTATGTTTTCTTCCTGGCATAAACAAAGCCTGTAATTAATTTCCTGTTTCAGCTTTCTTTTTAATTTTAAAAATTTAATTTTTATATGTGTATCTTTAAAATTTATTTTTTAGCTGTAGTTGGCATATGCTATATTACTTTCAGGTGTACAACGTAACAGACAACTATACTAGACCTTATGCAGTGATCACCATGGTAAGTATAATGTCCATCTGGCACCATACATAGTTATCACAATATTATTGACTATATTTTCTACATTGTCCTTTACATTGTGACTAATTTTATAATTAGCAGTTTTAGTCTTCCACATTTTCACTCATCCAGTCTGTCAACCATCAGTTTGTTCTCTGTATCCATGACTTTGTTTCAAACAATACAGCTTCCTTAATGAAGAGCACATACTTGATCTTGAGGAACAACATGAATGGAGAAATGGGTCAGATTTTTATAATTAGTGTTCTAATCTTTTAAATTTATTTCTTCCACATTTAATTCAGCTGTAGAATTTTTAATGATTATTAATTATCTTTAAAAATTTTAATTTTTTCATAGCAACACTTTTTTTTGCTCTTTATACTTATTTCCTCAATCTATCTGGAATAGATCATTGTGTGAAGAGTAATGTACAACTCCAATTTTAGACATTTTTTCCAAAATGATAGAAACTTTCTTAAACATCCCTAATTAATAAGAACATGTTTTCATCTCTGACCATCATATTTAACACATGACCATTTTTTATAAATATCTGATGTGTTTCTGGACTCTAAATATTTCATTAATCCATATATCTATTTATATGTCAGTATAAAATTATTTCAATTATTTAATTTTCTAGCGAATTTGAAATGTGAAAATAAGTGAAAGTCACCATTAAAAATATATTATCTATTTTTGCACAATGTCTCTTTGAGAACAATTTTAAAATTAGTGTGTCAGTGTTAAAGAGAAAATGTTAATATAGTGTTGACTTATACTTTATTTATGAACTTATATAAGAAGAGTTGGTATTTTGATAATATTGAATTCTGCTTTCAAGGAAAAGTATATTTCTGAATGCACTCTGGTTTCTCTTTTATTCGCTTGAGTAAAGTATTAGTTTTCTTCCATGTAGGTCTTATATATATTATGCTTTTTGTAACATATTTTATAGATTCCGTCCTATTATAAATTAATGATTTTTCCATGATATTTATTAGTTGGATTTATATGTTGATTTTGCTCTCATGGAATTCTGTTGTAATCTCTGAAGGTTTGGTGCAATTTGCCTAAAAATACATTTTTCACTCCCCATGGCTCATTGTTCTATTTCACTTTTATACTTTTCCTTAAGCTAATTTGGAAAATTCATCATTTCTTAGAAAAGTGCCTTTTTAATATAAAGTAGTCACCTATAAAAGCCCCTTCTATTTAAAATATCTTTTGACATTTACCTGGGAACTCTACAATCCTCTTGCTAGCATATTGTCTTTCCCATGCTATCACCCTTTCTTGTTTTATCAGGAGCTTTTTCATTAATATTTTTTTTTCTGTCATTTCATGAGAATTATAGTGGGCTAATACTGTTCTTGCCCATTTCTCTCATTTTACAAATAAGGATTCTGAGTTCCACAAAATAAGGCCAGAGATGAGAACACAAATATTTGTAGTAAATACAGCACACTTGAAATTTATTTATAGATTCAAGTATTCCTGCTATAATGTGATATGCATGTTTCTTTTTATAAAAGGAGGGGATGAGCTGTTCTGCAGATTGTGGGCTAAAAATAACAGGTCTCATGGAAAACAAAATGGGGAGAGACCACTCACATTGATACAGATCTCTAACCAGAGCACAGACACACATGCACAGCTCTTAATGAAAACACTACTACGGATTTTAAAAGACATCTAATTTAAAAAATGTGAAGAAATAGTATAGTAAATAAAAGATGGCTTTTTTAAAAATGTCTTTAGCTTGGTGGAAGAGAATATAAGAAAGTTTTGAAGCTGCTGAATGTAGAGATGAGGAAAAAATGCACAAATATTGTGGGGAATTCTTCAACAGGGTTTTTCAAGACAGAGCTTAAGCAAAGTTGAGAAAAAATGTATGTTTGTTAGGTGAAGGAGCATTGGTTACTGTGTACACTACTGTCACCCACAGCAGCTTCCTGTGTACTTTGCATTCAGCCACTGTTACTTAGTGGAACAAAACATAATATGCCAGAAAAATTACATATGAATAAGCTAACTTGTTATAGAAACATGATGTCTTGCAGAGCAGAATGTTGTGCTAACCATTTTTCCAGATATCATGTTAAAAATACTAGTCTTTTCTGTGTATGTTAGCAATAATAAAAACTATTACTATGCCAGAATTGTCACTTAATCTTAAGTTTGATGTTAAAGGACTACAGAGCCTCCAGTAACATCTCACTTCCTAAGAGCTGTAAACTACTATTCACCACTTTGCTATCACTCTACTTGGCATGACCACCTTTTTAATGACTTTTCTGATGATCTAGAGTTATACTATCTAGTATAGTAATTACTAGACACATGTGCCTACTGAGCAATTGAAATGTGGCTAGTCTGAATTAAGATGTATTATAACCATAAAATATACTTTTGAAGATTTAGCATATGTAAAACATCAATAGTTTTAAATTCTGATTACATATTGAAGTGATAATATTTTACGTATATTGACCTACATAAAATATTGCATTAAAATTTATTTCTATGTGTTTCTTTATATATATTTATATAATATTATATATTATATATAATATATTATATTATATATTATTATAATATATATATATATTAATGTGTCTGGTAGAAAACAAAATAGCTATGTGCCCACATTCTATTTCTCTTGGACAGCGATGATCTAGAGATAATGAAAGAGAGAAAAAAGAAAGCATTAAAGAATAGAAAAAAATGATGATATGTAAAATTTAATGAGTAAACGAAATAAGGGAAAAAATTGTATTTGAAGACTTTAGGTATCAGAAAATATGGGAAGAAATGCTACCGCACCAAGAAAAGGAGAAATAAAAATATCACTGCTAGGATGGGTAATCTGAGAGTAGGGTTAGAGCACAAAGATAACCATGGTATATATTACTATGTTTACAATGTGAACATTGGATTATATATTTCAGATTTTATACATCGGATGTTTTTCTAAATCTGATAACATTTAAAATATAGGTGCTTAGTGGTTTCATTTAATAATTATGTAAAAATATTCAACTTTTAAATAACATGAATCTATGATACAATCAAAATTTTGCTTTTTTAAATACATATTAGTAAATCAAAGTTCTGCACATTCACTTATTTATTCTCTCAACAAATAAGTGTGCTAATTACTATCTTAGAAACTGTTATGGGTATAGCTGTTATTTAAGATAAATACCAAAAGGCTGAATCCTTGCACATGATTATTCCTATTTCCTATTCATAAATAACACCAAAAAAAAAGATATGCAGATAGGTACTTCACATTTGTCCTATGAGCAAAAAAAGACATCCTAAATAATGCTCAACTTACAAATATTGATTCCCATTTTATGAACATTACTCTTCCATTGGAATAAATTCATCTTTATTTTATAGGATAACTAGGTTTAAATGTTCTCCATTTTTATGTGTAGTAAGTAGTCACAGTAATATATTTTTCTATATGTTACAGACACATATAAAAAAAAGTATTTCAATTTGATTTTATGAATATTGAGAGCCAAGATCGTGACAGCTATTAAGCACACGTTTTAGAAAACTCAGTAATTAAGCTGTCTTTCAATATTTAGATTAACTAAGAAATGTAAGATGAATGTAACAAAATATTAAAATATTAATATTATAGTATTCCACAGAGCATTTTCAAATACTTATGTGCCTATGCACCTGTGCACACATGAACACATGCATTCCTCTGATATTTGCCACCTTAAAAATTTCTATAATGGTACATCTACCATATTTTTAATTCTGGTAAGCTTTGTGCCTAATGAAAATACCCTGGATTTTATGTGCAAAGAGGCATTTGTTGCTGAGTCAGCAAAGATAAAGATAAGTTATATGTTGTTTTCCTCAACCAGTGCACCTCGAGTTTATTGTTATTCTTCTCTCAGGAGAACCATAAATAGGGAAAGTTAAAATTCATGACTTGGATACACAAGCATAGGTTAAATTCTAAAACTAGGACTTATAGTATTGAGATAGTTAGAAGAGGAGAGTTATGGTTTTAATATGGGACATAAATGGATACCAACAGTTATACTACTCGAGACTGAATTGGACCTAAGAGATCTTCCATTCAAATGCTCCATTTTTTCTTAAGAATTCCCTCTCACCTGTAAAAAGGCAACTGTCCCTCATGCCTTTCACTTGAATATTGTTGCATTCCTTTACACACACACACACACACACACACACACACACACACACACACACTCACACACACACACACACTTTAATTAAAAAATAAAATAAAATTTAATATACCACAAAGGAGGCTTTATTTAAATTTAGGAGAAATGTTTTATAGCAATTTTCAAGTTTACAATGCCCTCTCTATTCACTATTAAACTATGCAATCACAAAAGACAATACAGTTAGAGCATAACAATCTATATAAATGAAGTTAACTAAGAGAATCAATATGAAAGAAACATAGAAGGGAACCTGAAAGTTTTTATTTTTTGAAAAAATATGTACTAACCTCTAAGGAGTTACTTTTAGGGTAAGATATGTACAATTTGTAATACAGTCACCTACCCAGGAAATACAAAATACAGATATAATTTTATTTCAAGTTTTCATTATTTTTTCCACAAACCTCCAGAGGAGAGACATTCTGTAGATTTTACTAATACAAACCTTCAAGAACTGATATTAAAATAGCACTTTTAAATCTTAATAAGGCGATATTGGCTAATTTGAAGTACTATGTAATACAAATATTCTTTACCTAATTCCTTCACTTTATTTAAGAAAAACAGAGCACTAGGTTATTTAAACTTCAATTCAAAATTGGTGGTGGTGGTGGGTCAGTGATTTAATAATTCTTAGCTTTTAAGTAAATAACACTTTTGAGTAACAAAAATAACTCAATAACTGCATATAGGCTATTACAGTTTTAGATATAATGAAATTAAATGGTATACCTGCATTTAGTTCTGATTTGCCTTGTTTTCTTGGAAAAATTATGCAACACCTTTGTGATTCTTTTTATCAAGTCTGGTGGTTGAAGATGCTTGCACAATCACAGAACTTTTAGAAAGATTGGGGCTAAAATATGCCATCGTAATCTTTATATGTAACTTTCAGTAATAAACAACTTTATTTAGCACAGCTCTTTCTTTGGGGTAATTGTTTTCAAATGAAAGTATGTATAGAGTAGTCACATATTAGGACATTTGTTCTAGTAGAGTTATTGGTTAGAACAATTTGCAATTTTGTGTTAATTATTATTATTGTTAACTATTTATTAAAGATAGAAACCAAAGTTAATTTTTAAATGCAGAGAAAAGTACTGTGAAGGAAATCTGAAAACTAAATCGAAGTAGCTCAAGATATTCTTAAATGCTTTATTAACAGAACACTTTTTATTATTGTGTGTGAAAGCTCTCAAAGTTACAACATGTTCTTTCCAATCCTGTGACATGTTTTTTTTTTTTTGTGGTAAATCATGATGACTTTATGGTTCACATGGTGATTTTATAAGTGGAAGAGAAGAATTATATAAAAGAGAAACACATCTTAACCTATTTGCTTAAAGTAAGTCTAAAAATTTACAAGAGTAGATTATAATATTGCTAAAACATTTTTAACAGAAGTTTTTAAAGAAAGATTATTTAAAAATTCTAATTAGATTTAATTCTTGAAGAGGAATTTTTCATTATAACCAAGGTATTTAACATTTTCTGTATTAAGAGAAGTCAGGAGATAGAAAAGAGACCCCAGAACAGATAGCCAGATCATACAAATCATGCTGATGTTGAATAAAGAGGTAGATCTGCCTTCTTAATTTAGATTTAAGAATATATATGACAATTTCAAAGTAAGACTATTAAATACCATGTTTCCTTTTTGATAAAAATTTTTTAACATGTCTGGGTTATAGCATTTCTTGACAAAAGTCAGTTAAATAATAAAGGAAAGTGTTGTTTTGTTTATTTTTTTAATCAAGGGTTTAAAACCTGGCTTTAACTATAAGCAATTGACTCAAGCAGAATCTTCAAAAAAGATTATTCAGTGTCTGTAATGCGGCACTTGTGGTTTACTACTGGCAATGCAATCATGATTTATTCAGCAAAACATTTTCAGTGCAGTAAATGTTAGTGTTTCCCACTGAAGCTTAAAAGAAAATTATTTTTAAGTTGTGTTAGAGAGAAAGACTTACAGCAAGATTTTTGATAGAAGAAATTATTTAAATCACATAGGTTAGGAGTAAGGAATATAAACATAGGTACCCTACTAAATCTATGGTAGATAATAAAGGATAAAATTATGAAGTAGCATTATACTTCATATATTATAAATACATTTATGAAGAAAGAAACTAATGTGAGATGAAGACAAGTCTAGGTGAAGGCACAGTTGTCATTACTCCTTGGATGGAAAGGAGGACTTGGGAACATCTTAGGAAGTAGTCCTGTGCTCTAGTTCTTTATATCTGTGCCACATGTAATAAGAAAGAAAAAAGTTGTACTCTAGTTCTCAAGATTTCCACTGTATAAGCCCAGTGGAGACTGTCTACTGGAGAAGATCATGGGAAATGGGGAAATGGGTTACCAAGGACACGCCCTCTGTAGTAGTTAGTGTGGGCACTAAAGCCCAAGAACATGAAGGAAGAGGTTAATATTTCTTGAATGAACAGGATGACTTCTATTTTGTGGTTTCTCTATTTAATTTATTTTGACTTTAATTTGCTGATTTAGTATTCCATTCTTCATATTGCTGACAACTTTGTATTAAGCTACCATGAGCCTATGAGAAAACTAATGACGTTTATGTTCTAATTCTTTAATTTACTCTTTCGTCATAATACATTATTTAAAACTGTTTATAAAGTGGTTTTTGAAGAGAATACTGATAGTTAATGAGACTGTATTTGATATAATTGAAGTCTTTGTTAAGTACATGTGATATCCAGGTGTAAGAGGTCAGGAACCTTCTCATTTTTGAAAATAGTTATGCAAATATAATATCAAAGTGTGTTTTTGTAGTTTTGGGTACATTTAACAGGGAAAAGGAGAGACAAGACAAGAGCTAGAGATAGAATAGAATATTTTAATTGACAGAAAAATTTTGTGATACTAAATTAAGATCAATGTTAAATGAGTTTCCATAACAACATAGTTGACTTATGAAAAATAATTTTGGCTTGTTAGGAAAGTTATGTTTCTTAAGTTTGCATTACATTACAAGGTATAGCATCTTAATTACTTTGTCAATTAAATTTAATTTTTGTCCAATGTACTTCTTTGGAAAAGTGTGTAAAATTTTTCTCAGAGTCTAAATTCTTAGTTCATTAATATCCCTGGCCTCTAATATCTTGCTACTTGAAATGTGAACTGTGGACCATGAGCATTAGCACCACCCAAATGCAGAAATGCAGAGTCTCTGGCTCCACCCCAGCCCAACTAAATTAGAATATTTTTTAACAAAATCTTCAGGTGACTGGTATACACATTAAAGTTTGAGACACTTTTAACAAATCAGTATATATGTAAATAGATGTGTAATTTGTGCCTGTCATCATAGTTATTTACTTTTCTCCCCTTTACTACCCCTGGTAAAAACAGTTAAGTTAAAAAAATAGCAAAATATGACTTAAGAAAGAAGTAAAAAAAAAAAAAGAGCATTACAAATATACCATTATTAAAATGGTGAAAAGGTATCCTGACCATTGACATTTAATTGTGATGATATAAGGTCCTAATTCTCAAAATTTGTTGGTTCATCAAGTAGTTACTTATTGTGATGATTTTAAAAGACAAATATACCACCTGGAAGAAGTAATGGAGTTTAAATTTGAAGGATTTACCCTTATCTATTCCAAAGTAGATTAGAAACTGCAAAAATAGCAACTAAATATAATTTATCTCTTTCTTCATAGAACAGAACAGATTAAGAAGTATATAGTTATGATAACACAAGGATTGCTTAAAATGAAAAATCTTTCTACATTGTATTCCAATAGTAATAGTTTTTTTGGGGGAGGATACTTTTCTACTTCTTAGTTCATTATATTTTAACAACCATGCATTTTTAATTTATTAAGACTCATACTTCACAGGAGCTCAGAGCAATCCATAAATCATGAAAAAACTAGTAGAGGCTTATTACAATTTTTACATTTAGAATTAAAGACTACCAAACTGTAATACTAAAACTTATTTGTAAAGTAGAAAAATATATTAAAAATTCAATTTTTAAAAGATAAAGAGATTGAAGTGAAGGGAGGTTAACTCATTTCTTCAAAGCAACAATGATAAAGAGTGGCATTACCTATAGTGGGAAGAATTTGTTTTGACATTATTTGCTTAAACATTCTCAAATTTCCAAAAAGAAACTAATTTTTATTTAATCGGAAATTTGGAAATGACATTTAAAGCTCATCTTAGTGATTATAATTTACTTTTATTTTAGTCAAATAATTTCTGTATTTTACCTGATTAAATAGTTTTTAAAAATTTAAATGTTAGATAATGAGTGTTCTGTAAGTTATATATTTTTTTGTTGTATTTGACCTAAATGCTGTCTGTTGAATTATGAACCCATGTTTATTTCAAAAATATCTCATCATTATTCCTAATGAGACATTATTCCTGCAATTTTTGTTTTCAAAAGTTGTGTTTCGTTGTGATGGAGGCTTTGTTATAAATTGAAAAGACTGGGGCTTTCAGAGCCAGATAAACACATGTTATCCTGACTCTGCTGCTTCCAAATTTTATGACTTTTAGGAAGTAATATAATTTCTCTTAGCCTCAATTTTCCCATCTGTAAAATTGGAATTCTCATGCTTTTCTTATATGAGAATGAATGGTGGTACATATGTAAATGCTAGCCTAAAAGAGGCTTTTAGTAGTGAAGTAAATTCTGTTTTTTATTGTTATTATTACTATTATTATCATCTCCATGCCACTTCCTTAAGCATCTCTGCTTTTATCAGAGCTCCAGTTTGCCAAAAGCATAGCTATCTTTATAGTTATTAAAATTTTTTGAATTGGTATTCATTTGAACTGCTGTTCTTTCTCATTGGGAAGGAAAATTCCTCCTTCAGAGCACTGCTGACCTCTTCATCTGATTTTTTGATCCCATCCTCTGTTATTTCCTCATGAAATTTGATTCACTATTGATTTTTTCTGTGCCTTCAATTCTTCTCTCTCCATTGGCTCTTTCCCTTCAGCTTATGAATATTATCAAGTATCTCTTATCCACATACCTCAAATCACCAGACCAATTCCACTCAGCACCTAAAACCCCATCTTTCTCCTGGCTTTTTCCATCACAAATTACTTCTGAGAGAGTGGTTTGCATATATGTTTTTCTTTATCATCTTCCATTCTGCCTATCTCATTGAAATTTTGCTATTTTCTCCTTCACTTTACTAAAATTACTCTTATTTGGGTCACCAACTAACATTCTAATTGTCAAATTTAATGATATTTCAGTTTTCACCTAATATTTGTTTTTAGCATTTGATGATAAATTTACTTGGTATTTGAAGCTTTTATTTCTTTTTCTTTTTTTTTTTTGTGAAAGACACATTTTCCAGGTGTCCCACAATTTAAATTACTTTTTCTAAATTTCCCTTTTCTACTTCTCTTCCTCCTCCCATCTTTTAAATATTGATGGTCTCAGGAAGCTTCTTTTTGTCACTTCTCTCTATGTGATCTCTGTTTTGAAGCCTTCCATTTCCTAATCTAGGCCAGTTTTTCTAAAATCTGTTCTTTCTTAATATCAGGTGTGCCTTGGCACTCACATTCTCAACATGTCTCAAGCTTGATTTACTGTTTTGCCCCTCAGAACTTCTCTTCTTCTGAGATCTGTATCATTGTTACTAACTTAACATTAAATCTGGATGACATCATCTTTTTCTCCCTCCCATGCAATCCTGTATATTTATTTACCAAATTTCATTAATTTCACCATTTTAATATCCCTGTTTTAATACCTCTTGTTTTAGCTTCATTGTTGTGACTTTAGCTTAAGCTCTGTCAATCTTTCATAAGATTGGTAGCTTCCTTATTTTACTTTCTGGTTCTTTTTAAGCATATATTATTATTCATGCTGTCATTTAAATGCCTCTTTTAAATAATTCATTTTCTTATTCTCCTGATAGCAAGAGAGGCAAGCTTATAGAAGTTCTATAAATTAAAAATAGAAATGAATAAATATCATCTGTATCATAGTTCTTTTTCAAGGGTAACCTAATATTTTAGTGTATAGGATTTCATTTTCTATTTCAAATAGACATTTTAGATCTAAAACATGGTATAAAAATTATTCAAATGTAATTTAACAGGTATAAAAATATCTTTTCATCCTTAAAAATTATGATGCGCATTTTTATATCAAGACATATTATGCTATATTTTTAATAACATAAATTCTATGCCACATTATAATAAAATTATGTTCATGACCTATTTTACTACTATTTGGTAGTACTACCAGAGATTTAGTTTTTCCCCATTTTTTTGTTACTTTTAGAAAGCATGCTATGTTGCCTATATTTTACATTTAAGTATTTTTTTATAATTATGATAGTTTTCTTAGAATTACTTGTAGAATAAGAATTGCTGAAACATAGATGATCTTTTTTGACACTTTTTTGACATTTAATGGCATCTCATTAAATCTCCTGTTTTAATGCATGTTTGTTGTTAACTAGGTTAAACTCTTTAAATAATTTTTGACTGTTAAATTGCTATTCACATTCTTAGCCTGTTTTTTCTTGATAATATTCTTAAAAACAATTTAAATGCAGTTTTATATTCTAAAGCTATTAACATTTTATTGCATGGTACTGATTTTTTTCTTCAGTTATTATCCTTTAAATATAAATTAATCATTGACTTTTCTGTGGACCATTTTCATATTCTTGCCATTAGTCCCTTTCTCCTCTGTGATCTACAAGCAGTTGGTATATAATAATATTAATACTGCCCTCACAATAGGGCATTATAATGACCTTACAATGGCTTTATCAATTCTTAGTCAAGGAAGAGGCAAAGATTATATATAACTCATCTTTGTGTTCTCAGTAATTAAATGCCTTGCACATGTGTGATTCTTTATAGGAGTTGAGATAGACTATTATAGTCCCTGCACCTCTATCCATGAAGGCACCCACAAAACTGCATATATAATTGCATCCTGTATTCCAGCATGAAGAACCATTTGCCATTTCTTGTATCACAGTCTTGAGCTTTTGCAGTGTTGTTTTGTAGTTAAGAACCAGGGCCATGCAGACAACTGGACCTGGGTTTGAATACCTAGTTGTCTGACCTTGAACAAAGCCTCAGACTTCTCATCTGTGAAACAGGGGTTATTTCAGTATCTATTGCACTGATATAAGACTTAGGTGTCTACCCGATATAAGGTAAACAAATAATTACCGTTTGCAAAATGGCTATTATTATTATACAATCAAAGCTAATCAGATATTCCAGATGAATTGTAGTGCTATAACTGTTAGAATCTAAATTAGTACTTATTGCATTATTAACTTATTACATGTTACCTGTATTCCTGCTATAGAAAAACTTTGTGAACAGATTTGCAAGTATTTAAGGACATATTTTTTTAGGCAAATTACATAGGAATAAACTAAAAAATTTGAATGATTTGAATGATTTAGATGTTAGAAAGAAGAGTAGTGGATATTCTGCTTATTAAAATAAATTATATCAATACAGGTAGGCTGTAATTCTCAAATAGTAAGCAAATCCCTGATATATGCATATCCTTCAAATTCCATAAGAGAATAAATGACTATAATTAATCTATACTAATACTTGGCAACTTTCCTATTTTAATAAAACCCAGATAAATGAATTTTTAATAGAAATAAATGACTATGAAAACATTTTAGAAAACATCTTGTTATTTATAATAACAAGAAAAAAGTATAATGGTATAGACAACATTTATTGGTCAACTGTTGAGCTATCTAATTATGGATGACATCCTTCCAAAATGATAATTAAGTCAAGTACCATTAAAAATTTTCTCCACATTATACTTTTTCAAATTTCTATCTCTTCAAAACTTTTGCTTTTGGTATGATACTTCCTACTGATAATACAAAATAAGTATTTTTGATATTTATAGTTCTTTGTATCTAATGTTCGACATCAGCTAAAGTCCAGATATACATTAGGAGACTTCTGTATTTAGAAGATGAATTTTAATAAGTATTCAGTATAAGATTATATTACTCAAGTATTTCTTCTAGCTTGTTGCATACACTGATAAAACCAGATGTTGGTAGAAGGTGGCAGCCTAGTCATTGAATGTGTTAATAGGTTCAAATAGACAAGGAAAAATGAGGATAACTGTGAGCTTAGTGCAACAAAATATTTGTGATTTTATTTAAATATCTATTAATATTTTGTTATAAATGACAAATAAATAGTCCTAAAAGTCACAGTTAACATAATACAATAAAAGACTGGATTTTCTGATTGTATTGTTAAATTCACCAAATTACCCACAAGATATTTTCAGGTACATTCAAGACAGAATAATAATGAGCAAAAGTGGAGATCTCAAAAGATTGTTACTTCTATGAGGTTGTCATCACTCTTTAGATAGAAACACAAAGAGGAAAAGTAAGTAGCAATCCACTTTATTGAACATTTTAGTCTTTTTTTTTCTTTCCTGTTTATAATAACTATGCAGTACCAGCAGAGAAATATTTACTTTCTCAAAGTTGTATTATATTTTCAATGTTGGTCTTTAAGGAACTTCAGGACAATAGTTATTGTGGTACTTTAAGAGAGAGTGAGTATTTTATCAAATAAGCATTTGTGATTGACATACATGAGAATAGACTTTTCTCATGGTTTTAAAAGTTTCCTGAATAAAGAAATGAAGGTGTTTTAAAACTTACTCTCTTGTAGAAATGTTATAATCATAATTAAATCTTAAAACAAATTTAGTATTTAATCAACATACTGATATTATTCCAAATTTAAAGAAAATACTTATTACAAAAGGATTTATTTTTAAAATTGTGGTTAGTACTAATAAGCTTTATTACAGGTAAGGTGACTAGTTTTGCCCAGGATTTTCTTGATGTCAAAACTGAAAGACCCATGTCCTGGGAACCCCCTCGGTCCTGGGCAAACTGAGATGGTTGGTCACCCAAGTCACAGGTCACTTAAATACATGTTGCTGTAATTACACAAAATACAAAATAAAGCCAAGAATAAGACTATCAATATGACTCATAAAATTTCAAATCCACCTTAAAGGGGGCAAATTGATTTAATTATTCTGGTTAGAAGAGTATAGTGTTTGTACAAAGTCTGTTTAAAAGATAAAAGAAAAAAAGTGTTGCTTAACATAGGTTATAACAATGACCAACATTTATCTTAATAAGATACTTACTTCTGTAAAAATTCCTCATAGCCACATATACTTAGAAGATAATCTTTGGAGAATAACTGGTCATTTCTACAAAAATGTAGAATTTCTGCAATTAGGTCTCTGACAAGATAATTAGCTAAAAACAAAGATGAATAATAAAAAGTTAATAAGAGCTTATCATATACTAGCTAGAAAAAAGTTTTGAGCACAAAAAATGATACACACATTATGAGCTATTGTAACTGTCTAGAGGAATTAAAATGTATCTCATTTATTAGTTTGGCTAGATTTAGAAATATTTTTGAAAAAATATTGTTTAAATTTTCTCTGATCAGTCTTTCTTCATCTTACATAACAGATAGGTTATTCTTCATGTTAAAATCTTTGGTCCATTGTAGCACTGCATAAAAAATATCCTACCATGTTTATCCTTAGAGACTTGGGAGATGCAAACGAGATTATATAGTGAGTGGTAAGTAGCAAGCCAGGAGTCTAAACTAAATCTATCAATTTCAAAGCCCATTCTCTTCATGATTCTAAGTCTCCATAGATAATTATTTTTTATTTCCCAGGTAGGAATCACCAAAGGGTCTGCCTTGGACGACATTATAGTAACCTTAATGAACATGTGCTTTCTTTCTTTACCTTCTCTGGGACTTTAAGTTTAAGTCTGCTTAATGCAAAGTTTTTTGTCTTCTCATATTTACATTTTGTAATCTCCCTCCTAAACTCTTATATGCATATGTCATTTAACAGTGGCCAGAACCATGCTGACTTGTTACAATAATGTGTCTAGGAAATATTTGCCTAATTTTAAATGATAAATAGTATGGAATTTATATATTATTATGTGATAATTGTTGAAAACTATATATATTTCTATCTTGATCTAAATCTCTATATTTAATCTCCATGCTTTGAGTGTGACCTTATGGTCTCAATCCATGAAAGTAAGTGCAACAGTCTATACTAATGACCCTTAACCAATGAGAATTCGAACAGCATATTGCAAACACCCAATCACATTCATTGAAGTAGTGTTTTGTTTGCAATTATGTGTTTGCTTTTTTGTGGCTTCTTTTACTGCCACATAGTTTGTAAGAAAAGGTTTAATTTTGTAGTAGATGAAGACGTTATCAAAGAAATTATTGGATAAGCAAATGGTAAAGATCATCAGGGAATTAGAGATTGTGGAAATGCTTTGACACAGGAGAGAGTATCTTAAACATACTGCTATTTGGAATATTAACTGAAATAGTGTGAATTGGAGCTAGAAAAAAATATGGCCACAGGCAAAATCATGTGCTCTGACAAGGAAGAGGAGAGCACTGTTAATGTATGATGACAGGAAAACATCTTCGAGGACACCAGTTCACTTTAATTAATATGACTCTCCCGTTTTCAGGACTGCAGCTCCCGTGCTATATGGGCCATGCATGATTTCATTACTTTACTACAATAATCTTTCCATTTACATCAAAGACTCCATAATCCAATTTCTGGCTATTATTTCTTTCCTGTTCTTTGGTTTGATATCTTACTGCCTGCTTAATGTTGCAATTTAGATGTTTTACTATTACTTCAAATTCAGCATATCTAAACCTGAAATTATCACCTTTCTCACTGAAGCCAACCATTAAGTGTCTATAGTTAAACTTCTCATCTATATTGTCAGCCAACAAGTACCATAGTTTGTTATAAAGTGGATTTTATACCTGTACCTTCATTTTGGCAACTAGTATAATCCTTTTCCCAGTTTCTTATAGTCTCCCACTACATGCAATTCTCAACCTGTTGACCATATTGCTTACCATGTTGAAAAGGTTAAAGCCCATTTGAGATTCTTTAATAATAGTACTCTGCACCTTAAATCAACTTTTAATTCATCCTTCTCTATCCCTTTACACCTCTTTTGAGATATAACTATCACTGTGTTTTACTAAGTCTTACTGCTTCAACTGTTATATTTCCTACACTGGGATCCAGTTCAGCAATTAAAGCTCTTCTCTTACATATTCAATATTCCCCTGTGAAAGTTGACATAAGTGGAGTTATTTCTGAATGGAGTTTGAGCCGTCATTCCAGAGGAACTGCCTGGCTCATCTGGCTTCTTGAAATTTGAACTGTTTGGACCGGGCCAGACCTTTGGAGTGGGCTAAAATCAAGATTTTTACACAAGCAATTGTTGGTAAAGCCAGCTGAACATTCTGACCAGAAGGACTGATGTGGACTCTCTATTTGAAGATAGAATCAGTAACCAATCATGTTACTAAAGAGTAATTCAGCTTTACAGTACCAATAGAAAACTTCTTCTTTTTCATTTAATTATTATTTTTTCTTTTCTTATAAAAACACCTTCCTTTTACTTTTTATCAGAACACTATTTGGGTTTATATCTGAGTCTGTGTTTCATGAATTATATTTCTTTTATCTCAAATAAACACTATTACCTCTCATTTGGACTTTTTAATTTTGGGTTAGCAACACTCTCTAAAATTGTTTTTGTCTTTTCTTAAAAATGTTCTGTTTCTATTTAATCAATAAAATCTTCTCTCTTGTATTCCATTCACTTAAAATAATATCCTTTTTTTATCCATTGATTCATTCATTCATTTTTACTATCTCATTACTGCTAATATTCTTTATAGAATAAATTAACTTCTGCAAACAATTCTCAATTACTTGTCAATCTTTGCAAACTAACTTCTATTTCTAACATGACCTCCTAATACAGTTCTAACCATGCATCATCTAAATCTAGAAAGTAGTGGAAGTAAAGACACTGACTCTAGAACAACTTTGGAGTTAAAAATAAGAACATGAGAATCAACTTTATTGAAGTGAGAGCTAAAGATTGTGGAACAGAGGATTACTTGTTCAAAATACCTGCTTCTCTAGGAGGATTATATTTCTTCAATCTTGGGAAAATAGTTCTTTTTGGATGTAAATTTCTCACCTATCTCCTCTTCTTTACTTATCTAGGTTTCATTATTCCTTAAGTTTCAAGCAATGGTTTCTATATTTTATCAAAGTCATTCTTGGCATTGTGTATGAAAAAGGAGCTAATGCTAAACCTGACACATTCAGGGGAGGCCAGCACAGTAGGCCCTACTGTGAGACCAAAAGTAACTACATAGGATGGTATGAACATAAAAATTCCTAACTAAAAGCTACTCGTGGTGGATAGTCATGTCATAGGCCTGCAGCTTCCTTGAGAAAGGTCAACCTTTAGGTTAAATGAGCCTGTCTATTGCTTTTTTGTTCTAAAAGAACATACCTTTGAAATGTCAGAGTAATTTCCTTTTCCAGACCCCTCAGGGCACACTCACCACCAGAGCATGAGGCCATAGAACCTCTTGTTGTTATCTTGTTCCCCAAGTATCATCTTTATGTGCTATAAATGTTAATTAACTGTCTCATACCCACCAGTGTAAAAGAAGTATGTGTCTCTCCTTTTACTTTTTATCTAATCCCAGAGATTTTCTTCTTTTCTTTCTCCCACCCTCTTAATCTACCACCAATAAATTTTATGTAACTCTCCTTGTATCTCTTCCTGCAAAATTGCCATTCTCCAGAGCACTTTTTCAATCCATTGAGATTTTGCTTCCCAGCAGTTTTCATCAGTTTGGCTCAGATAAACTCAAAAAAATTCTCTATAGATTTGGACAATTTTTATGTCAGCAACACACTATTAATGCTTTTGTTCTTTACAGAACACCTCTATTACTAGTAAAATACTAGTATAAAGTTGTGAAGAGATCACAATTAAAAGGGTTCAGAACAGGACTCCCCAAGATATGCCACTTTAGCATGTTAATTATTTTGAATTGAAGGCAATTAAGACCCTATGGGCTCATCTTTTACCTTTCTTTTAAAAACTTAAATTTGAGCTTTGCCCATAGGACAAGGAAAACATATAATCACTGATTATATGTTCTTTTTATTGTCCTGTGAATGCCCTCCCTCTCCTCTGAAGCTCCAAGGTACCTTATCTAATCTTTATCTCAGAATGCCATATATACCTCATTTTAACTTTCTGTCTCTGAACCTAGCATGTATGAAGGGTGTCTGACTTGTTCATGTTTGTGGGATTCCCATATGTATGTATATAATTAAATCTGGCCATTTTTCTCTTGTTAATCTTTTTCACATTGTTGATTATTAGACCAGCTGAAAGAACCTGGAAAGATAAATTTCCTTCTTCACCCACACAGTTTTGGCATAAAAATTATTTTAAAGTGAAAACATTTGAAATATTATTTGAACTTCTCTTATCTGATTA
Source organism: Macroglossus sobrinus (assembly GCA_004027375.1). Classification (NCBI taxonomy): domain Eukaryota; kingdom Metazoa; phylum Chordata; class Mammalia; order Chiroptera; family Pteropodidae; genus Macroglossus; species Macroglossus sobrinus. The sequence continues at coordinate 1,105,462 of PVKZ01000177.1, forward strand.
AATCAGAGACTCTCTAAAATATAACTACTGTTAGTTAACTTCATTCTGAACTAGTTTCCTGCAAATTCCAGGAAGGAGACAGACTGACTCCTCATTAGCATTAAGAAAACCCCACTATAACCCTCCATACTTTTCCCATTAAGGCTCTAAACTACATCCCCTCCACTCCTCAAACACACACTTTTACACTGTTGGTATAAAAACATTTACTTTTAAATATTTGACTTATTACTGAGTAAATCCTATGCATGTATAAATAAACCTTGTTTTTTTCTCCTGTTAATTTGTCTATTGTCAGTTAAGTCACAACATCTCTCCTGTTCAACTGTAAATGGATAGAGGAAAAGTTTTCCTTCAGACAGTGGCATATGTTACTCTGTATGTTTCCATTAAGTGTCCATTCTCTTCCTTTATTTCTTCCTCCTTCCTTTCTCATGACCCCTTCTTCTTTGTCCTCCTTCTCCTCCTTCTTTATAAATACTTTAACACCTTTGAAGGCAAAACATTCTCTTTACCATTATATATCTCTAACACTAAACACAATGCCCTAATCACTTTACTGAAACTTCTCAAAAAATTATTAGTGACCCTTGGCTTGCCAAATTCAACAGAGGAATCTGAGAGAGAGGAAGAGATGTTGGAAATTAAATATTCTAAGTTGGAAGAACAGAAGAGTTCTCCCTAGTTCACAAGTATTTCCGCTTCTGTAGCAACTGAAGCCAGCATGACTCAGGCCATACTGATTGGATCAAGGTGTAGCACCATTGATCCTGGCTATGCAATCATTATCTGCTTTTAGAAATTTAGAATTGGGTCTAATAGAGAGATTGTATTTTCTTTAGTAGCTGGCCAAATAACACTTAAGCTTGAAAGTTTGGCTCTCCATGTATTCTGGAAGAGTGAGAGAAATGAGTCAACAGAAAGCAAAAGAAATATGAGAAGTAATTATATAGTAAAGAGATAAGGTGAGAGGCTTACAGAAATTTTGAATTGCTTTTTTTGTGTGTGCTTGTAGTATATTCCCAAATTTTTGCTTAATTCTTACTTTTTAATTTTATAATAAATCCCTATATTCTTTAAATTTTTTTCTGCTAAGTCAGCAGGAGTTGGTTTCTCTTAGTTTCAAACCAGATGGCCTTAACTAATATTTTAACATTGTTGTTTATAGTCATATCTAATCAGAGCTATGACTAGAGTAAGAAAAAGAAAAGAATAATAATAAAATAATCAATAAAAAATATTTACTGAATAATTATTTGTCAAGAGACAAAAGTTGATATGTAGACACATTTTATGGCAACTAAATTTTGTTTAAAGAACTAATATTATTTTGTAAAACAGTTGACTATAACAGTGAAATAAAATACTAAATAACTTTAAAGACATTCTAAAACTTTAGAAAAATAAGAATTATCTAGTAAGTATAATGAAATACAGATTCTTGGGATCCATCTCTAGAGACTTTGTGTCAGTATTTTTATTTGATTCAATAATTATCTTGGGCTGCATAGACTAAAATAGTTCTTACTGTGGGAATAGAGACTATGTATTAATGTCTATTCTACCTTATAATTTATTTACATTTTAATGAAACAGTTTTTTCTAATGCATTCTCATTTATATGTAGTCTTTAGAATTTTTTGGAATTTTTTTGTTTTTAATCTGGTAAAAACTTATTATATTTAATATTATTTTATAGCAAGAAAGTAAAGTGTCCTGGGTTGAGCTATGTAAAGAGATTTCTTAAAAATAAAAGCTAAAAATTGCTAAAAAAAGATTTTCTGCTGTTTTCCTCTTATTTCACCTAATGGCAAAATACTAGCTAAAGCTGCTTTTTATGATTTTTGTCTGTGGACTCCAGGCTACACAACCTATATCAGTTTCATGTAGATTTTTGTGCTTACTTGCAAGGTTGCTTACCATGTGGCATAAAATGAAGCAGTTGTGTTGAGTCATCAATAAAAACATTTATATTAAACTTAGTATTAGAAAAGAGTTGACGTGGAAATGTTGTAGTCGTGCTCCAGATCTTCCCCGAATTGGAATTAACATCAGCTGCATGATATGTTTCTCTGATTCTAAAAAATATATTGGAAAAAATGCTTAGGATAAGATTATAAGAAATTTCATTCAGCGTTTGCTATCAAAAATTAAAAATATGAAAACAATCAGCAGCTGATTTTCAATACAGTGCTATTAGCCAGCTAGATTGGTAAAGATTAAAATAATACCAAAAATAACTCTAATGTACTGTTCTTTATGCTTTTTCAGGAGCACCTTACGTAAAGCAATTAAGAATATACTGTCATTCACAAAACATAAAAATTCACTCTGAACAATGATTACTTGCTTAAACTGTGGCTTTTAGAGCCTGAATGCCCTCCCTTGGTTTTTGCTCCTGCCTAAATTTTTCAAGGGGGAAGTCATTCATTCTGATTTAAGGATTTTTGTAAATAAATTAACTCATTTGTCAAATTGGTAAGTACCATTTTTGGCTTTTGATTTTCCTTAAATTTTTAGATTTTACACAAATTTTTGAATTTTACATAAATGATTGAGCCCAGAAGTCATTTGGGAATCCTGAACAATTAATTTTGCTCAGATGAGTCAGAAAATTGCAAAGTAATTTCTCCTAGGAGCCAGAAGCATTGGGTTTGATCCTGGCTCTTCCATTTAGTGGTTTCATGGCAAGTTATTTGACCTTTTTTTTTTTGTTTGCACAAATGAGGTTATTAATATTTACAGTAGCCCCTAATATCCATAGTTTCACTTTCTGTGGTTTCAGTTACCCCAAACACAGTCCGAAAATATTCAGTGGAAAATTTCAGAAATAAATTATAAGTTTTAAATTGTGCACCCTCTGAGGAGGGTGATAAAATCTTACAACATCTTGCTCCATCCCACCTAGGATGTAAATCATCCCTTTGTCCAGGATATCCACCCATTAGTCATTTAGTAGAATACTAGATTATCAGATGAACTTTTGGGATATCTCAGTGCTTGTATTCATGTAACCCTTATTTTATTTGATAATGTTCCGAAACACAAGAGTAGTAGTGCTGGCAATTTGAATATGCAAAAGAGGAGTTGTGAAATGCTTTCTTTAAGTGAAAAAGATATGTGTGTGTGTGTATATGTATATATATGAAAAAATATAGTGTGTGTATGTGTATATATATGTACATACATATATGTGTATGTATGTGTATGTGTGTATATATATACACACATATGTATGTGTATATGCATGTGTATGTGTGTGTGTATGTGTGTGTGCATAGTGTTTGGTACTCCCTGCAATTTTAGGCATCTACTGGGGAACTTGGAACATATATCCATGAATAAGAGGAGACTATTGTATCATATTTTAGATTTAAAAAGTCAAGTTTCTGGCAATACTTGTCAGTTTGTTACAGTGAGTAGCTTATTTCTGCTTAATCATTATTTATATATTTAAATATCCTAATTTATTAATCCAAATAATCATTTTTAACTTTTCTGTGTGAATCAGAGCAAGAAATTAAAGGTTAAATATTTTTATGGATTTGACATGCTTTGTTTTGTATTTTTGTATGTGTGTCTTTCAGTTCTTCCAATGTGGTTATGAGCTTTTCAGGGGCAGAGACCTTGCTTTTTAAAATTTTCTTGCTTGTTCTCTATTTGAATATTTTATGCATGGACTAGTTATTAGGCATTCAAATAGCTTTTAAATTAATAATTAAATAAATGATTCAAATCTTTAATCTCCAATGATGATTTAGTAGGAAGCTGCTATAGCTGATAAAGAGTCAAAGTTAATTTATATGTATATTTATTATATTTAAAATAGCCATAAATAGATAAAAATCAAAACTAAAATGCAAATGTATTAGTTTTTCAAAATATTCAGGAACTTGAACAATAGAAGAGATAACCTTAGATAAATTTTAATTGTTCATGAGAAATTGGTCTTTAAAAAAAGGCACCTACATTTATAAGTTCATTTTTAGATTAGCAAAAAGGAAATCGGTGATTGTTTTTTCAATATCCTTAGTGAAAAAATTGTTTTTCAGTGGACAAACACCCATACATTTGTTTAATATTCTGGCTGCCCATTCAGGATAAGATTGAGTTATTAAGAGAAGGGCACTGTCATTATTTTATAGTAGATCCAAGGTAAGAAGGCTAAATCTATGCTAATTTGAGACAGCACCATAGAAATCAGTCACTTATGTCATTAAATGAGAAATTAATTCAACAAAAATTAAGCTATTAACAAACAGCGAGTGCAGGCCTGAAATTATAAAAAATTCAACTTTAACCAAGTTTTCAGAGAAAAAATTGACATAAACAATGGAAACACCACCAAAAGTTGATTAATAAACTAATTTGTCATAAATTTATACTTTTTCTATATTAAAAAATTACAGAACATTTTATATGATAAATTAATCAGTTCAGTGATGTTAAAATAGACAAATTTATGCAGGTACAGACATTTCAAATTTTAGTGAAACAGCAAGCAACTCTCACCTTTTTACTTTGTCACAAAAAGAAGCCAGACGCGTGTTACTGCCTTGAGGTACTTCAACTAGCTGAATGGAAGAGCCTATTGGCTTAAAAATAAAATTGTTAAATTAATAGTTTAGAATGGAGAAAAGGTTAATTTAATTCTGTAATTAAAAAGTTTTTTAAAACTTTTAAGTGGAGTAATAAATTTAAAAAAATTGCCTGAATTTTACATTTATAATTAAAGTTTTGAGGAATGCATATAACTGTGTTATCAATATCTTAATCAAAATATAGGATATTTCCATTACTTTAGAAGTCCTCCCACATCTACTTCTGTCAATCTGTACATCTATTTTATAACTACATTTATTTAGTTTTCTATCAACATAGACTAAGTGTGTATGCTCTTTTGTTTCTGAGTTTTTTCAATTAAATTATATATATATGTATATATATATATATGTTTTTAAATTTAACTATGTTGTCACACATTATCAATAGTTCATCTTTTATTGTTGATTAGTACTATTCTAGTGTATGAATATTAGAAAATTTGTTTATTCATCTTCCTGTTTTTGGACATTTGGATTGTTTACATTTTGGGGCATTGTAAAGAAAACTATTAATTTGCATATATCAGTATTTATATGAAAATCTATTTCATCTCTTGAGAATGAATCCATGTATGGCTCAGTCAGAGGGTGGGCATATGATCAACTTTAAAATAAATTATTGTTGCTTTATGTATTTTGAATATGTTATTAGGTACATATATACATTTAAATTGATCATGTCTTCTTGAATGACCCTTTTTTTATTATGAAATGATCCTTTTCTTTCTCTAATAATACTCTTCCTAAAACTGTACTCTTTCTGACATTAATAACCACTCTAGCTTTTCTTTGCTGTTTGAATGTTAAATCTTATTATTTCTTTTGCTTTCAACTTGTTTGTGCCTTTGTTTCTTAAGTTTTTCTCTTGTAGACAGTAGTAAAATTTTTCTTTTTTACCTAGTTTGTCAATTTTTCTCTTTTATTTGGAGTGTTTAGCTTATTTATATTTAGTATATTTGGATTTAAGACTGCCCTGTTGATATTTGTTTCCATTTTTTTCTTCTGTTTTATTTTGTTCTTTTATTTCTTTTTTCCTGTCTTTCAAATTATTTGAACATTTGATCCTTTGGTATCTCCATTCTCTCCAGGATCAATGTCTTATACTGCCTATTGTTCAATGCTTGAAATTGGTTGCTGCATATACTTTATCTAACTTCATAGTTGTTTTCAGTGGTAAGAGAAAGCTTAGTACTTATTATACTGTCATGATCAAAAATAGATGTTCCTAAAATTCATTGACTTTCAATTCAGATCAGTTGAGGTGCTACCTCCTCTGCAAGTGCCTCAGATAGAATTAGCTTTTTTATTCTATGAACTTGTCCTGTGTATTTTGCTGTGTTATTTGTTTGCAAATGAATTTGAGTAATATGTTATTCCTGACATCAGAAATTATATATTTTCTTCTTTGTATTCATTATGCCTAATATAGCATGTATTATTATTATTATTATTATTATTATTTTATTATTTTTTTTAGGCAAGGCAACCTTTGGTTGACCTCACATATTGCAAGGACCTTGTCAGTTTACAATCCCTTATTTTTATTTTTTTCAATTTTTTACACCTACAGCACTTGGTCTTCCTAGGCGATCTCCCATTCAAATACTAACCAGGCTTGACCCTGATTAGCTTCTGAGAACAAATGTGGTCGGGCTTGTTCAGGGTAGCATGGCTGTAGACACATGTATTTTTAGAGAATATGATAGTTGTCGAATAAATGAAGAATCCTTTTGCCTCACCCTGTAAATTATAACTGCAATAATGTTACTGCTTTTTACTGTTTACTTTCTTTTTTTTCTTGTTTCTAGTCTCAGCATAAGCAGGAAATGTTCACATATTGTACAAGAAACTCTAAAGTTACTGAAATGATTGGAAAACTACTAATGAAATTATTAGGATGAATTGCACAATGATAAGTAGAAGTTGCTTACAAACAGTATAATTTAAGAGCTCCTAAGTAAAGGGATTTTTCTACCAATAATAATCTAAAGTTTTGATTTCATGATAGTGTGACTTAAAATATAAATGTAATGAAATGTATGTGTTTTTCTGTGTGTACATAATAACACAATAAGAATAGAAGATACTATCATCTAAACCTTCAACTATGATATATTTACCTAATAAAATGTATATACTACAACATTATATTTAGATTAGTTGAAACTGAAACTTTAAAAATGATACTAGAAAATTTTCATTTCCTTTTCTTCAGAAAAAATCATTAATTCTAAAACACAGAATATGTGAAAAATAATTTTTTTATAAACTAATATTAATACATTTCCTTATTTATAGTTAGTTACCATCATTACCAAATTGATCCAGCATATTATTAAATGATTCTTTCAGATTCATATTTTTAAGTCAATGTATATAATACATACCTGTATGTTCTTTGGCCATGTACTTTCTGACATTCTGGGTAGAAAAGAACCTTTAAAGAGCATTAGAGAAGGTTCCACAATGTTTATACTTGTACTCCTTTTATTCTCTTCTCTTGGCATGAAGTCAGTTGAGAAGGATGGATATATAGAAGGAAAGCTATTTTCAAATCCTATATGATAGTTATGATTTTCATCATCTAATTCTTTTTGTAAATTAGTTTTTTCCAAACTAGTGGATGATGAAGCTAAAATATTGAATCTGTAATCATCAGTACCATGGCATTTTCCTGTGGGGTTTCCACAAGAGCTTTCTTTATTCATGTTTTGAGGATTTGTTAGCACAGAACACCTAAAACCAATTACTGGTGTTTTCCAAACTTGGTGATGAGAGAGTTCTGAGCTTTTAGAAGTAAATTCATTCAAGGATATTTGCTGTGTTGCATTTAATGAATGCTTTTTTGAATTCTGGTTTGGTGCACTGGGCACAAAAATAGTATTTTCTTCAATTTCACTCTGATAGAGTGGAATTTTATTACTGATCTCATCTACTAGCTGATCAAAACCCAGACTAACTTGGCTAGGAAACAGAGGTTGATTTTCAGAGTGCAATTCTTGGTGCTCATGTAGCTCTTCGTGTGATTCACCAGGATTTAAATCTGTTTTCCAACAATATGCCATTTTTTATTTTATATAACTGAGAAGGTTGACTCTGCTCCAAATATCTCCTTGATAGAGGATAAGAATTTTCCTAGAAGAAGCATAAATAGAAACAAAAATGTTCTTTGATTAATTAGAAATAATATATTGTAAAATATGATGAATAAATATAAACAATTGTTTTAAAGTTTCTCCTTAGCAAATGAGATAATTCTTTGAGTAATACAGAACCCCATCAATGCTCACAACGTTAAAGTCTGAGGGTGAGTATTGACTTCAGTTAGATTCATGAAACTCCTGTAATAGAAAATGTCCACTTCAGTTATGATAGGAATTTCATGAATCAATCCGAAGTCAATATACCCTTTAGACTCCTTTTTTTTACTGAAGATCTGCGTGCTTATATCGTCATTTTCCTCTGTATCCAGTCAGCTATAAGCATGCTAGCATGCTAAAGTCTCTTTTTTTTATTAGCTAAACAGTCTCTTCTTTATCAGCAATTACTCCATCCCTCAGTCCAACTGACATTTATCTCTCTGCAACATCTGATGCCATTCATCATATTTCTTATTTTAAATTTCCTTGCTTTCCTTTGTTGGCTGTCTGATACTGTACTCTCTGAGTTCTTCTTTGTTTACTTTTTCTCAAAAACTTCTTTGCTTATTACTCATTTTCAACTTGACTCTTGTAATAGCTGCTTTTCTTCTCAATTATTCCCTCCTTATACCAATTATTTTATACCTCTGATAGTTTAAATAATCATCTATATGTCAATTATATTATTACTAAATATTTCCTATTAAATTTTTAACCCTCTAACAGAAAGTCCAAAAATTAAATCACAATTCACTCAAGAACACAATTCTATTCTAGTGCTCTTTGTGACAGAAAATGGCCCAACTATCCGATCCATTGATTAGACCATAAACTAGGGTTTCATCTTTGAATCTTCTCTTAACTTTATTTGTCTATATCCAATAAACCACAAGTTCCTATAGGAATCTCTTTCTTCCTCTCTCTGGCTACCACTGCCATAATCTTAGTGTAAAGCTTTCATCTTATCACCTGTAATGTTGCATTGTCTCTGAAACTGCTTCTACATTTTATGAAGTTTATGTCCTCTAATTCATTTTTTAATATTATAATGATATATTTAAGTATATTCCCTGGAAATAGCTTTTCAGTGGTTTTCTACTGTCTCCAGGTAACATCTATAGTGTTACATATATAAGATTTCTTTTTCCCATTAGATCATTAGACCATGTCAGTCTTTCTCATTTATAACAAAGAACTTATTATTTTGCTCCACTAGACTGGTTGCTCATCTGAATTTGTATTTGTTGAAAAATGATTTAATAAATTTAAAAATGTGATTAAAAGAAATGAATTGATAAGCATTTGCATCATTTTTATGGATTTGTTAATTTCCTTAACAATTATATGTGCGTGAAAGACAAAATAATTTTTAAAAGATAATTATGATATGGTTAACTATCAAATATGGTTCTCTATGAATCTGTTTTGCAATACAAGTGATTTTTATTATATTAGCGCTAAAGATTTACTTAGAATTTAATACCACCGAAGGAATAACTGAATTAGATTTATTATACTTCACTGAAGAAAATGAACTGTTTGGGGCAAGTTTTTTCTGTTCAATTAAGTCAATAAATTGAACTGATAGATTTGTGAAAGATTTTTCAAGAGATATAAGAAAAAAATTACAGAATGATATGTTAACTGGAAAATTGATCTATAAAATATGATTTCAAACTATTCTAATTCATGGATCCAATAGATACATCATCTACCAAGAATCTTTTTTAAAAAAATACATATTTTTAATAAAAATCTATGTTTCATTAAAGCAAATTATACTCCATTTGACTCTGTCATGGAGCTCAGAATTTGTCAGCAGGTGTGACTTTGACAACCGGAATTAATATTTCATTCCAATCTTCCTTAGTCTACCAAGACTGCTCTGTCTTAGTTTAAACACAGTAAATATGGCCATATAAAAGTGGCTTTTGCAGTTTTGAGTTGTTTTAAAAGAACTGATTGAGTTTTAAAAATTATTTTTAAAAATTTCGTAGAGCCATTAAAGGAGGTCTTTAAATAAGTTGTCAATGGTCTGATGCTGAAATTAAAGATTTTTTTAGGCTGCGTCACCTTGTTGTTGTTAATGATGATGATCACGATCCATAACACTTTTTTGGCACCACCTTTGTGCTACTGCTCTGCACATATATGTGATGTTATTATTGCTGCTTAACAAATGAGAAAAATGAAGCACAATAAGGTGAATCAATTTATCCAAGATATCAGAATTTGTGTTCACAGATTTGTTTTAAACAGATGAAAGAGAGAATTATAGGTGAGTATGCTATACTAATACAACATTTGGAGCATGCCTGAATTTGGGCATTGAGACAGAGCATTAACTCAATTCAAACTATCTCTACTGAAAAGAGTTGAAAACTTAAAAATTTTTAATAGTAGCTATTTTTTTTACAAGTATTTCTGGCAGAATGAAAATTGAAATGGGTTAGATGCTTGTCTGAAAAATCTCATTATTATGAGATAAAGGAGAATAAGAAATACTTATTCATATTGAAAATCTAATAAAAATAAAACCTCTTTGAGATCTCTTTTCCCAATATTAAATTTGGTGATTTTAAGGAATTTTTAATAATTGTAAATCTCCTCTTTACCATCACAATCTAGAAACTAGAATAATTCTTAGTTTATAAGTACACAGAAATTTATTACTAGCTGACAGATATCTACACTACATTATGGTGTGATACATAAAATAATTAAAAGTCATATAACTTGATTCTGAGGCAGAACTGTACATACAGATAACAGCAGTTATGATATAATTGAGAAGGCACTGCTATCATTTCTTGATTTCAATGAGACTGTAGAACCATAGAAAATGTATGGTAGGCAGAATAATGGCATCCCTCAAATTCTCACATTTTAATCCCTGGATCCTGTGAATATGTTAAGTTACACAGCAAAGAGGGATTAAAGTTTGCAGGTGGGATTAAGTTTCTAATCGACTGATTTTAAAATAGGGAGATTATCTGAGTGGGCTCACAGTATTATCACAAGGGTCCTTAAATGTGGAAGAGGGGACAGAAGAGAAGGTCAGATTGATGTGATCTGTAAATAACTCAACTTGCTTTTACAGGCTTTAAAGATCAAGAAAGTGGGCCATGAGCCAAGGAATTCGAGCAGCCTTTAAAAACTAGAAAGGGTAAGGAGACAAATTTTCCCCTAAGAACCTCGAGACACAGCCTTTACAACACTGTGATTTTAGCACAAGACTCCTATTGTATTTCTGACCTACATAATTGTACAATAATAAATTTTTATTGTTTTAAGTACTAAGTTTGTGATCATTTGTTATAGTAGCAATATATAATTAAAACTGAAAGCTGCTTTCTAAATCAATTGGAAAATCAAGGTCTAGAAGAAGTATAGGTGGCCACAAAAGAATAATCTTCTATGGTAAATTCATGTAAGTGTATGGTGTTAGTAATGGAACTTAGACTACTACAATTGCTTATAGCCTTCAGTTCAATTGTACTTTGAAGGTATCAGTTTTATTGAGTGATTACTCATTGAGGAGAAAGACAAAATTTAAGCACCTGAGAGAAAGGGAAGCCCCTGCTTACTGCTTCAATTTTCTAAATATACGAAGATGCAAATATCATCCAAATAGTTCCCGTGTTCAGAGTGGGAACAAAAGTACTTATTTTACAAAAGAACAAAGAGGAAAAAGAACCTTTCTGAAAATGTGTGTTCTTGATCCAAAAAGTCCTGGTTAGATTACTGAATAAGTATATCTACAGGAGAGAGATGAGAAGAGGGTGAAAAGAATAGATTATTAGGTTGAAGAAAAATTATCTTTATGTCAGATAACAAATTGTAGGCATTGAAAATTTACCAGTTTTTAAAATATATATAAATGTCATAGAAGATAAAGATTGTGCCAATGTAAGTCATGTCAAAGTTTAATCAAGCTACACCATCTGTATTTTCATAAGGTGGAAGGAAAATCTATATATCTGTGACAACTAACTTGGTTCCTGAGAAGACTCTGAGTTGGACAGATCATCTTAAATTCCCATATCTCTTCATCTGCTGAGAGGTAATTGAATATATCATGCAGATAAACACAGACACTCATACTTTAGCTAGACACAAATCTGACCTTTCTCAGCTCAATTTGTTGTATGAATACAGAAAAGACCAGAAGAAATTAGATATTTTTATAATTTTATATAATCTCATTTTTTTCTATTTCTAATTAGGAGTTGAGTGATAAGGTAAATATCATTACTTTCATGAGCTCTGATATTATTTTAACCTGAGTTAAGATAAGAAGTGCTTGGGGAAAACATGAATTTCCAAACAATCTCTACCAGGTTCTTTCTATGTGAACAAGTGACATTTTCTAATCATGTATAATACTATAGAAGCCTCATTTGACTGCCTAAAGCTTTCTGTACATGGAAAATGTGAAGCTGTCACCTATTCTTATTTTTGGAGATATATTGCCTTGAATATATCAATGTATTCATGCATCTACTTACTCATTTCCACATTTATTTATGCAGTAACTATTTTTAAGTATATTGAGTTAAGCATTGTGCAAAGTACTGAGAGTACAAAAATGACAAAACAGAGTGCTTGCCCTCAAGCAGCTCATAGATACAAATTTACAATGTAGTACAATATGGAAATTACTTTAATAGACACAGGGTTCATTTTGTTTGGGAATATTTCATGTAGAATACTGTTAAGCTTATTTTATCTTAGAAAAAGCGGAAGTAACTTTTATGAATAACATAGTTAAGGTTGTATATTAAATATGTTTTTGTTTAGAATATATCCCAGATAGTTTTGTGCAAGTCATTGAGACTTAGTTTCAAAGATGTTTTGATTCTTAAGTATTATTAAAATTCAGCCCTGAATATGAGAAAGCAGTTGAAGCAGTGATTCATTTAATTCCTCTGAGTGGCTCTTAAGAGTAAATAAGACAATGAAAAGTCAGCCTCCAGCTCCAACATAACAATTTTGGAGGAAATGATTTAGTGGGAATGAAGCCTGCTGCAGGGGAGGACGAGGGCAGTCAGGGAGTATGACACCAGCCCTGATGAGAGGACATCCACGAACACAATTCTGATAGCCCTTGATATGTGACACTTTGTGGAGGCATAAACACAGCCTAGTGGTATTTTGGTAAGAGCCAATAATGCTTTATTTTTTGTCAAACAAATCTACCTGAAAAAAATACCAAGACGATGAGAATTTTAAAGTAATCAAAGCAGTTTAGGATTCTGTTTTCTTTCTCTATAAATGTGTAGGTCTCCTTCCTCTATCTATATGTCTGTTTATTGAGTATTCTACTAGTAATGAATGGCTGAGTTAGACAATTATTTTTAGTAATTTATTTGATGCTCAGAGAAATCCTTACATTAAACCTATAAGCAATAGCATCAGAAAAAGAAGATTGCAATTTAAAGTGAGTTAGGTAAAGTTTCAAGAAAAGATTACAAAGCTAAGAGAAGAAAGTGCAATAGTTTTCCAGACAGGCTTGGGAAGAGAAAGAGGAGATCCTTGATTTATTTTCCAGACAAAGGATATGAATTTTGCAAAGTCAAGGGGAAAAATAAGTAGGAAAAAGGTAGTAAAGAAGATGTAATATATAGAGGGAATATGATGTAGATGATAGAAGAAGGATAAAGACATGAAAAGATACTTTCTTGTAAACTAAGTACTGTGTACTGAGTTATAGCAGTGAAAAAGACCAATGTCATCTATAATCTAATGGGAAAGAGAATTGTCATCAGACGTTTTGGTAATAACACCTTGTGTTAGAAGAAAATCAAGTAGAGATATATTTAAGATACTCAAAAGAAAATGTGAATCAAGAGCATATATTCACCAAAACTGACGTTCATACTGAAATTTCTCAAACTGTTATGACCGTATAAGAACTTAGGGAATATTATTCTCATAGACAATTAAACTACTGGAGAATAAACCAGATAATTCAAATGACAGAGATAATATCAACATTAAGATTCTTGGTGAGCATTAAATATATACATATTTTCTTAGAGAAATCAGATAGATGAGGAATATAGAAAACAATTTAATATGGCTATTTTTACTGACTATATAGATACAGTTCATCTTTAGTCAAAGGTAGGGGAAATGAAGAGAAAGTATACAATTTTTTTGAAAACTTTTTATTAGTAATATGGATGATTGTATTGGAATTGTTTTTCTCAGACTATTTTGTGTGTAATACTGGATAAAACAAATAAGTAATTCAATCATCCCCAGTGCCCTTGAGAATCATTGTTCTCTGTAGTACAGAATTAGGACCAAAAGTATCAGAACAAACTCATGAGAATTAAAAAAAAATATCTCTAACATATATCTATCATTTAACTATCTATCTAGCATCTGTCTATCCATCATGATTATGATCATGATCATCATCATCATCTATCATCTATCTATCTATTAAGTTATTTCTTGGAAAGACCTAGAAATAATGCCTATCTCAATAACAATGAGCATCCCTAACATGCAGATTATGATATTGAAATTCCACTTCACACTAAAAAAAGCAGGGCTATTTGAAAGACCAGCTGACTTGGGGTCTAGGGTAGATAACATGTAAAATGAACCCAGGAGGTCCTAATGCTCTAGTTAGTAAGGAACACATTAGAGAATACAAGGGTACATCAATAAACTTGATAGTCAACTTGGAAAGGCTCCCATTGGCTAATAAGTAGAATGGAGGAAAACATATTAAATATGTTTAATTGCATGATTCATAATGACACAGAAACACATACAACTAACTAATTGCCTTTGTACAGCACAGAGTTAGTAAAATGCACACTCAAACATTCATTTTATCTTTTTTATATAAAATTACCAGTAGGAGACTGAGTTATAGATGAAGCAATGTTTTCTTTTGTGGAATATTGTAACAAGTAAATGAAGAAAGAATGATAAAACTGGGTCATCAGTATTTTACAATAAGTTATGAATTACAAAATCTGGACATCAAGTGTTGATGACTGCTAACATCACAAAAAGAGAGGCAGTTTGTGTTTTTTGATAAAGAATTCAAAACTATCATGAAGAAGTTTTGCCAAAAAATGTAATCCTAATCTATTCTGATTAAGCCTCTAGATTTAATCACCAATACATAAGAAGCACAGAGGTCAGAGGAATATATTAAACTAAATCAGGATGGAAATCAATAAAGGAAAATGACTAGTTTCTTCAACAAGTGAATTGCAAGGGAAAACACGGAGATGAAATACTGTAATTGAAAAAGGCTGTAAAAACATGCCTATCCTAACACTTACTCCGCCCCCCCAAAAAAAGCAAAATAAAGTCATACACTTTAGGGATGATGAAACCATACAGAAAAATACAGAACTGATAACAGAAGAATATTTATTCTTGAGAAGAGGAAAGGTACTGTGATGGGGACACATGGATGATTTTTGGAATGAAGGAAAGGTTTATCTCTCGACACAGGAGATAATTAGTAGGTTGTTCAACTTGCAGCAGTACATGAAGCTGTATATTTGCTTTATGTGGTTGCTAATATTGTACATTTTTAAAAAAAGTATAAGTGACTTGATTTGTTGGACATATGGAACTTGAGGATTTGTACAAAATTTAAGCAAAATTCTGAGTATTTATTTGCTCATGCGATTCTTCAGTCCAGGGGATAAATTTTGTAAATGAGCCTATGAGCCTTGTTTAAGAGAATATGGAGATTAAGAAGCGATATAATCAATCTGAAATATAATCTCATGATGGGAGACAACCAATATTTAATGACTGGACCCAAAAAGGAATAGTAAAAAAATAGTCTGAGAGATAGGAAGAAAACTATAAGCTGCTATCACCTCACTTTATTTACTTCTGGTTCTGGTGAAAGGGAAAGAAGTGAAAGGCAAGCAGTTTCCTTCTAAAAACCTGACTGGGAAATTGCACATATCACTTTACTTACATACAACTAACTAATTGCCTTTGTAACACATACAACTAACTAATTGCCTTTGTACAGACTTTTTGGTAACAACACCTATGTTAGAAGAAAATCAAGTATGGATGCAGGAAAAGGGGGAGCAGGCACATACGCCATGTGGTATCCATCACTGTTCTATTAGCTAGAAAAATCTCTATGTTTTTTACCAAATAAATTTAAATTTATAGGTGAATTAAATATTCAAAATGTTACAGATAGATATGTGTAGTGATATCTACTTAATTATATTTAGTATGGACATAATCATTAGCACCAGATATATTCTCAAGAAATTGAAATATCAATAAAATCTTTGACTAAGAAATTGTTATAATGAATTTGATTTGAATAGGATTTAGAGAGGGATCCAAGAAAATTTTAAAAAGCCAAGTATAGGGAAACTCAATAACAATATGAATATATAGGTAATTTTAATTCTTCTAAGAACATGTTAGTACCAGCCCATGCAATGAAATATACCTCAAGGCACTCCTTTAAAAAATATGACTAACATTTATGGTTAAGCATTTGGCTTGCTCTATCAGGAATGTGAAATAAGAAAGTGTTGTGAGGAAATGCAAAGGTCGACCACTTCTGGCAATATATTGATTAGGATTACCTAGGAATATGCTTTCCTTCTCAAAGTAGTCAAACAGAAAACAAAAGCAAGCTAAATGAAGTCCAGAATTTAGAGAAATTAAGTGACTGCTAGTGACCAGTAGCTAGACTAAACCTGTTCATATTTACTGCCTTTCTAACTGAAAATCTGAGAAATATGTTCTAATAGCAACCAGGTTAACAGAGTTAGCCAGATTAAGCTACAGACATTATTTATGAGTAATCGTAAAGAGAATCTTCATTCCTAGAGGATGAGTAATTGGGGAAAAAAATCAACATAGTAGATGTGAAAGTATTCTGCAAGAAATAAAATGGCTGTTTAACAAGACACAACAGGAGAAATTATATTTGAAAAATATATACTGTAGAATACCTGAGTGTTATAAAAAAATTAGCTATATGTTTTTTATAAAATTGAGAAACTATTAAATAAAGTAGAAAAATAAAATAGAAAATATAATAATAAAATAAAGAATAAAAATATAGAAGGAATTAGATGAGAGGGAGATATTAATAAAAATGGAGCTTAATAAGATATTGAGATAAAAAAACTAAAAATTCAGTAACATTAAAATATTCATTAAAAACAGAATTGACTACAGAAAACTAAATTTTGAGATAAACATTGAGAAACACTATGAATACAGAGGAGAAAGAACAAGTGGTAGAAATGAATAAGAGGCACTTTTGTAACTGCAATAGCTAAGAAAGGACATCTAACATCATACTATTGAAATCCTAAACATAAATTAGAATAAACAGAGGTAACACTGACAGTAGCATAAAAGAAAATCTGGGCTGAATAAAGATGGATATGCATATCAAACCTGCATATATACATGACACATTCACACACAACCAGGAAAAATAAAGAAAAAATATGTAAACATTTTAAATTTCAAAACTAAAGCATTTACCCATCATAAAGAAGAAAGTAGAATGTGGAGGAGGAAGAAAAAGAAAAGAAGTTAGCTGGACATAGACTTCAACATTAAACATTAACTGCTTTAAGATAAAGAAAAAATAGTTTTGAGGGTAAAGTTTCGGGCCAAGCATTCTGTTTCCCATATATTTGTGATAGCAGCTAAAACATATTTATATGATTTTTTAAGTGCTCAGAAATCTTTGTATACTCTTCTAATGGAAAATACTGACAATATTGTAATCAAAATAACAAATAAGAAATCAAGAACAGGAACTAGGATTAACTAAAAATTGTTAATATTGCCTTAGTCTAAGTAATTATTGCAAATATAATTTTAAATATAATAATTTTAAAAATTATTCACTATTAATAAGGTAGGCGTATTTATTTGCATACATATAGAAGAATCAAAATTCAATGACATTTACATTATAATCAATAGTAAAATAGGAAATGAATAAAACAAAATGAGGCAAGTAGGACCAATGGCATCTCTGACAGTAAATATTAGTAGCTAATAGAGTTAAAAATTATCCAAATATGTAATTTTCAATTGTGTAGTTTTTGCAACAGAAACACAAAAATATCAAAGCAAAGTTATGAGAAAGGTATTGCTACATATGTTACTCAAACAGGTACACACACACACATACACAAAACAAAGCAGGATAGGCAATATAGTATCAGAAAACAGTAGATCATAAGTCAAAAGTATCAATTCCATTTTGTTGCAATTTCTAAAGAAATCATAATAGATATGTGCATTTAGGTATCAAAAGTATGTGTGTGTATACATTTTAAAGGCGAATTAATGAGTAATGAACACTTCTGGGATTCTGTAACCAACTCAATTTATTAATATTATATTTTAATTTATGTTTTATATTTATTTTTCTATCTGCCCTTATTGAATCTTTAAATAAGTATTTCATGAATAAATCACAGCAGAAAAATAAATTTGGAGGATCTGATTTTTTATTCATTCATAATTTTTAAATGGTAAACTACACATTAAAAGAACAAAATTAAAAAGGTAAAAAATAATTTCCACACACTAACAACCAAATTTTATTCAATGAAGAAAACCTAGTTGCTTTTTACTTCAAATCAATAATAGGATAACTATTACTTCTATCAAATTATTTTAGAAACTCTAGCCAATGATATGATTATGTATGTAAAACTCAGGAGAATACGTTAACTTGTTAAAATATATAGAGACATAACATTTCAGCATGAGAAATTATAAAATTATAAAAATATAAGTAAATTTGGAAGAATTTATATATTTAATTCAATATCCTTAATTGGGAAATTGACACTTTGATTTTAAAGTACTTCTGAGAATGTAAAGTTTAGAAAAAAATATCAATAGATATTTGTATTTGAAAAATAATACACATTTTAAAGACACAAAATTTAAAACAATGTACCAATTCAGCAGTTGCAGAAATATACATCAAAGAAGCAGAACAGAAAAATGCATGAATAGACCCTACCTTATGTCAATTTTTAGTTTAAGTTAACATGACGGAAATATTGGGTTACTTAATAGATGAGGCAGCCACACCCAGTTAATTAGTAGAATAAAAATATTTACTTACCATTAAATATGAATTACAATTATAAAGTAAATTATAGAGGGAATACAGATCTAAAATGTAGAATAATAAGAATACCATATCAGCAGTTCCTACACACTCTGAAACATAAGTTTGTCATTTTCTACAAGAAGTCAGGAAAAATGCCCAAATATGTTTCTGTCAAGAAATATGTTACACCAAATTAAGTATGTAAAGGTTTTATTATGCTTTGAAAATGAACAGTATACTTTGTAAATTTTCAAGAAAGGCTATTGCTTGCAGTACTTTTAAAACTAATTTACTCAGCATAATTTTTTAGTGCGCTTCTGTTTCAGTCAGGATTCTCAGTCACAAGTGGCAGAATAAGTGCAAAAAGGGAATATGATGTGAACCAGGAACATGAACACTGTCACAACTAAGCCTCTCCTCTCTCTCGAACCTTTTCCTCTCTAATTACATCAGCTTCTGTGTTTTCTACTGCAAAGTGGACTTTTACTCTTTCCTGCATTGCAAATGATGTCAGTTTAAAAATTTGGAAAGGAATCTGATTGACTTGGCTTGAATGCACATCCCTGGGCAAACCACAGGTGTTGGTGGTAGGCAGAAGATAAAGTGCTAGGATTAGTCTAGACTGGACCATGAGCCTAACTTTGTCCTGTTTATGGCAGAATCAAAGCCCAGACATGGCCTCATCTCTTCCAGCCACACTCATTAATATTTTCTTGAAGACTGTCTATCAGTATACATTCTGGAAAATGCTTATTAAGAAGAAAAAAATACAATTAAATAATTACAACAATTGAAAACATTTATGAGTGCTAACTTAGAATGTGCAAGGCATTATTCTAAGTGCTTTCTATTTTTTATTTATTTAGCCCTCACGCAAAACTTAAGCCTCATGGCCATCCTTTGTGTAAAGCATTATAATAGTTATTGTAGAGGAAATTGAGGTACAAAGGATATAAGTATCAAGTGGAATTCATATAGCCAGGAAGATGTAGGGTTGACTCATAATAAGTATTATTATATTTTAAAAGATCAATTCAATAACCTAACCTTGATGCCAGTGATTTTGATATAATCTTTTGTAAAACTAGTATTATAAAAAATTCTTGATTTGTAGTAACATAAACTTAAATTAGGTGAAAAATTAATGATATGGTAATATACTGTATAAAGATTAGCAAAACAAGTGCTGTTCTTTCAAAATATTTGTAAAGAAAGTTATTAGCTTTGATTTTTATTTTTGACACTACTTATGGTTATTTGATTTTAAGTAGTATATGCATTTAGCAATAGAAAACTATTTGATAACTCTCAAGTAGAGGTTTAAAAATAATTTGAAGTAGTAAAGATATTTAATTAGCAAAGGCATTGAAATTAATGCAAATTCATGAACATTAATTTAAATAGTGAAATAAAAATTTACTAAAGTGGATTGTTTTACTAATGAAAAGGCCAAATATGTTATCACTTAGTAAAAGGGAAAATTAAGGTAAGTTGTATGAAAGGCCTTACTCTGTTCTCTGTCTCAAACATCAGAAGAAAAAATTACTGGGTTGTATGAATTCTGCTCTTTGAGGCAATTAGAGTTTGTGTTCTCTAATCCATAAAAGTTTATTGAACACCTATTCTATGCCAGTCACCATGCTAGACAAGAAGATATAACCATGGATGTCACAGTCATGGTCTTCCTTTTATGGTGCTAAATCTTGAAGATGATACAGGCAAGTAATTTTGAATGTTATATATATATGTTAGAAAAAGAGGCTTTTTCCCCTTCAACAATTCTGAGACTGTAACCAAGTGAAAATAATGAGCTATTGTAGTAGTAAAAGGTAGCTAATAATGGTGAATTGCATTAAACAGGATATGGCATTCTTACATAAAATAACCATAAATTTGAGGAAAAGACTAAAAACCTTCTGAAAGCAGTTTTTGCGAAGGATGTGTGTGTGTGCACATATGTGTATGTAATAATGTATTCAGATAATCTGAAACTAGGTATGAGTGTATAAAATTATTCTACTTCCATTCCTCAGACTTAGATATAATCAAAGCTCATTAAAACTGGAAAATAGGGCACATTTGAGGAGATTCAACCAGAGCCCAAGTGGTTACAATATAGATCAAGGAAAAATATACATACTACTAATTTCTCTGGATAACCCTTTTCTTCATAAAGGTTGAATACACAGTTAGGCATGTGTATACAAAAAATGTAGACACACATGTGCATGCACACAATGAATAAATAACCAATGTGATGCTTATAGAATTATTTAAATACTGTGGGAGAAGAACATCATTGTGAATATCCTAAGTGAATTCTCAAAATAATTGAGGAAAAGCATTGCTGGTGAGCAAATGTGCAGACACCCTACACATGCTTTTAGAAAATAGGCTGTTAGTTTCAAATACAGAGAAAAAATAGTGACACCGATTTTAGTTAAGTAAGACAAGCAAATGCCTTGTTATGGCCCATCTAACTGTGACATTATGGCCTTCACTATGAGCCAAGTATGTCCTTGTATGTCAGAGGACGTTTACCTAAAAGGTACAGTGTTGATGAGAAAGTTTTCTAAAACAACAGATCTGAATCCAAGGCTGTCTGCTCACACAGATAATTTTTCTGTTTCCCCTCATATACAGCCCTCTAAGAAGTAGCTGTCTCAGAAAGAATCACTCCTATTCAAAGTTAAGCAATTATAAGAAAGTAGTCAATCAGAATGGGACCTAAGCAAAACTATTATAATAAGAGGAAACCAACATGATTGAGAAAAATCAGATGAGGAACATAAACCAATGTACAGCAAAACTGAAGAAGTAGAATAAAATCCAAGTGTGTTTTCATAAAGAAATGGTAAGTAAAGATTGTAGTAAATAGGTGAATAATTCTAAACTAATATCGACTGTACAAACAATAATGATTTCTAATTTGAAGAGCAAAATAAATTAAATATAATTAAATACTAGATATAATTAAATATAATTAAATACTAGATATAATTAAATACTAGACCACAAGGCTATGTAAGTTGGGGTTGGAGAATTGAAATTTTAATTTACTTTTATCGTTCAGGAGAAGTACAGATATAGATAACTTTAGATTTCAAAAATGCATACTAAATTTCTAGATGTAACCACTAAAGTAATAGAGGGTACATCTTTCTACCAGTAGAAAGAGAAAAAGAGATGGAAAAAATAAACCCCACAATAACAACAACCCTTGATCAGTTTGAAAGTTCTTCCAGTGATGGGAAAAAGATAGAAAATGATACAATTATAAACATTCTCCAAAATGGTAAAAATGAAAAGGTATATCAGAAGCACATAAATGTAAATGGTCTGACTATATCATATAAAATCTCTAGATTGTTATATTGTATTTAAAAAGAAAAAAAGCTTATGGCCATGCCACTCTGAATGTGCCTGATCTCATTTGATCTCAGAAGCTAATCAGGGTCGGGCCTGGTTAGTACTTGAGTGGGAGAACACCTAGGAATACCAGGTGCTGTAGGCATTAAAAAAAAAAGTTAATTGGGTGTACTAGAGATATACCAGGTATCCAAGGATAAAGACAGATTAAAATTAACAGGAAGGAAAAATATATTCCAAGCAAATAGTAACAACAATAACAACAGAAAATGGGTATGATTATATTAAAAACAGTCAAAACAGACGTATCAGGGAAAAAAAAATCTGGCGTCAAAGAGGAGCACTTTACAGAAGTAAAATTCAATTATCCAGGTAGATATCTCTATGAACTAAAAATAATTCCTTTAAAATTTATACAACACATTATATTGACAAATCTGCCTTCATAATGGAAGGATTTCATAGAAATCACATTATTTATAAATCAGTTAGACAAAAATAGTGTAGATTTGAAAAAATTAATTTATAAATCAATTAGACAAAAATATGTAAATTTGAAAAAATTATCAAGCTTGATGTAATACATGTATATGGTATATTGCATTCTAGAAATAAAAATTACACATTTTTTTCAAGGACATGGATTGTTTATGGAAATTGACCATATAGTCAATGACTTTTAACATAATTCAAAGTCAATATTACACAGACTCTCTGACTCCAGTGTAGTTAAATATTAGTAAGAAAAAAAAAAGATAACAGAAACTCATGTTTCAATCTCAAAAACATTTCTAAATAACTCATGAAGAAAAAACACAATAAAATTAGAAGATATTTAGAAATACAAAATAAAGTTGTCAGGAAAAAAAAACATTTTTGTGTAAATTAGAAGTTTAAAGATATATATCACCCTTGTTCAATAGCTGAAAATAATTCTTGAAAATACTCCATCTCACAGAAAGATAAATCATAATTAATAACTTAAAAATGAACCAATTGTGTCATAAAAGGACTATTGCTAAGAACTGATAATGGTACAAATAGATTTCTGCCTAAAAAATTATAACGATTCATTTTTGCTATATCATTTTGTCAGATCATAAATTTGGAAAAAAGTAATAATTTAGTCAGTAATACAATGCAATACCTTTCTAGATAGGAAATGACTATCGTATCAATTTTTTTTTATAAGCTCCAAGAGAATTATACTATGCTTTTTACTTACTTGAAGAAGGCTTCCTCACGGTGAAAATGATCCTAGCTCTGAAAAGAAAAAAGGGAAATCGTGGCCTAGAGGCTCAAACTGGAAACAAATGAACTTCTTCATTTAATGAATCAGTTAACTCTTCTACTTAATATGACCCTTTTCTGTAGATGCTGGATGAAGCGATCTCATTTTTTTTTTTTTTTGCCAGCTTGATTATGGTACTATTTCCTTATACTCAGTTCACGAACTTGTTTTCTATGTGTCCCAGATGGCAGATAGACATGTATGGAGTGCAAGTAGCATGTCAGAGAGTGCGTGTGAGTTAGAATAAGAAAACCTTGACTCAGATCCAAGCTCTTAATGACGTTATTAATGATGTATGTGATGTGCTCTTTAACCGCTCTGAGTTACCTGTTATATATTACATTAAATAATGCATTTATAAAATCTAACTATACACAAGTTATAATTATGATAATTTTTTAAAAGTGGAAAATATCATTTCTAGCTTCAATCCCAAGTATCAGGTATCTAATAGTATACTACGTAAAAGATAAGGGGACAATTGGGACTCAGACTGGTTTTACATTGGCTTTCGGTGAGTTGCCCACACAGAATGAACAGACAGGACAAGGCAGGAGGAGCCCAGCATAGAGTGAAAGCACAGAATGAAAACAGCAAGAACTATAATCAGTTTGAAGCCCATATGGTAAGAATATCCACCCTTAGTTTAATAAGAATTTCTTTTGGAGTCATCATCAGCATGCAGTCTGTAGACTACTGGCACTAACTTCCAGACACTGAAGAAAATGTGCACAATGAAAAAAATCTACCGGCAGACATGACTGAAATTGATTGAAGACTCTGATGGACATGAAAAGGAGCAGTCAGGAAATAATAAAAAGGATATGGTATCAAAGCAATCTACGGGGTCTGCCAGAAAGAGGGAGAAAGAGGAGGGAAAGAGGGAAAAGAACAATGAGAAAATGAGAAAGAGAGAGAATAATGGAGGCATAATCAGTTCTTCAGGAAAGAGATCTTCTGAAGAATATTTACAAGCTTAGATTTTTTTAAACTCATCTACTATTTAAGTTTCACAATATAATTAAAGAGCTACCTTGCTTCAACAACACATTTGAATTCAATATTCTCCCATGTATTTGGTTAAGTATAGAAAATTTATTTTGTTTGTCTCTTACCTGAAGCATACATCTTTCTGAAATGAAACATGATCTCATTTCTTTCCAAGAGTGAAATATGCTCATACAAGCTAAAACACTTCTATTTCAAGGTAACATTATGCTTCCATTGGAAGCTTTTATTCCTGTTTGGCAGGTTTGGCATGTTTAGGAATCTATTTTTCATCAAAGCTTAGAGGGTTGTATGGAAAAAAGGTATTTACATAATAAATACAGGATTTAAGCCAAAAACTTAACAATGAATTAGCTTCTTTGTGGGAAATAGAAGTTGTGCCAAAAGATACTGAACAACAAAAATATAATTTAAAAAATTAGGTAAGGTGAGTACTTCTCAAAGTACTTTTGCTCATGTTATGCATTTGAATATGGGAGTGAATCAGGATGGTGGAAACTGTGATTTTTTAATCCCAAGAGGTGAGCCCTTGAAAATGTACTCCAGCCATTCTGTTAGCTTGACTATCAAGTTATTTTCTTTATTTAATATATTTGCATTTTTTTCTAGCTTAGGAAAATGTCAATTTTGTTTGCTTCTCAGGAACCTAGTAAATTTCAATTAAAAATATGTTTTTATTACCTAATCATATTTGAAAGAAATAGAAATATAAAGGAATATTGACAAATTTATCAAGAAAGTAGACGTGGGTAGTTTGTTGCTGTTTTGGTATACTACTTCAAAAATGAGCAGTATGTGGAGATTTTGTGGCAACTCAGAACATTTTATCATTGGATCCAAGAACCAGCTTCAGCCAGCAGTGTGCTTGCTTCCTTTGGGAATTTTATAGGAACCTAAATTATATTAGGTCACTTTTTATTACTAAAACATGTTATAGAATTCTCATTCTTTTATCTTTTTTTCCTTTTAAATTTTATATTAGTTTCTTCTTTTTTTAAGATTGATTTTTTAGATGAAAGATTAGAAAACAGAAAATTAAAAACTACATTCACTTTCAGTGCTGCTTGTAGAAATAGATTTATGATATGAAAGCTTCAATATTGTACATGCCCCTTCCTATTGCTATTTTTATTGAGCAACACGGGTATGAGAGGTTAAGACAGAGTAAAAGCTTAGTCCAGACATGAAGGGTAGATAGTTCCACAAGAAAATGATTGTACCTTCATATATTAATAATAACCTAGGTTGCAATTCCAAAATTGGGGACTCTGGAGAGATTGAAGGGCTTAAAATAGCTTCATGTAGTGATTTTTCCTTAATACATTTATGCTAAATACTCAATCTCTCTTTAATTCCTGAAATGAGTCACTAATTTTTAAGAAAATAGGCCCTTGAAAAGTCAGAAATTTTATTTCAAACTCTTCTAACCTATAAATCTCTTGTATATTGGGATACTTTCATGTACTCTTGGAGGAGAAACTAAGAGTTAGTCTAGTTTGAAAAGGAACAATCTAATCTTGGTAAAACTGGAAGATTAGGGTTAGCACAATTTGATAGTCATTATTTATTAACAATAAAAGGTACCAAAATATACCTGGTACTTTGTTTTCTTTGAAAATATACCCTTTAATATAATCTATTTCCTTACTTAACATGCAAGCTTACCTATTTTAGTAAAACATTTCATTAAAAATAAAACCCGATGGAAAATTGTGATATTTCTGTTATTTACCTTTTCATGGCTTTGTTCTATGCCTCTTACTAAACAAGTGAAACCTTTTTTCCTGTGTAGTAGTTTACTCATTTTTCAAGCAAAGCATTTAAGATAAAATGATCAGCCTTCAACTCTGAAATAACAAGTCTTTTAGGAAAGAAAGGCAATCTTTACAATGCCAGTTTGTTTAATTTTTTATGTGTTGTATGAATATTACTTTAGGTTATTTTGTCTATGCTTTTTATTATAAAATGAAAATTAAAAAGTATAAAAAACCGGAGTTTTAAGTGTCTTTATAGATAGCCCCCTAAAACTTTCCTGCTTATCACATTAAAAAAATCAATGTTTTGGGGTGAATACTCCATAAATTATATAAGTGTCTAATCTCTATATTGTACATATGAAACTGATATAATATTATATGCCAACTATAATTGAAAGAAAATTTAAAAACATAAAAACAAAAGTATTGTATTTGTCCAAGTACAATAACCTACTAATTTCTTTCTAACTATGTTTATTTCTCCTGCTCTAAAGTAATTATAACTTCTTTGTTCAAAATTCCTTTTTAGAATACACATTCAAAGATAAATTTTATGTGTCCTTGCTAGTCAGGCTGGAGTCTTGCCTCAAACCTTGGAAAGATTTTTCAACAGTGATCTTGCTGGTAAAATAGACTTAAGAGTCATCTTTAAAATTGAATACAAAGAGTTATAATTTAGAACCTGGACTGGGCTACATGCATGTTTTATACATGCTCAATATTTTTCTTAAACTTTATGTTCTTCCCAATATTATTCATGGAAACCCTTTTGAAAGCAAGACCTCACCTATTAAGCTAAGAATTCTTATGGAGTATCTACTTGGTGATTAGTAGCAGCTTGGTGCTGGGTATTGTGTAATGAACAAGATTGGCAAGGTCCTGCTATTATGGAGGTTAGAGTACAACTTCCCACCCCCAGCCTTGTTGCGTAGTAGAGTGATATGAACCAGTTAGTACCTTGTTGAAAAACAAATGAAGGCAGGTGCAGATACGATAAAGTTGTATGTATATTTCTATTACAAATATTAGGAAATTGACAAGGAAATGGAAGTATATAAATCAAGTTATTTTTAAATTAAGTACTAGTTGCATTGGTGCTTATATTAAAAGTAACTTACTTGCTCTTTCATTCACTTTAGCTTGAGAGAAGGGAAAAGTGAATCAGTAGAGTATGAAGTCTTTATAAAGATTGAACGTCCAGACCTTCAAAAGTAGTATTTGTTTAAAGTCTAGTATAAAGAAGCAAAGAAAATGATATTCCCTAACGTTATACAAACTGAGTTTCTTGAGATTATTTTTTGAAATTAATCCAATCATTCATTTAAAAAGATTTTTCAATTACTAAAGAATAAACACAGATGAAAAGTTTATTAAATAGTATTCAGCTGGAATAAAATAATGCTTTAATAGTACTTGGTTTGCTGGGGTGCCCATTGTTCATTACTAGCACTAGTAAATGCAGATCGACTCTTTAAACACCACTGCAGCCTTCTTCCTGTGTTTATATGTGTGACTGTTGATTCCATAAAGCTTAAAGTGACGTTTCCCAAGAGTCAGGATGAGAATTAGTTTCTATCATTAAGATGCATTTGCACAAATTTTAGAAGGTGGAAGCAAGGAATACTTATTGCTTTTTGTTTCTGTTGGCAAGCAATATCTTGGTTTCCAAAGCAATACTCTAGTGTTCATTTTTCAATTCCCTTGGTGTTCAGAGTCAGCTGTGTCAAAAGTAGTGGTGACAGCTAATTCCCAGCTTTCTGATTTTGGGATTGCTTTTAAAGTGGAGTGTTTGAACTTAGTAGTTCCAGTGGTTGCCTCAGTCCCTGGATGTGTCAGTTCTGTAGTGTTCTGTTCCAGTTTAGAGTTCTAAACTTTGGCTCTTTATTTCATTATTTTTTAAAGTATTCATTCTCTGTATTAAATCTTTCTTTCTTTCTTTTTCTAAGTATTTAGATTTGTTTCTAAACAAATGTTTCAGAATGTGAGTTGTTCTCCAGTCTTTTCTTAACCTCTTTCCAAATATAGTTTCAACTGGTCACACATCTATCCAATTAAAAACTGCCTTTTTCAGCTTCTTCATTGAGAGGTATAATTATGTGTCTAAGTTCCAGGTAACTGAATTTAAAAGATGTTATATTTGGTACTTCTGGTTTGTTTTTAAAAGGACAGAGCACCTTGCCCTTTGTCTGATCACTGTGTGATGGCAAAGGTTGAACAACTTCCCTGAATCCAGATATGTAAGTTATATGTTGAGAATGGTAGAAAGCTCTGCCAGTAGTGAACCACCTACTCTGAATTATTTAATGAGGCATACGTTTCTATTTTGCTTAAAATTCTGGATTTTAGATTCTCTTAAAAAAAAAGCATCTGTTTACTAGAAGTAGAACTCTATCATAATTTAAAAAAAACGAGTCATTGGTCTAATAGTCAGATACAGGGCGGCAGCTTGGAAATACTTGGAAATACTGCAGCTTGGAAAGCCAGTGGTCCTCATTACTCCATGGCAAAACATTTGGTAAAGTTGTCACTTGTAAATCACTAGAAAGGTAGGCTTCTTGCCAAAAGAACATGTAACCTCTGAACTGTTTGGAAAAACTCAGAACATTGAAAAACCTCAGAATGTTTATATATATGCTATCCTACCTAAACTAATATTTTCAGATAGTTTTAAAGTAGAAACCATTAAATTGAGGGAAAGCAAAAATGTGCTGAACAAAGAGACCAGTAAATATAAAAGGATAGTCTGGAAGCATAGAAATCTTATCTAGATTAGATCTTTGATTATGGTTATTTGCCCAGGGATCTGTCAGTAATTAGACCAAAAACATACTAAGTTTTTTAGGGGTTATATTGATCTTCAAAACCCAGTATGTGTTTGACCTTTAAAGCAACTCCAGAAAACTCTCAATGGTCTAATAGAATATAGCTCACAAAATATGTTTAGTCTCCAAGGAGAGAATAGTGTCCAATTCTCTCTTAAGGAGATAATTACAGAGTAATCAAATGCTTTTGAGAGTGAAAGGGAACATATTTATAACAAAGAATCCATTCATTCAATATTGATATTACACTAGAATGATGAGCATAAATCAGGATGCTCACAAGCAAACCAGTCCTTATGGTAGTAGAAATAACAGACAAAGATAAATATCCCAAAGTAAAGAAAACAGGAACCATAAATGACAAGAGACAAAGGAATTACTCAATCAGGATTAGGCAAGGAAATTATTTCACTACCAGACCAGGGAATGTTTGAAATTCTTATCTAGTAGGATTTGATCATTGCTCTGAGAAATGGCAGCTGTGCTTCCTTTTCTTCCAGTTTTTTTTTGGAAGCCAGCTATACTTATCACTATAACTCCAATGCTGTACTCTTCCATTTTTTTTAATGGGACGTTATAATATTGGGTGTATGTGTGTATAGTGAGAAGAATTAAGTGGGAAGAAGTGTGCACCTGGATATTCGGTAGCGTGCGGCAAGTTGTATTCCAGTGTCTTTTTCTCCTCCGATAGTAATAGGCATCCAAAGGCTGCATTTCTCAGCCTCTCTTTCAACTAGTGTAAGTTACTAGCTCTAATCAATGAAATGTGAAAAGAAGTGATGCATAATTCTTCCAGTTGTATTCTTAAAAGGACTGAGTGGGTACATTTCTGTCTCCTCCCCTCCCCAAACACACAAACACACATACCTGGGAGACGGTGATGAATTGAGTACTGAGGATGGCAAACCTGAATTGATGGTTATCATTACCTTAGATATAAAGAGAAAGAAGACATAAGAGAGACAGAGAGACAGACAGAGAGCAAATTCAATCTTGTTTACACTGTTATATTTTGGATATCTTTGTTACAGAGTTTAGATTAACTACCACAGCATACATGGATTCAAATGATTATTACTATTCTTAAAATTTTACTTATATTACTTGAAAAAATTGAATCAGAGATTCAGAACTGACTATTTCTAGGCATCTCTTTAAAATTAGAACAGTAAAAAGGCTATTCCACAAATTTAGAATAAAAAATTTAATTGTTCTCGAATAATTATTTTCAGAGAATATTTGTAATAATTAACTATTGAATATTAATTCCAGTAATTATTAGATTAATTTTAATAAATTACTATTGCAGGTTCACTTATTAGATTATTACAACTTTTCACATGGTTTGGTATAAAGCTGAGAAATAACGGTAATAGAATACTTAAAATGTGATTTTATAAAGTCTAGATTACCATTCTGAAAAAAATTAAAACGACAACTGAAAAACTATCTTAGCTCATTAAAGTTATGTAAAATTAGTGTCAGAGTAGAGAGTGTACAAAAAGAAATAGCGATTAATTTTAAAAGGAATTCAGACCTTTTTTTCAGCTTAATAAGACAGGGTGAGAAAATTCCTCTACATTAGAAAAATAAAATAAACCCAAAACATATATATATATATATATATATATATATATATATATATATATATATTCCTCTACTCTTAAATTTGTTGATTAAAGTAGATTGCTTGTGTTTCTAAAATCCAAGACAGAAGAGATTAACACTCATTTTTTTCTTTTTGGAGCAGCCTGAGAAAATTCCCACTGCCTTATGGCTCAGAGGGTTGCCAGGGTGAAATCAAAACTGAAATACAAAGCTTAAGGTATGGAGACAAAATGTAGCTAACTTTTCTCTAGAAAGTCAAAGGAAATTAGTTGACGTTACCAGATTTGTTTGGGGCTCATTTTATTTACTGTTATGCTTTGCTATACATAATTAGAATTTGAACTGAAGGGACAGTGATAATAGAACTGGAATTATATTGCAAGCATTTGAAAAAAACATGAATACTATTAGGCCTTTGAAATATGGCCAGAACTGAAAGTCCCATATCAGGTTAATTTTTACTTACATTTTTTTTTTTTTTTGGCATCTCGTCTTGGTTGGTTAACCTCTTTTTAAAGATAAAGTAAAAATAATGCATTCCGTACCGATCTTCTATGGTTGTTTTAGGATCAATAAAGTAATCTTTGAAAAAGATAGCGCTCCACAATGCTTTAACTTCAGAGTAATTACAATCTTTACTCTTCAATATAATGAATATCCTAACTTTTCATAAACATACACACATAGGTAACATTGACTTAAGCAAAGAAAGAGAATGGAATTTTGAAAAATAATATAATCTGAGGGATGATATACACTCATCAATCATTCTTAACCTTTTTTAATAAAGTACCCTATTAGCAGCGAAATCTGTATCTGTCCATAGCAAGTATAAAATCTATTTAAGATGTTACATTTTATCTTAAAATGTATGTATATAGCATATAATTATGTTTAGTTTGATTAAAATATAATGTTCCCTCTTCACTGCAATCTTTGAGCAAAATCAAAAATGAGGAATTTGCACTCTGTTAGTTCTATAGCTTCAGTTGTAGCCTGTACATAAGTAATTATACTCTGCTTAGAAAATTGTAGTAATGTATGTCTACATTTGTTTGAGAACTGAAAACATTGATTTGAATTTAAATAAATTGGTCTACTTAATTGCAAATGTTAATATTTGAAAGAGTTATGTTTTATAGCTTTATAACTAAATGGCTACATCCATTTTCTGGAAACAACTCTAAACGAAGACAAATTTAAATAAAATACATGTAATTTACATATTTTAAAATAATTGAGTAGATTTTATTACATTTAGAGATGGACTATTTATAGAAATATTAATATTGCCAAAGTGTCATATGTATTCTTAGTACTTTCAGTCTTTTTCCTTTAAGGTAAAACACTGGTTTAATTAACAAACATTCATCCATATCCTTACAAATTGGTGTGGTGTATATATCTCTATAAATGTATTTTAAGTTGAGACTACAGAGAAGTTGTAATTTAACCAAAACCAAGAGATAATTAATTTTGAATAATCCAAATATTTTTGTTTCATATTTGAAGAAAGACAGATTTAATACAACAGTATGACTATTCAAATAGTTGAGTGGAGGAATCTATTTTTGATATCAACAACTATTTTAAATTATGGATTGCCTTAAAAGTAAGAGTGGGACTCATCGATGCAATTGTGATACTTAGTGATTCATAAAATACATTTTACATTATGCATTTTAAATATGCTTTCAAGTCAGCCTATGAATTGTGACATCCTTAAAATTATATTAGAGATGCATTAGTGGTTTATGTAATATAACAAATGGTAAATGACAATATTCAAATAGGCAACTATTTCTACTAAAACTTCCAATTCTTTAAAAAATTATTAGTTGACAGTTTACATGGACTTTGGCATTCTCAACATAGTTTTCCTTTGACCATTGAATAAATTCTTATTGCTGCTAGAAATAAATAAATGTGCTAGAAATATTCACAATCCCAGGCAAGAATCACAAATGTTCTCAATGTGTCTCTGAAGAAAAAAATAAATCAATTTAATGTATTCCAACTTTATTACCTCTGTATTGCCACATGCATTTCACTAGGCAAAGAATTCAAGGATTAACAGGATTCTCCTTTCTTCCTTGAATAAATGTTCTTTTCATGTCTTTTAATTTTCTATTTTTTTTAGTTTCTCCATATGCTTTTTAAAGGCCAAGATTTTTATAATTTCAGATATATTCTTAGTAAGCACTGAGAGATCACAAATTTCTATAACTGATTACCCAATTTCACACATTTTGCATATAATACAATTGTATGATATCAAATGTTATTCAAATACATTTATAAATGAACTTTATTAGAAGTCAAAACAGAAGCTGTATACTCTTATGTAAAACTGGCCTACTTTTCGAAAATATTCCATTATATTTTATCTATTTTGGTTTAGTGCTACGATATCTAAACTGTTGTGTTGCTAGTTTTCTCACACAATGTTAGGTCACAGTATAGGAAAATATTTAGAGTTTTAAATGCCATCAAAGAAATGGCAGTAGAAATGGCAGAGTAGAAACTCTCTGTTTCCAGCACTTGTTAACTTTAATGGTAATGCACGCACATTTGCTTGGTTTAAGATGGAAGCAACCCGTTTTCTACTATTCTAGAGCGCCACCTTCTGGAAATAAAATGCTTCTTTAAATGTCGAGAAATAAGCTCATTGTGATTCTGGTAGAATTATGATTTGGTAGTGAGAAAAATCATGACTCATGAAATTTATATGTCTCTATTAAGCAAACATTATATTTTCCAACCCCCCCTTGCAGCTAAAGATGACATTGATGACATTGATGTATGGCAAATACAGAATAAATAAAAGATTTTTTGACTGCTATATTAGGAATACAATTTTGTCAATTTTACTTTTTCACTTGTTAGAACTAGATAACAAAGTTGTTCTGCTTCCATAACATGTGACTTTTTTATATTTAGTAATAGTGCGTAGAAATACGTTAACTCCACTGTAAACACCATTAAGGACAAGCTAAGCCTTAGCACTTAACACAGTTAATACTGTGTTCTAAGGCTAATTAATGGATATCCATATTGTTTGTTATAAGACATGAGACAATCAATATTTTTCTGACCAATTATAATTAAACTTATAATTAACTAGAGTTCAGATTTAAGTTTAGGGCATCTCAATTTACCACTTCCAAGAAAATGTATTTTCACTGTAAGAGTATCCAAAGGTTTTTAAAGGAAACTTTGGTATTTCTCTGTTGGAAACTATTGGGGTGAAAATGAGTATGTAAAGACAATTTTAAAATGACAGGTCTATTTCCGAAACTTCAACTTTGTGAGATGTAAGGTTTTTCTGAGTTTTGTTTTTAATAAAAAAATCAGCTGAAGATTTTTAAATTTCTGATTCTTGTTTTAATTTCTAATTCTGGTCACTTGAAGACTATGTAGATATATCCTAGTTAAATAACTTTTTAAATTAAAATTATTGGGGTAGCATTGGTTAATAAAATCAAATAAGTTTCAAGTATATAATTAAACACTATATCATATGTACATTGCATTATATGTTCACCACCCAAAGTTAAATTTCCTTCTGTCACCAATATTTTAGTCAAATAATCTGAATGGTGTCATACAAACATTTGGTTAAATCTGAAGGAACAAATTTATTGTACGTAATTAACCACTCATGCCCATGGCAGATATCACTAACTGATGTTGGCCAGATGCCATTAACTGACCTTGGCTTGATTTCTCACTAATCCAGGAAATAGTATATACAATACTTTGCTCCAAACAGTTATTCTCAATAGAATAGTTCATTTATAATATGATTATTGAGGCTCTAGAGGAATCACAAGAAAGTTGAAAAGAAAAATACTTATAATGGAAGTAGAGAAAAACGGTGTACAAGAGTAATATCAATTTTAAGGGAAAGAAAGGGGAAAGATAGTTGCTTTATTAATACAATTTAAATTTACAAATAAGGCTAGTAGTCTCGAATGATCTTTCATTAAATTACACCATTAGATATTCATTCTCTGAAAGTAATTTTTTTTCGAGAGGAAATACCATCAAAAAGTCAAAAACAGTTATTAACAATTTGATCACGTTTATTTCTTTAAAATATCAGTCACTTTAAAAACATCTTTTTTTGGGGAGAGGGTGAGAGAGATTGGCAGACCAAATTTTTGAGCACATGTTCAGTCTAAAGAGAGCAATACCCATAGTAAGAGAAAACAGCAGATTGATTACTTTGTCTAGGAAGAAATCCAAGAGCCTTCTAGCCTATTAGCTGCCAGATTCTGTTTTATGTGCTTAGGATACAGAGAATATGTGCTGCAGTCCTAAAAACAAAAAGCACCCCATTGCATCAGAGAGATTTACATAAAAATAGTTGGTTGGAATCATCTCATTGGATTTATTATTATGCTTCAAGTATAGTAGTACAGAGAAAAATAATTGAGCAGAACTTGCAAATAAAATAAAATTCCCTTAAGTAATAAATTTAAAACCAATACATAATGAGTCAAAACAGAGATAAAATAGATCACCTCAATGAGATATATGACAAGATGAAGACATCTCAAAGTATTGTCTTTATATATAATATATGACTGACATATATAAAGAATAAGTTGATCTTAAGTGTGCTTGATCAGTAATGGGAAATTCAAAAAAACAGCCATTGGATCGGAGTTGAGGAACCTATCCAAATTTTGGCCATGTTAATCAGTAAATCTTATTTTGATTGCAAGTTGGTTTAAGAATGGGGTTAGGAAAAAGAATTTACAGGCTTATGTAACTTAAAAATTAAGAAGTACAATTGGTTTAGGACACTGCTTGATCTGAGATTCCAGTATTATCCTCAGGACTTGGTCTCTTCCTGTTTTACATTCGCTTTCCCTTGTGTCTGCTCCATTCTCAGGTGTCCTTGGTAATGCTCAGGTACCACCCCTATAGCTTAAAATCTAGGATTTTAATTCTTGCTTCCCACCAATTCTTACTAATTTGAATCTTACTGATCTGATTGCTCTGGCTTCCCCTCTCCCCTTTAGATGTTGGAAATGCCAGAAGAAGATGTCCAAACGTTTTAGGAGAAGAAACGGGAGCCTTTTAGCATTATAAGTCTATGGTCTAAACCTAGGCTTCCTGGATCTCTAGTTCTGGGAGATATCAGATATCCACGCCCCATCCCGACATCCCAAGCCTATTTGGAAAACAAAGTTTATGTGATTTCCCTCTGAGACATCGAGAAAGAACACAGACACATTAAAAGCTGTGAGAAGTCCAGCAGTGAGGAAACAAATATCTAAAATTTATTGAGTACACATTATGTTTTATAGAGCATATCATTTTTATCAGCCCACTGTGATATGATTCAGGAAATTCTGAGATAGACAATCTCCAACATAAAAATCTTTCTCATCATCTCAGTCTGTTGCCATTAAATATTCAAATTATAATATTCTTCTTTTTCTGTTTCTGAGTTGCCCAAGCAAGCAGTTGATTCTAATTTGAATTTCTATATGTCAGACTGTGGGGAGAGAATGTCTTAGTTTTGACCCGCAGAAAATTTAAGTATGCATGACAGTTATATTGCTGATGGTAACTTATAAAATTGAACTCTACTTTCTATGTCAATAATGTAACAGAATGCTGCAAAGATATTCAGAGGAAACTGAACCATTTTATGACATAATATTGAAATGTAAATACATCTTTGAGTATGAAGTATGTTTCTTTTCATTGTTTAATTATATTACACGGACATCAAAAGTAAAAATGCAGATATTAACTTTGAGTTAAAATGGAAATTTACTAGAAGTAAGAGGTAATAAAATATAAGGAATAAGGAATTGTGATTGTTGAGAATATCCTTTTATCTTCTGACATAAGTGTTTTTCTATATTTGGGGGGATTCTCAGTGTCTCCTTAATTTTAAAATACAGATGACCATTGAATTTCTTATAGTACTGTTTAATTCTTGTTTTATCATTTGATCCTCACAAACTTCTATAAAAAAGTCTGTGCAAATGAAAATACATTTTCCTTACAGTTAAAAATTTAGAGCCAAAAGGAATATAAGACTTGCTTGAGGACACATAAAATAAGTCTCACCCACGTTTTGAATGTAAAAGGAATCTTTTATCATAATTTATTTAACTAAATAAAAAAAAACAGATAGTGCTTTCTTACCAAACACTATCGGTATTGTGTATTATCTATGCTACATATTTTGTATTTAATTCTGTATCATCACACACCATTAACTTTTATTGTTAAAATGTATTGTGTCTTCTCCTGAGTTATTTTCTACAATTCTAAGCAACTCAATGGCATTATAGCAGTCCTAAAGATGTGCTTCATCAAATAATGACTGAGAATTCTAGCACTTTCCTGACTTGGTTAACGCTTTAGTTTAGTTAAAAATCACCTTTAGAGAGATAATGTAAGATATTAGAGAAAATGATCTGATTTGTGTGTCTCTTGGATTCAGGTAGTTCTCAGAGACCCAGAAACTAGGTATGACATAAGCTCATAATTCCACCAAAAGTAATGTAAAGTTTGTGCCTACCAGATATTCTATTTCAATATACCAATCCACCAAGGACCTTCAGAATTCCAACTTGTTAAATGTCTCCTTCTACTAAGGGTTTGATCAGAGGTGATTATATTGGAATTATCTTAGTTTTTTTTTTTTTATTTTCTTTTTAGGCTCTGTCATTAACTTCTTGTTATCTCATTAAGTGGCAGATTTTTACTTTGTTATATATTAAGGAATTGGGGGAAAATTATTTTTCTTCCAGATGTGTTTTTTAACAGATAAGAGTTATTTTGCTTGATTCTATGCCTTTAATTCACCAAGATCACTTTGACAGCTAATATATTTCTATCACTATTTTTAAACTCTTGTAATAGAGCCTCTATGTTTCATAGTTATCACACTTCACCTTGAACTATAGTTGTCACTTTGTTCTCTCCTATTGAACATAAGCTCTTGAAGGCAAAGGTTCAGTCATAATTTTCTTGATATTTTATCTGTAGTTGCATCTAGCATATTAATATATTAGCATTTATTATATCAATGAGCTTATGAGTGTCCTTTAAATATTATTTAAATGATGGATTTATTGTGAAGCCCAGCGTCATGTTTAGAGTTTCTGAATTTGAAATTCTATTTGAAAATTCTAGAACCATATAAAATGAGATTGTGCATTAAAAATGAAAGCTAGTTTCATAAACTAGAAAGTGAAAAAAAATCCAAAGTGATAGATATGTAATAAAGACTTTATTAATCTCACCACTTGTTACTTGAAGGTTCAACATTCACTGTCACTAATTATTATTCTTCAACTGCACACTGTACTTGGGACTAAAATGTATATGGTGTTTCTAAAGTTTCTATTCTTCCCTTGAATTTAAATTGTTCTTTGGGACAAGTTGAAGCCAAAAACTGACCTTGATCATATCTTTAACCTTTCTGGGTTTTATAGTTTTATTTTTTTAAAAAGAGTTTTGAACCAAGGTCCTCAACAATGAAATGATTTTATAAAGTTTTCTTTTTGTACCCTACATTCTCAACAATTGTTATCCAGAATAAAACTATCTCTGAAATTTAAAAAGGTACATTGAAGAATACTTTGTCTTTGAGAATTCTACTCCATTTATAAATTAATATTTTTCCAATAATTGAGGTATTTATATGATTATATAAATACAGAGAATATTTCACAACATACTATAAATGAGTATTAGTTACCATATAATTTCTTCTTTATTTAGAATTTTATTTTTATCGAATACAACCAGGGTAAGCTCAGAAGTTAATTTCATGTTTAATGATTTCAACATTATGAAAGTTTTGTTCACCCTTGATTTTATCTTATCAGTTGCTACACAAATAAAATTATATGTTCCTATGCTTTGTTTGAGCACTTTGAACAATTGGCATGACAACTATCAACACTGTTTTCTTCAATCTCTTTCGTTAACACTTACAGTGAATACATTTAATATAGACAAATAATCTGTTACCAGTAATAATCTAGCTGCTTAATCCTTCCTCTATCACTAACTCTCAAAGTGTGGACAGGGTATTAAGGCTATAAAAGGACTTTTATAAACGTCTATTAGAAACTTTATTCTCTTTGAACTTCTCACCCTCTTTTCTCTATGCCCGTATAAAATTTAAAAGTTTCATTGAATAACTTAGTGGGATTGGAATTAAATGCGTGTCTGTAGCTTTGTATTACACTTCTCTAGGAGATTACTAGATTCGCCTCTTAAGGAATGCAGTTCAGTCTAATGGAGCAATTCTTAAAACATTTTAATTTCAAAACTCTTTTATCCCCTTAAAAATAAAAACCATGGAGTAGTTTTTGTTAATTTGTTTAATAAGATTTACCATATTAGAAATTAAAATTGAGAAACTTTTTAAAAATATATTAATTTTAGCAGAATTTATTTTTCCAGCTTTATTAATATATATGACATATAACATTGTGAAAGTTTAAAGTGCACAATGTGTTGACTTAATACATTTGCATATTTCAAAATGATTACCAGCTAGCATTAGCTAACACCTGCATCATTTCATTTAATTACT
The DNA here is from genome assembly GCA_004027375.1 of Macroglossus sobrinus. Classification (NCBI taxonomy): domain Eukaryota; kingdom Metazoa; phylum Chordata; class Mammalia; order Chiroptera; family Pteropodidae; genus Macroglossus; species Macroglossus sobrinus. Next base: position 1,144,761 of record PVKZ01000177.1, read on the forward strand.
ATTTCTTTTTTCGTAATGAGAACATTTAGATCTACTCTTTTAGCAGCTTTCAAGTACATACTGTAGTATTATTAACTGTAATCACTATTTGTACATTAGATTCCTTAAATATGTTCATTGTGTAACTTTAAGTTTATACCCTATGATCAGTGTCTTTCCATTTTCTCCAAACCCAGTCCCTAGTAACCACCACTTACTCTCTGTTTCTCTGAATTTGGCTTTTAAAAATTTCACATACAAGGAATTTCATACAATACTTTTCCCTGTTTGACTTACTATAATACCTCTACACACACATGTGTGTGCATACACACACACACACACACACACACACACATAGACACACACACACACATCTAATCATTCATTCATGGACAGTTTGTTTCTATATCTTGACTATTATGAATAATGCTGCAATGAACGAGAAAGAAAGAAAGAGAGAGAGAGAGAGAGAGAGAGAGAGAGAGAGAGAGAGAGAGAGAGAGACTGAGAATGTGTCTATACATATATACACATATATATCTTTGAGATCTTGTTTTAATTTCCTTTGGCTACACACCCAGAAGTGGGATTGCTGGATCATATACTAGTTCTATTTTTAATTTTTTTGAGGAAACTTCATATTGTTTTTCATAATAGATACACAATTTACATTTCTACCAATACTGCAAAAGGATTTCATTTTTTTCACAAGAGTGCCTGCACTTGTAAGCTCTTGTCTTTCTCATGATAGCTGTTCTCACAGCTGCAAGGTCATAGCTCACTGTGGATTTGATTTGCATTTCCTTGAGGATTAGTGATATTGAACATCTTTTCTTGTACTTGTTGACTGTTTGTATGTTTTCTTTGGAAAAAAATGTCTCTTCAGTTCCTCTGCCAATTTTTTAAATTGAATTGTGCGTGTTTTTTTTTTTTTTTTGCTATTGAGTTGTATGAGTTTTTTATATATTTTAGATATTAAATCCATATCAGATATATGATTTGCAATTATTTTCTCCCATTTAGTAGGTTGATTTACATTTTGCTGATGGTTTCATTTGCTGTACAAAAGCTTTTTAGTTTGATGTAATCTCACTTATTTTTGCTTTTATTGCCTTTGCTTTTGGAGTCAGATCTGAAAAAATCATCTGGAAGACCGATGTCAAAGAACTTGCCCTCTAGTTTTATTCAAGGAGTTTTACAGTTTCAGGTCTTACATTCAAGTCTTTATCCAATTTCAGTTGACTTTTGTGTATGGAAAAAGATAGAGATCCAGTTTCATTCTTCTGCATGTGGCTATCCGGTTTTCCCAGTGCCAATTATTGAAGATACTTTTCTTTCCCCATTGTATATTGACTCCTTTGTCATAAATTAATTGACAACGTATATATCGGTTTATTTCTAGGATCTCTATTCTGTTCCATAATCTGTGTCTTTTCTTATGCCAATAACATACTGTTTTGATTAGGATAGCTTTGTAGTATAATTTAATATCAGGAATTGTGATGCCACCAGCTTTTTTCTTCTTTCTTAAGACTGATTTATATATTCAGGGTCTTTTGTGGTCCTATACAAATTTTAGTATTGTTTGCTTTGTTTCTGTAAAAAAAAATGGCATTAGAATTTTGATAGAGATTAGATTGAATCTGTAGAACACTTTGGATAGTATGCACATTTTAGTAGTATTAATTCTTCCAATCCATGAGAATGGAATACCTTTCCACTTATTTCTGTCTTCTTCAATCTCATTCATTATATCTCTTAGTTTTCAGTGTATGAACCTTTCACTCCCTTGGTGAAATTTCTTCCTAAATATTTTATTTGTTTCATGTTATTGTAAATGAAATTTTTTCTTAATTTCTTTTTTTGATCATTTGTTGTTAGTGTATAGAAATACAACTGATTTTATATATTGGGCTTATATTCTAGGAACTCTACCAAATTTGTTTACCAGTTCTAAGTTGGGTTTCAGGTGGAGTTTTTAGGGTTTTTTATAAACAAAATCATGCCATCTGTAAATAGAGACAATTTTACTATTTTCTTTTCAATTTGGATGCCATTTGTTTCTTTTTCTTGACTCATCATTCTGGTTGGACTTCTAGTACTATGCTGAATAAAAGTGATGAGTGGACATTCTTATCTTCTTGAATTTAGAAGAAAGTTTTCGACTTTTTACTATTAAGTATGATGTTAACTGTGGGCTTGCTGTTTATGTTACCTCTCTACATAGTTTGTTGAGAATGTTTATCATGAAAAGAATGTTGACTTTTGTCAAATGGTTTTTCTGCATCTATTAAGATAATTATAAGATTTTTATACTTCATTTTGTTAGTGTGGTATATCACATTGATTTGTGGATGTTGAAGCATCCTTGCATTTTTAGAATGAATCTCACCTAATAATAGTCTATAATCCTTTTAATGTATTTTCGAACTTTGTTTGCTAATATTTCATGGAGGATTTTTGCATTTATGATATCAGAGATTATAGTTTATAATTCACTTTTCTTGTAATGTCCTTGCTTGGTTTTGATATCAGGGTAATGCTGGCCATGTAAAATGAGTGGAAATGTTTCCTTTTTTACTTTTTAAGAGTTTTAAGAAGAATTGGTATTAATTCTTTTTAAATATTTGGTGGAATTTATTGGTGAATCCATCTGGTCCTGGACTTTTGTTTGTTGGGAGATTTTTGATTACTAATACATATTCTTTAGTAATAATTGGTCTGTTCAGATTTTTCATTTTTTTCATAATTCATTCTTGGTGGGTTGTATATGTCTAAGAATTTATCTATTTCTTCTAAGTTATTCAACTTGTGAGTATATAATTTTTCATAATAGTCTCATGATTTTTTATATTTGCATGGTATAAGTTATAAATATATTAACTTATTTTAAAACAATAATTAAATTTTATATGATGCAATAAATAGCACATTTTAGTGAAAAATAACTGTATTTTCCAAAAAAGTGGGAAAATTGAATTTTTCACATTTTTGTAAAACTTGTTATTGTCAGTTTAATAGAAGACAGATAAATTCCGAGAAATGATTCTGCATTCATCTATTGCAACATATTGTTATGAATCTAGCATCACTCAGGTATGTAGCTAAAAGGAAAAAATACTTTAGCTTTTTTGGGTCGTTGTTCTTTAATACTATGTCAAGATTCATCAGGTTATAGTTTTCTAAATATTAGAGGCAATAGGGAATTTAAAGCCCTATTAAACTTTTCATACACTGTTCCACTAAAATCTATGCATTTACTGAACATGCCGATTCCATCTGATCTTGGAAGCTAAGCAGAGTAGGGCCTAGTTAGTATTTGGATGGGAGACCACCTAGGAAGACGAGGTGCTGTAGGTGAAAAAAAAAATCTATGTATTTATCTTGCAATACATCTTTTACTCATACATGATTTTGTAACATCATACATTGTTTAACTGGAAAATATTGATTTACTGACTTATGCAATATTGCAAATGTTGACACATTTATTACACAACATCCCAAAACAAACCATATTTGTTAATATCACCACTGGCTTAAATTTTTTGGCATTTGGAACGTACTAATTCAGTATAGCAAGTATAAATTTTTCAGAATTTAATTTTTTGCTTCAAAGATTGAATTTTGTTATTGGCAACAAATAGTTGTTTTCTGAGTGACTAGTATAACTTTATTTATTCAAGAATACCAAATGCCTAATACCCAAGTTTGAATAGATATAGTTTTTTCCGTAAGTAATTTCTTTAAGTAAATATGGTGTTCCTTCAAGAGGGAGATAGTTCAGCTTTCAATTCAAACTATTGTACATTTGTTTTTTCTCAAAAATATTTTACTGCTTTTATTCTTAACAAAACTGACTTTTTTATGCCCCATATTTCAGTGTATAACATAATAATTACTGTAATAATTTAGTGCTAGTTCCTTGATATGTGATAGCAGTTTTGTTTTACAATTCCTTTTGCACCATCAGTGCAAATGTCAACAAAGTGAAAAAGGGAAATAACATTTTGTATTTTTATGAAAATATTTTGACATCCTAGACCTGCGCAAAGAGTGTCTGGAATCTCGAGGCCTGTGGATGACATTTTGAGAACCACTAATCTAGTAAACAGAGCATCTATCCAGAGATAGGAGACTCAATGAATAGCTCAGCTTTCCTGGAATTATTTTGTAATTTGAGGCAAATTTCTTAAACTGGTAACCTCTTAGTTTTAGTTCCTTTATCTATAAAATCTATAAAACTTAAAGGTTAATAGTAGTCACATCACTCACTCATTAAGAACTAAACGATTTATCCCAGAGTCCACATAGAGATAAAATGTGATACATTTTCATGTGCTTAATTAGTAATGCTCACGCTTTTTTGTTAAAACATGATAGTAGATATTACTGATAATTCTTAAAAATTGCATGAAGATTGGTACAGTGTGAGTTTGTTATAACAACATAGCAACTTTACATTATTTTAATATTAGTAATTAGAAATGAGATTTTATTAATGTAGAGTGCTATTTTTTCATCTTGTATTTAACTAAAAATTGAGTTAGGGAAATCCATTTCTAAAGTACATTGAAATCTTGCTTTTAAAAGTTGTAATGGCATTTTTAAGTTAATTGAATTTTCTTGCTAAGTAAGAATAATTATTAAAAAGAGTTTCTAAAAATTCTCTTTGTTAAGAATGCAATTGTGTCATTCTGTTGTACATCTAGTTAATAGTCATCATTTCCTCTGTGTAGATTATTCATAAACTCACATAGATGCAGCAGTATTGTTTGAAGCCTTTTTAAAAATCACTTTGTAGAGCTATAATTTGTCTTGATAAGTAAAATTAACTTGAACTCCCATTATATACCTTGTAAATATACAACATTTCTGTAAATATTGGTGATATTCTTGGACACTTCCTTTTTAGAAATTCTGCTGTTACAGTGCTCTCTCTATTCTGTCTTCTAACAACCCAGATGTATGTTTGAGCAGCTTTCTCACTTTCCATTAAAACTCACTCACATCAAGTATAATTCGTGCAGTAAATTACAGCAACTACACTATTTCCATAGCTTGCCATTTAAGCTAATGCAAAAACTTCTTCCTATCCCTACAAACAATTGGAAGTGTCGAATAATGTGGATTGCTCTTCTGAGTTCTTGCAGAAGACAAGAAACCCCCAGTGGCATGCACAGAGATGAAACAAAAACTAGAGTTAAAAGCATATGCAGTCCCTGTGATTTCTTTTAGGATCTGAGTTTAAACAAACTATAAATTTTGAACCTATATGGGGCTGCCCAATTAGTGAAAGAGGTATTAGATATACTCAGACTTCTTGTTTTGGGGAGAAATCAAAACTTTTCTTTATTAGGTAAGGAAAAAATATCTCCTTGTGAGAAATCAAGACTTGAGTTCTGTGCCTCACGTGAGGATGAATACAACACACTGTTGCTGAAGTCCACAGTCCAGCAGGGTAGTGAGAAGTTCTCCTGGCCCAGATATGCCCTTGGAAACCTGTAACATCAGTCTAGAGCCACCCTCTTATAATCCAGGCTGGATGGAATTCAATAGGAAAAAAATCAAGCTTCCGGAAAAAGGAGTTTGCAATTAGAAACAAATTGCAAAACAAATGAACAAAGTGTCCTGAATGAATTATTAGTTATAACAAAAAGAATCCAGAATTTTGATATAATAGAACTAAATAAAAATAACAAAACAAATCTGATATGTTTAAAATAATTAAAGCAATAAAGGAAAGCATAAAACTATAAGGATAGACAAAAATAAAATGAAAGTAGAAAAATTTAAAAAATACCATACCTGAAAAAAATCAGTAAAAAAATAAAAAATATCTATATTTGAAAGTAAAAAAAATTGAAACAATATAAAGACTCATTAAATGGATTAAATAGGAGCTAAAGCAACTACTAGTAATTAAAAAGATAGTTGTGAGGGAATTATCCAGATGATGACAGATGTATGGAAAATTAAAAATTTAAGACATGAAATTAGAATATATCTCAAAAGTGTTTATAGGACTCCTCTAGAGTTCTTAAGAATAGAGTACTTTTCAGAGAGAAAACTTTTAAAAATATTATGCCAAATCTTTCCCAGACTTGATAAAATTGGTGACACAATGGTGAGATAAAAAGCAGAGAAATCATTAAATATGAATTCTCTTTTCCCAACATTTGTCTCAGTGCCTAGAATGATAAGAGTAAAAGCAATTTTGACGATGACAATAAATCACCATGTGAAGTAATCACTATGCAATCTCTAAAATTCAAAAATTATAAGTATTTAAGTGACAAACATAAGGCCCCTTTTTTTCATTTCATATATTTATTATTTTAATCTTTTAACATTTTGTGGTGTTAATTGGGGCTTGTTATCTGTAATCTGGTACTTGGGTTCTTCCGTTTTTTTCTCTTTTTACATTTATTTATTTTTTAATTAAATTTATTGGGGTGACATTGGTTAATAAAATTACATAGGTGTCAAGTGTACAATCCAAATAAGTCACCTGTGTATTACATTGTGCGTTCACCACTCAAAGTTAAATTTTTTTCTGTTACCATAATTTGACCACCTTTACCCTTATCTTCCAATAATTAATGAAGATTGTTTATAATTTTGCCTTATTTCAGTGATATTAAAAGAAAAATATAGCTCTATTTACACTCAATTCTAAAGATTTACCAAAAGGAATACCACAAGGAAAAGTAATAATGGGATCACAAATTTCAATTTCTTAATCTCAGTTCTTTATTGAGTCCTTAAACTAAATTTACTTTAAAATAACAAATAACTTTTTTTAGATTATATTAAAAATATAATATATGAAGATTCCCAAATGGCCTAAAATGTGAGTAAGTATGTGCTTCTTGATATTTGTAGTAACAGATATAGTGTTTCCTTTCAGCAGTAAATTCAAACTAACGTATACATTAAGTATCTAGGTAAGATTAATGTTAATTTACCTTATAAGCGTATAATTAAATTTATCATTTTCGCAGCCTTTAATTTTCTCTGTGCCTTTCAAATTCCTGCAAAACTCCTCTGGAGGGCACTATTACCATAACCAATACAATTAGCTTTGTCTGGCTGTGACGGTGAAAGGCGCCGAATCTTTTTTAGTGCTACTTATCTATTTCAAATCTTAGTGTTCAGCATGACTTTAACTTTTCCATCTCCTTAAGAAAAAAAAAGAACTCTACTGTCTCTCTTTTGAGGATTATAGAAGTTATCTGCAATCACATTATACCCTTTTTAAAAACAAACACCATTTCTGCCTTCCTTATTACTACTTGATAAAAGATCCTGAAAAGTTAATGAGGGGCTAGTGTGAAATGTGACTTTTGGGTGAGACTTTATTTTTTCTTATTGCTTTAATAAAAGATAAATAAGAGTTTGAAGAGTAGTTGTATTGAAATCAGCTAAACATGAAATCACATCCAAATTTAATTTTCTTCAACATAATCTTTTGCTCACTAAATGAGAATTCTAGGAAAAAGAAAACTCTCATAAGTCAAATTTATTTTGTGTTTTATATATCTGTAGAGAACACGTTATTTAGGAAAATGGGGTTGCTCAAGAAGCTGTATTGATGACTATAACCTTCAAAATCAGTTCATTAAATAATTTGTGATTCCACTCAGAATTTTAACTGAAAAGTAATGCATTTCATTGAAAGTCAATTGAGATAATTACTTATATAGAGAACACCTATACACATAACACATAACACCTATTTATAGTGGTCCCTTTTTTGTGTCTTTGAACACTTTGTATTTTTAAGCCTTTTTCACTTACTGCTTAATAAAAAATCAAAAGTGTTAGAGATTTCATAAGTTTCTAAATTACAACCAGAAATTAAATATTACCTCCGAGAGAGAAGTTTTTAAAAATACTATCCTTCATTTTAATGATGTATATTAAGAAAGAAATAATTATAATAGATTTAATTTATAATAGATTTAGAAATGCTGTAACTATAATTTTTAATATTGAGAAGGAAAAGGAAGAAAGTAATGAATATAGAAAGTAATTTAAAAAGGGAGAAAATAACTATCAACTTTCCAAAAAGATACACTTTACTGAAGTATATTTTAAATCCATTCATATTCATTTTTGAACTACTAGCAAATATGTTAATGTTTACTTTAACGTTTGACTACTCTGTCTGAACCAAATAATTGCATATTGATGACATTTATAAGAGGTAGATTTTTTTTCTTTCAAAGAAAAAGACCTATTTATTCTCAGCAGAGTATGTAACTGTATTGATGGATGGCTAACCTAAGTGCAGGTGTTAAAGGAAGACAGGGGAAGGGAAGGAGACTCTGGAAGTGAGTGTTCTGCTTCCTACCATATGCTAGTAGAAAACTAAGAGCAAGACATATAGTCTGAAGAGTCTCCTGTTGTTGTAAGAATTCATGTAATTTTGCTTTCGCTCTGTATAATTCCATGTTTATTTTAAAAGAACATCCTAAATACTGTGTCATGTTTATCCCTGAGTTCAGTATTCCTGAGATTTCACTGCCAAAGTTATATTTGAGAAGCAAGAAAGAAAACAGCATTTGTAATTAAATACAGGTTCAGACCTTAAGTTTATTGCTTTCTGGTATTAGACTTTGTACAATTTATTTAATTTCTCTAAACCTCAGTTACCCCTGTGAAATGGAGTTAATTTTAGACTGGACCACATGAAACTGCTAATTATGCAAGTTAAAAATAGTGCAGTACCAAAAATTTTTTATGGTTCAAACTATTAATTGCCTTACCTTCCCACATGTGTATGAAACTAATGTATGCAAAGCTCCCAATAAAGAGCTTGACACATAGTAATTTTAATTAAGCTAGGAAAATATTTCAGAGCTCCATGCTAATAATATAAATAAAAATACACTTTCTATTACAAATGAAAATACTCTTTATTGTGACAAGTGACAACTCCATGCAACTAGAAGTCAGTTAGAATTTTTACTATTCATTAGCTATGAGAGTAAACATCAACATTATTATTTCTTAAATAACTGTTACGTGATTTGTTAAAATGGTTATATGAGATTATATATATATATAAAATTCAGCTTTTAAAAAAATCATTGTATATCCATACCATTAAGTCAAGACTCATTGTTTCTTTTTCCTTTGTAGTGAAATGTATGTGCCTATCGGAGGGTCCTCCTATTTGGAGAATTTTAAGAATTCTGAATTATTAGCTTCTCTGGATAACAAACATATTGTGAAAAAGCCCTCCTCTTTTTCTTCATTAATGTATTATGGTAATACTTGGTTCTGGTTAAAAGGTAGCACTCTAAAGGCTCAATCTAATCTAGGTTAAGAAATATGGAAATTGTTACCTAGCTATCCAGATTATATTTCCCTAAATAGCTAGCCTTCCTAAGTGAAACCTTTTTATTTTATCTTCTCTTTTTATAGTTGCATCCCTTTGGAATCTTTTATCATTTTATTGCATTTGAAGCACTTTCTTTTTTGGGAAAAAAGAACTATTTGAACTTTACAAACAGATATAAATGGAAATAAAGAAGAGGAAGGTCAGATTTTAGGTCTGTTAACCTTGGTGGCGTCCTTTGAAGACATCCCCAGGTAGCTTTAACTTCTGCAAGCATACGTGAGCCTGAGATCACCCCCAGGCCCAGCCTACTTGGCAAACTGACAGAGGTCAAATTTTCACACAAATGAACAATTTCCTTGATAAAGTGAAACTAGTACTTAAGCACATGCTCTAATGAGCAGCCCCTTCTCTTTAGTCCCATTTTAAAGTATCCCCAAGGTTTCCAGTACAATTTCATTTGACCTTTAGCTAAAGACCGTATTTTACTAGATCACCACTTTCCCCTGATCCCTGGAGTGTTTGCCTATGTCAGCACATATGAGAAACCCGTACCGCACACAAGGTGGGTGTTCATTATCCTTCTTTAAGAACAACCTGTCTCTCCTTTCATCCATTCCCCAGATCATCTATCTCTTCTTTGATGAGATAGCAGAGATCTTCAGACTGTTTCTTCAAATCCTCCAAACAAGCATGCTTTGGATTTATAATTTTTTTGGCATGGGAGCAAAACATGATTATGGGCTATCTAAACTGCTATTATTTTTTGGACCAATTTAAAGATGTGTGGACTTCATAAGGTTACACTAAGCACAGAGTGTCTGTATTATGGGAGCCTCAAATCATTTGTAAACTTCCTCTTTTCCTATTTTGTTTCAAAATTGGGATTGTATAACAATTAGCGTAAGGTTAGTAACTGTCTTTAATCATATAACATTGTTATTTATTATTACAAATCTTTTTTGAATAAACTGATGTACAAATAATATCATGGAGATTATTAGGGACAAAAATTTATTTCCACTAATGATATCTGCCTAAGGGGAGAGAATTTCTATTTTGCTTACAAGAGGGAACACTTTCATCTTTTCTATACTTTCTCATTTCTTTTTGTCAAGGAAATAGCAGTGAATTATTAATTTAGGCCCTATGAGTACTAAGAAGACAATGTAATCTGATTTTCCTGTCATATATTAACCATACTGGGATGGGCTTGACCTTATGAGGATGAGTCTTACAGTTTGGTAGAGAAAATGAATTCTGCAATGAAATATTAGCAAGCACATGGTAGCTGTACACAAAAGCTATGTGTACCAATTCGGTTTTTATCAAGAAAGCTGTATATTGATGTCTACCTACATTACTCATGTATATCTTTCAATCAGTTGCAAATGTATCAGAATAAAGGTGGTATTTGCTAGTGCCCTGAGTCTGCAACGTATATAAATTCTCTTTTAATATGTAACATGATACATGTTATTACAATCACTATTGTTATTTTTATTCACTCTAATGAATAAAAATTTGAAACACCAAATTTTTGGATGGAAGAAGTTCAAAAGCAACATGAAAACTAAATTTGAGTACCCTTAGACTTTTTTTTTACTCTCTAGTATTCTCAATCTCCACTATTCCCAAATATTGAATTCATTCTAATGAATAACATCTCAAACTACTAACAGTTTAGTCAAAATTTAAATTAGTTATATATTTTAGATCTGACTACATATGTAAGACCTATAATAATTTAGATATTTGAAACATAGTGCACATTTTGTGATCTTTTAGTTATCATACACCTACATAGCCACTGGAAATACAAATATACACTATATATTCTTTATGGTATGAAGTTCTTAATCAATGATATTTTATTTAATGCACAGAAATCTGGATAGTTAGATGTTATTCCTGCCCCACAGTTGAATAAATTGAGCTATAGAAATGATAAATTTTTGGAAGTTACATAACTTGGAAGTCTTCAAATTCATTTATTCCAGGATTACCTTGAGAACTCACTGTGCTGATTACTGTGTTTTCCTGCCCTCAGAAAAAGTATGGAAAATTTGTTCTATACTCAGACTACATTTGGCAGGAAAAGATGATTGTTGCGCCTCACTTCCAGATTCAGTATAACCGTATTTCACTAATACTACAACATTTGGCAGCTTGAGTTTTATAGATTAGTATTTTACACTATTTTCTAAAAAACATATCTGACATCTAGGAGTTATATATATATATATATATATATATATATATATATATATATATATATTTTTTTTTTTTTTTTCTCCAATCACAGAAATAGTGAACTATGTCATCGATAATGGAAAAGCATTTGATAATTTGGATATATCATATGAAGAGTTATGATGGACAGTTTCTTCATAGTAAAAACAAAAGTTAATATATAATGCTGAGGAAAGAAAGAAGAATCTACATATAGCTCATATGTCTAGGATGAGTTTAATACACTAGGATGAGTTTAATACACTAGGGCCTAAATTTTGGGCAACAGCTGCATTGGTCTTAAGCCCATTCAGATTTTCTCATCCATGTCAACAACAGGACTATATACCCAAGTAATTTTCTAGTTCCTTCATTTTATCAACAATTTATTTGCCCAAATCCTCTCATTAAAAGTAAATATCATTTCAACAAATATGTACTTTTCCAAGCCAACCACTCAAACTACGACATTTGAATTCTTCTATGGAGTTTATCTAGTTATATTTTACCTAAAATTAGAGTGTTGTTTTGGGAATTTGTGTGTTTTTTGAGGATACACAAAAATCCATTGGTAATTGGATCTTGGGGAAATGAACAAATCCTATGCAACACAAAAATGTATAAAGTACTATAAAAAGAAGCATAAATTCTGTGTTGCAAAAAGAGCCCTAGGAGGAAAATGATAGATTCTGTTTAGTGTTATTGGTAGGGTGAACAGCTGTTCTGGCTTGCCTGGGATGGAGACATTTCCCTGAATGCAGAACTTTCAGTGGTAAAATCAGGACAGTCTGAGGAAACCCGGACTGTTGCTCAACCTAAACTAGAAAATTGTTCAGTAACAGATATATTTGAGAATAAGTGTTTAACAATAACAATATATTGTTATTATTTCTAATGACCTTTAGACTTATTGGATGCTAGACATTGTTGTATGGTAATATAATGTGGCTATCCTATTATAAAGACTATTATTATCTTCTTTATTACAAGGAAACAAACACATGTAGACGTTGGTCAAGTAATATAAATGTATAAATCAGGATAGCCTAAGATACTCAGAAATGGTGGGGATTAAGGGCTCTAGATAACAAAAACATTCAAATTTAGTTTTGTTTTTGAACTTGTTCCATCCAAGCAAGTAACATCTGCAGAATGTGTCTGCTCAATAGCTATTAGTTTGAAACTTCTGATGAATTAATAGAAAATGTTCCACAATGAACACAGGAAAGGAAAGGCATTGCAGAAAAAAAGAGTACTCCTTGCCAAGGAACAACACTATAAAAAAGACAAAACCTGAAATGTTCAGTATGGCAGGAACATTGGCTTTTGTAAAATGAGAGAAAAGAGGTATTGTTAGTAAGATAGATTAGGGCCAGATTTATGCAGACATGTGTTGTTTATATTGTGAGCAGTGATCATTTGTCATAGGTTTTTAGAAGGAGAGTAACAATATTATTTTTGAAAGATAAGTTTTGTGCAACAGTGCCAATAATTTGAAGAGAAGAAAAGAAGAGAAATTGTTATGTTATGGCTATTGTCTCCTAATATCAAAATTAAGTCAATGACAGTGGAGTTGAAGAGAATAGAGTCCAAGGTATACAAAAGGTAAAATTGAGTACATGGCTGAGTATGGTTGTCAAGGAGAAGCAAAAAAATGAGGATGATTAGAAGTCTTCTTGCTTGAATGAATGAATAAAGTATGATTCGTTATGAGTAATTTGAAAATTCAGAAAGTGGAGCAGATTTCAACTGGGAAGAATCAAGGAATATAGTCATATTTAGTTTAAATATGTATGTGGTTTTATGCTCTCCAATGAAACAGTGAGTTGGAAAGTTGTTTTTATAATTCTGAATATTATATCATAAGCTTGAAGGTGAGCATTCTGGTAGAAATGCCATAAACTTGGTGGAATGAGCATGGCTTTACAACAAATGTAGGTATGAAGCTGGCAAATAATAGAGTGGAACTCTGTCAAATAGGTTAACAATCTTGAAAACCATTTTACCCTAACATAAGAAAAAAATGTGGGATATAATGAATTAGCAGCCTTTGCTTTTAACTTTAGAATAAGTCATGTTTTATAGCCTTATGGGATGCTACTTAGGGAATATTACATCAGGCTAATTCATCAAAATTATTATTTATCTCATGCTACATAGAAATAGACACAATTCCTTTCCCCCAAGATTATGTTGCAAAAGAGAAATGTCAAAAACCATTATCAATATGTGTGACGTCTCAAAATGAAAACGTATTGATTTTGACCTAGTAAAGTTATAGCCCTCCACTGCTGCAGATAGACACACACACACACACACACACACACACACACACACACACACACACACCACACCACACTCTGAATCTCCATTATCAAAATAATCAAGAAAGAGTTTCACAGAGAAAGTGAGTGACACACTTCAATTCTAAAAACGTTTATTGTACACCTATTGTTTGTAAAGCTCTAGGTACTGCTTATTGAAAAATAAAGATTAATGACTTTTTTGCCTTAAAAAGTATATAATAAATTTTCAAGATGGAAATTTTCATGGCATTTTTATACATAGCATCTTATTTGATTTTTACAATAGCCGAAGGAATTCATTAAGGAGGTATTGTCTCATATTTTACACATGATACAATTGTCTTTGTGGTAAAGAAAGTTGTTGTTAGTTAAATAGATGGGTCATTATCACGAATGGGGGATAAAAAACAGGGAAAGGTTAAATTGAAAAGAGTTTGTGGTCAGGAATGAAAGGCTTAGATTAGTATCAACAAACACATAGCATTTGTACCAGACTCCTTCTCTTGACCAGTGCAAACATTGCTAATCCATTCCAGAACTCTTTTCTATTAAACTGGGATTGGCCTTAAAACCCTTCTCTACACAACCCTTCAAATAGTCATTACAGTCTATTGTAAGTGGCATTTGTCATGAAATCTATTTGTCACCAGATTTAGAAAAGACCAAAAGACAATTGAAAAGCTAACTGATACCAATAAAGGAAAAATGTTTTTCTGGTTTTGTTTTGACAACAAGCATGTGGTACAAACAGGAAGAAGATAATTAAAATGGAAGAATATTATTTATGAAACAGTAGAAAATTTATAGAGAATTAGAACACTAAGGAGGAATTGTAAAACTGATAGGTGATCATTGCATATGGGCCAGGAGATCTTTACCTTACACAGGAGTCATTCTGTTTCTTGCTCTTTTCCTCTTTCCACCCAATTCACAGGGAGACAAAAATTGTTTCTTTGAAGAAATTGAATGATAAATACTCATGGACTCTTTGACATCCAACACTGTTATGGTGAAGGTGAGCGAAGAAACAATTCCTTTACTCCTTATTCACATTTCTGCTCTCAGACAGGGGCAGCTGGATGTATGTTTACCTGCTTCTTATTTTCACTCTACTGAACAACAAACAGAAGCATTCCTCTCTCTAGAAACTGACAAGCCCTAAAGAAGAAATTCATCACAATCCGCCTTTGAGAGGTGGCCTCATGAAAATGCTCTCTTCACCTGCTAATCTAAATTAAGTCAATCAAGGGACTTTTCATTTTTTAATTTTTTTATAAACTTCTCCAATCAACTTTTTAGTTCTTCACTCTTTTTTCTTTTTTAAGATGAAATTTTAGAGCAGTTTGAATTTCACAGAGGGAAATAATAAAAGGTGTTTTAGAAGCAAGAGAAAATATTGCAGATGAAAAGTCAAAGACAGTATTTAATTAAGAACACCAAAATGCATAAACACCTAGTAATTCTAAGTGCATGCTCATGGTATAAAGCAATAATATTGAGAATAATTTAATTCTATATGTATACACATATAGAATTACTATATAGTGACAATAACATTGCATGGAATAAAGATTAGATATAATTTCTAAATGTTCTAAGTGGTCCTGGATGTTGGTAGTTTTTAGTTTTTGGATGGTATTTTCATTGATGAGTTTATTTTATTATTAGGAATTGTAAATTCTGATTTATGTACTCTTCTGTGTGTTTGTATGTCTACTATGCTTTAATGAAATAGTTTTTTAAATGTTGAAAATAAATATAAATGAGTAATACATTTTTAAAAACTAACAAATACATGGCAAATAAATTACGTTAATTATGGTTTTATATTTTACTAATTCCCTTTTTTTCTGTTCTAGTCTCAGTACAATCGATTTTTTTTTTAAAAACTAGTATTCCCTTCTTTTACCAGCTATAGTCTAGACCAGATATCCTGACTATAAATAGTAGAAAAAGTAAAACACATATTCTTTCATTGTATTGCTGTACTCATGACAAAGTAAAGAAAATTTTAAATGACAAAATAGTTTTAAAAAAAGAAAAAATAGAGAAAAGAAAAAGAAAAAAAAACTTAAGAGAGCAGTATTATAACCCTAGCCCGTTAATAATGTCAGTCTGAGTTTGCTAGAATCTTTCAGACCTCACTCATTGAAAGAGACTATGAGGATAAATCTATCTGCCTGCAAATCAGACTACAAAAAGATTTGTCTCTCTTGACCTATGTACTGAATAAGAGAAAACCACTTGCCCTTTAATAGCACGTCACTTTTTGAGAACCACACCTTAAAAATGAATAGGTATTCCCATCATATTACAGTTGGAGGTGGATTTATATGCAAACTGGAAATAGATTTTACTGAACATAATTAGTTTACCAAAATAATTTATAATTTTGTGACTACATATAAGAAAATAATATAAACCTGTAATACACTTTTAAAGCTCTTTAATAAATTAGTCCTTTTTTTTGATTCAGCCCTCCAATTGTTATAAGAATTAAATTAGATTATATACAAAAAGTTCTTAGATTATTGGCACATAAGAAATGTTCAATAGTGTTTATTATTATTATTATTATTATTATTATTATTATTATTATACCCACATTAAATTTTAATTCCTGGACACATAGAGAAAATGACACTACAAATTCTTGAGCTTCTTTGAGTCTAATGTTATGCTGCATGTTTTCATAATCTAATTTTATTCTTTGAAATAGATGTTACTGTGTGACTTTCTGACAGTTAAATCTTTGAGAAAGATAATATTCTAAGATTACTGGTAAGAGGTAAATCTAAGACTCAAAAATCTAGATTTCTGATCCAAATCTTTGATTTGTTCTCTATACAACAAAACCATCCACTGTATCAAGTCTTCTTATTTATTAACAAAATTATAAGCTTCAAGTTTATATTCTTCAAGATTACGTGCAAGATCATTTGGAATTTTATTGGTGATTTCTAATTAAAAGTAAAACAAACAAATAAAATAGTAAACAGACAACATCCTACTACTCTATCAAAGCAAATCAGGGTTAATTGTTTGAGGCTCTACAGTTACTAACCTCCTTTCAGAAACCAATTAAAATATACACAGTTAATTGAAATACTTTATTTTGATGATTATTTTTAATTTCATCCTTTAAAAAATCTATATCTAGTTTCATACTCTTTTGTTATATCTATGATGGCGGTGGAATTGTATTACTTCCATATGCTTTGAACTAATACATGACTGCAGTGGTGATGATGATGATAATGGTAATGATGTTGTTGATAGTGATTTGTATGAGCTAGTTAGTAACTCCTAGGTTTGGAGAGACAAGTAGGAAACATATAAGACTGGCTTTGAATATAAACTTTCTAGCTACTATAGTCTCTGTGTTGAAGGCCAATAGAGAAACTAAAAGATTAGAACATACGAGAGACTTGAAAAAATTTTTATTTTAGAAAGAGCATTCTGATGACATGGAGAATGGATTGCTAAGGAATGACTGAAGGAAGGGAGACAAGCTAATAAATTGTTGCAGTAATCTAGAAAAGAAATTTTGAGGATCTGAATACAGTAATAGTGGTTATATAAAGAAGAAGATAGACTTGATGGATATTAAGAAGATTGACATACAGGACAAGGAATGTTTTGAAATTATACTGATGTCCTAAACAACTTTTATGATCAGAAATTTCTGCTTTATTTATGACCTCACTGGTATAGTAATATCAGCATAATTAAATAAAATAAAAAAAAGAATCTAGTTTTCAGGCACATGCAAGATTTAAAAGAACTCAGAAATTTCAAGCACAATTTTAAACAGAAATGCCTATTTATAGTCTATGTTTGACAAAAACAGGGAAAAATTAACTTAGATTAATGGAAATAAGTGCAGATTATTAAAGAATGGATTCCAATAATCTTTTTTAGATTCTTCTTTTCTTAACTATTTTCAATGTCTACTATTTCTCTTTGATAACAAATATTGACTTATTTCTAATGATTAAAAGCTATATATTTTAAGATCTATCAGCTCTTGCCTTAATAAATATTTATCTTCTTGTACAAATACAGTGGAATCAATAATTTGGAACAAGGACAGACATTATCACTTATTATTTTTTTTCCTGTGACTCTTTGCAAATAATTTATGTTTACCACTATTATGTTTTCATTATCTGTTTTCCTGTCTCTCCCCCTATAGATTTAAGATCCCCTATAGGGCAGAAAACATGCCTTAATTATTTTCATAAACCCAAAAGCTAACATAAAGATTTGACATATAGTAGATTTTCAATATTTATCTGTTGAAGGAAAGATTGAAGGAACCAATCAAGAGAGATCTTGGCCATAGGAAGTTAAAAAAAGGAGGTGCAGTCTATTAAGAAAAGTATCCCATGTACAGAATTCATTTTTAATAATGCATGTTTATTAATCACCTAGTAAAGTGACAGATATTGTGGATACAAAAAATGAGGGACTTCTTTTTATAGGTTGGAAATCAGGGAAAGAAATATATGAGAAATTGTCAGAAAAATTCAACTTTTACCGTTGCAACACACTTAGAAGACTGCACGCATGTCTTCGTGTAACAAAACCATTGTATTTAATGCTTGTGAGAATACAATAAGATAGAAAAAAATATATATTCTGACAATATTTCACTAAATGAGTGCTATTTTGAGCAATTTGAGATATCTTAGCCTTTGGAAGCATTCCCAGTCTTATAAGAACTAAGGGAAATAACATCTGTTCTGCATAGTATTCACTTTCTTTGTAAATATGGATTCAAAGTAAACAAGCCATGATTCTCCTAATTTCTTTTTGAGAAGTAAGGATCATTTCTTTCAGAACTTTGACTAATTCCAAATATTGTTATAAGGCTCAATATGAATTAAGGGTTTGTGTAAGGATGCTTTGAAAAGTAATGTCTGTGTATAAAGTCTATTTGAAATTAGCAGCTGACACTAGAATGATTAGATGAAAATGCTAATTTTATGATGCTTGTATCGTGCTGTTTAATGGTTGATTCTGACAATATTGTAATTATTTTTTGCATCTATTTTGTTAGAGTTTCTAAAGCCAAGGGCAAATTTATACAATTAAATGAAGCCTTGATGTTTTCAATAATAAAAAAAAAACTACTCAAAATAATATAGATCAAACCTGTGCAAAAAGCAAGTTGCTCATAATATAGCCACTTCACTCTCAATAGTTAGTATCACAGCTCTGAATTTTAATTAATGGTACCCTTCAAAAGGTTCTTGCTTGATAATTAGTTTGGACCTGTGTCAAATTCATTTAAATGAGAAATCAGATTTTAAAGATAAAAATATGCTTCAATTTAAAGGTCTGCTTTCAACTTAATTTTTTTTAAACTTTTAAGTACTCAGAGAAGTTGTATGAACAGTAAATGAACACCTGTATACCCATCAACAATGCTGACCAATTATTAACAATCTATTCATCTACTACATTTTCCCCAGTTCTCTCTTCAGATGAATGCTTAAACATCAAGACATTTCACTGCTAACCACTTCAGCATGAATTATCCATGACAAGAACATTTCCTCTCCAATAATAATGTATTACACTTAAGAAAATTAGCATTAATTCAAAATTGTGATGTAACATGCAAAATGTTCACAGTTGTAGTGAAAAATATCTGTTATGAATGTATATAACTTCACTGAGGATATAGTCAAGATTGATGAATTATCATTGATTATTTCCCTTCCATTTCTCACAATCTAGAAATGTCATAGAGTTTCCTGCCATTCTTCATATTTGATTTCTTGAAGAGTCCAGACCTTTTGTCCTGCAGAAGAATTAACATTTTGTATTACTAAATATGTTTACTATTTGACTTAAATCAAATATTTTTGCTAAGATTCTTTAGTCTTATCATGGGTAATATGGGGTATCTTACTATATTGTAGCTGGAGTCACATAATGTTGGATCTTCCCATTACTGGCAATACCAAGAGTAACACCTAAATCTCTCTATTGTAAACACACATTTTCGCCTTTTTAGTTAAATAATCTGTGGAGTGATACCTCTGTGATCTAGTAAATATACTTTTAACCAATATTTTACCAATGATTTTATTCTTATCTGGTTATCCTTGTTTGAATTACTAAAATTATATTAGAATATATAAAAATCATGAGTTTTCAGATTTATCACTCATTTTTTTAAAAAAAGTCTATTTTAATTAGTTTCAAGTATATAGTACATTTGGTTAGACATTTGTATGGTTTATAAAAAAATTTCCCTAATTGCTCCTTCTCTCCTCTGGTTTTCTACCTAGCCAATATATTAATGTAACTACATTCCCTATGCTGTGCTTCCATCCCTGTGACCATTTATCAACTACTAATTTGTACGTCTTTAACCTTTCATTTTATTCTTTCAGCCTCCCAATCTCCCCTCCCCTCTGTCATCAAATTGTCCACTATATCTGTGAGTACATTTTTGGTTAGTTCTTTTTGTTCTTAGATTCCGCATATAAGTGAAATCATATGGTATTTCTCTTTCTCTGTCTGGCTTATTTCATTCAGCATAATAACCTCTAGGTCCATCCATGTTATTGTGAATAGTAGGATTTCATTTTTTAATGACTGAGTAATATTCCATTACATATATAAACCCTAAATTTTTTATTCAATATCATTCATTCTTAAACATTCCTCTTACCTAATATTTTTTCTTTCTTATTTCTCTTTAATATTACTATGGATCCATGTGTGTTTGTTTTAATTCAATGTATTAACATCCATTAATTTCATTATTAATTTTGATACTGAAATTGAGCCAAATTTTATTAATAGAATTTCCTACCAGCCAATTCCTATTTTCATGTATGATGACATTATTAGTCTCTGAATATTTTTTGACAGAAAAGATTTTCCAGGCTCACCTTTCCTTTCCACAGATCTAGACTTAGTCATTTATTTAGAAAGCCTAGTGGTATAAATGGAGATGATGTTTTGAAAGCAAGAGTTGAAAATTATGTCTGTAATTTTTTTGAATATTTATGTAAATTGTTTCTCTTTTTCTAATTATTTTTAACTAGGTTCTCTGGTACAAAGCTAAATAGAAGTAGTAATAATGGAAATCTTTGTTCTTGTTCTAACCTAAGAAAGAAGTATACCTTTACAGGTGTGAATATAATGTAAACAGTAGAGATTTTGTATATATCATTAATCAGATCGATCAGATCTACTCCTAGTATATTGACAGTTTTTAACTTGAATAGATGCTAAATTTTAATCTAATGATTTTTTCTGCATCTAACAGAAGAACATATAATTTTTCTACTCTTAATGTTTTGGTAATCCAAAGTCAACAATACATTAAAAAGATCATACACCATGATCAAATAGGATTTATTCCAGGGATGCAAGGGTGGTTAAACATCTACAACTCAATCTATGTAATATACCACATTAACAAAATAAACAATAAAAATCATATAATCATCTCAATAGGTGCAGAAAAAACATTTGAGAATAATCCAACATTGATTTATGATAAAAACTTTCAACAAAGTGAGTATAGAAGGAATGTACCTCAACATAATAAAGGCCATATATATGACAAGCCCACAGCTAACATCATATTCAACAATGAAAAGTTGAATGCTTTTCTTCTAAGATCAGAAATAAGATCAAGATGTTCACTCTTATTGGTTTTATTCAGCTTAGCATTGGGAGCCCTAGCCAGAGCAATTAGGCAAGAAAAAGTAATAAAAGGCATACAAATTAGAAAGGAAGAAGTAAAACTGTTACCGTTTGTGAATGGCATGAATTTTTATATGTAGAAAACCCTAAAGACTCCACCCCCAAAATTTTAAAATTACTAAACAAATTAAGTAAAATGTCAGGGTATAAAATCAATATGCAAAAATGTGTTGCATTTCTATACACTAACAGCAAATTATCAGAAACAGAAATTAAGAAAACAAGTTAATTTACAACTGTATCAAAAAGAATAAAATATGTAGGAATAAATTTAACCAAGGAGATCAAAGACCTGCATATTAAAAATTATAAGACATTGATGAAAGAAACTGAAGAAGAATCAAATAATGGAATGGTATTCTTTGTTCATGGGTTGGAAAAATTAATATTGTTAAATATTTATATTGTCCCCCAAAATCTACAGATTCAGTTTAATCTCTAACCAAATTCTAATGTATGGAATCACAAAAGACTTTAAATATCCAAAACGATCTTGAAAAAGAATAAAACTGGAGGCATTACAGTCCCTATTTTGAACTGTATTACAGAGCTATAGTAATCAAAATAGTATGATGTTGGCATAAAATCAGACATATAGGTTGATGAAACAGAATAGACAGCTCAGAATAAACCCACACGTACATGGTCAATAAATTTACAACAAAGGAGGCAAGAATATAAAATGGAGAAAAGATATTCTTTTCAATAAATGGTGTTGGGAAAAGTAGACAGCAAAAGAATGAAACTAGACTACTATCTTATGCCATATACAAAAATGAACTCAGAAATAATTAAATACTTGAATATAAGACTTAAAATAATAAAACTCCTAGAAGAAAATATGGAAAGTAAGCTCCTTGACAACACAAACAAACAATCTAAATAAAAAATGATCAGAGTATCTGAATAAACATTTTTTTCCAAATAAGATATTCAGATGGCCTACCAGTACATGAAAAGATGCTCAGCATTACTAATCTTCAGGAAAACACAAATCAGAACCACAAAGAGATACACCTCACGTTTATTAGAATGGCTATTATGAAAAAACAAGGATTAACAAATGTTAGTAAAGATGTGGAAAAAGAAAACTCTTGTGTACTTTTCTGGGAATGTTGGCACAGACACTGTGGAAAACAATATGGAGTTTCCTAGAAAAATTAAAAATAGAACTACTATATGATCCAAGAATGCTAATTCCATATATGTATTTGAAGAAAAAACACTAATTCAAAAATATATACGCTCTTCTATGTTCCATGCAGTATTACTTACAATAGCCAAAGTATGGAAACAACTTATGTGTGCATGGACAGATGAATGAGTAAAGAAATTGTGATAATGGAGTACTATTCAGCCATATAAAGCATAAATCTTGTCATTTGTGAGAATATAGATGAACTTACAGAGTATTATGTTAAGTAAAATAACTCTGTTAAAAAAAGACAAATACTATGATTTCACTTGTATGTAGAATAAAAAAAACTCATCTTTGAATAAGGCTCTGGTAAAGGCTTTTTTTTTTTTTTTGAGGTGTTCTTCCCCTCCCTCTGCCAAAACCATCCAGAAATCTTTCTCAAATTTTTACAGTGAGAAACTGGTCTGTAGGTTACCCTGAGACTGTGGCTCCCGAGTTTCCCACTCACAAGTGAGTCTTTTCTCAGTTTCTAGCACTGTGTAAAACTTATCATGAAAGTGATCATACCCATTTATGATTCCAGTAGCTTTTGCTCTTGTAGATATTGACCGTGTCTAGATATACCTATCCCTCTAGATTTCACTGTGGCAGTATGCCCTGCAACCTCAGTTTTCTGTTGGATCCAGAAGTTATTGATTTTCAGCTTGTCAAGATTTTTCTTATTGTAAAAGATGGCAATGACAACTGGAACCCAAGTTCAATTCTACACACACACACGCACACACACACACATGCATGCATGCACGCATGCACGCACTCATGCATATACACATTATACAGATGAGTTCCTGAATCTCAGGAACTCCCAGAAAGAGACGTTAATTCAGGGCCTAGCACCAAAGTCATACAGCTATAGAATGGTAGAGCCATGCCTGAAAATTCAAGTCTTCTTATTCAAATTTAAGATGTTTTCTGCTATAACATAATCCATTATTTCTCATTTCTATGTTTTTCTTTACCATAAGCCGATCGCTTGGTAGAATATTAACAGCTTCTAGTCTTTGTGCTTCCTCAGCATGTGGAAATATTATATATGTTGCAAGCATAATTTTCCACCCACAGAAATAAATATATTCAAGGTTGCCTCAAGATACTTTTAAAGTTCCTTATAAATAGCTTCTAATTTTCCTATATTACTACACCTAAGTCATTAAGAAGAATCACTTGAATATTCACAGACACTCAAGATAAATTATTTTTCAAGTGGCTCTGCTCTGGAGCTCAAGTTTCTCAAAAGGTGTTTGCTACTGGCAGAGGTGGATTGAAACACTTGGATGGAAAGGAATTTTTAAATTTCATTTTAATGTGTACTTAGTCTTTCTATAAAATAAAGCTCATGGATACATTCTAGTTCTGAATGAAAGGATAGCACCAACATAGGTAATTTAATATTGTATCAAATAATTTAGATGAAATTGCCATACGTTGTCTGTGATTTCAGATGCAAAGATGTTGAAAACCTTTAGAGTCTCATTAAGATTTTTGTAGCAGTAAATCACATCTTTTCTGTTCCCCAGTAGTGAGGACTTCAGTTATGTAGACTGCAGTACACAGATATCTTAGACTTGAAATAAAGATTAATGCAAAATACAGTTGTGAACAAAATGGTGGCTACCTGGCAGGTCTGACAAACTCAATAACTGAAGGTAACCACATGTATGTCCTGATCATAAAAATATCTAACCGAGCAGGTCATAATAGTAAGTCATGACCTAGGGCTATGTGTGATTGACCTTCACTTTGAATAAGCCCTGTGCATTGTTTTCATGCATCTAGATAACATACTTAAAATGTTAGAATAATCTTTTCTCTAGATTGCCAGAGATAAACACCCTGACCCCAACATTCCTCATTCTTTTATCTTCTTAACTCTGTAAACTATATATTAAATATTCACTACCCTGTACTCACCTATGTTAAAAGAAATATGGATCTTCATTTTACTTTTTATTCAGTCCTAGAGATTTTTCTGCTTTACTTTCTCCCACATTCTATTTTTTGCACACATAGAAGAGTTTTATCAATTTTAGCTATTATTATATTTTGCATATTTTATTAAATTCTCAATTTTATAATGCTTCATATGTTGCAGTCCTATAAAAGCAACGTAAATTGGTAATGAATTTTATTTACTCTCTATAAGAGAATAGAACTTTCTTTTTCTATTAGAATCAAATAAACTTTGAATCCTATTTGAATTTTATTTGAATCTTTTCAATTTCTCCCAAAACAATATTGACTTTTATGAGTTTAGTTGCTGTTGTTTTTTAAAAATTATATTAAAGCGACATTCATTAATTCAATAATATATCATCAGCATACTGCATTGTGTGTTCAGCACACAAAGTCAAATTTCCTGTCACCAAATATTCGACCCCCTTTACCCTAACTACCCTCCACCTACCATTTCCCACTAAACTGTTTGTCTTGCTTGTTTGCTGCTTTCAGTTTATCTCACACGAGTGAAATCATTTCGTTTTCAACTTTCTCTGTTTGACTTATTTCACTTAGCATGATAATCTCAAGATCCATCCATATTGTTGCAAATGACAGTATTTCATCTTTTCTTATGGCTGAGTATTATTCCAGTGTATTATATGTACCATATCTTTGTCCAACCATCTATCAAAGACACTTTGGTTGTTTCCATGTTTTGGCTGCCATGAATAGTGCTGCAATGAACATCAGGATGCATATGTCTTTACAGATAAATGTTTTAAAATTTTGGGGATAGATACCAGAAGAGAGAATGCTGGATCATATGGTAATTCTATTCTTAGTTTTTTGAGGAACCTCCATACTGTTTTCCATAGTGGCTGTACCAATTTACATTCCCACCAGCAGAGTATGAGAGTTCCTTTCTCTAACGTTCTTAATCTATCGCCAGTGGATTTCATATATATTTTCTTACATCTCCTTTGATTCTAATGTATAAAATAAACTGCAAAACTACTACTCCTTGGAGCATTTTCTTAATTCTTTTGAGATTTTACTCCTGGGTCTGGCCCTCAGGATTGGCACAAATAAATTCTTTAAAACTTTCTTTAGGTTTGGAATTTCTTTTATTGACATTGTCATGATAATGATAGAACTAACTAATCTTAAAATATTAACCTTTTACTTTAACCCAATGTTATAAAAATCTCAATAAAAAATAAATGACCAGATTTTATTTTAGAGAAACAATGGGATAAATATCTATATTTTATTTTATTTTATTTTATTTTATTTTATTTTATTTTATTTTATTTTATTTTATTTTATTTTATTTTATTCTATTTTATTTTATTATTTTATTTTATTATTTTATTTTATTTTAGTATTTTATTTTATTTATTTTATTTTATTATTTTATTTTATTTTATTATTTTATTTTTTGTCAAAAGTGAAGATTCCAGTTAAAATGACAGTCTTGATAGACAAAAACTCCTCCAGGGGAAAGAAAGGTTGTTGTTGTTGTTGTTGTTGCTGTTTGTTTGTTTGTTTTTCACACAGACTTTGTACCAAGAACTGTTCCAAACATTCTTCAAACCTCTATCTTTCATCATTAGGTAAATATTATTTCTATTAACTGCAGTTTATAGTAAAGTCAAATGAAGTTAAGTGTGAGACCCTATGTTATCTTAAGTGTGAGACCCTATGTTATCCATGGCAGTTCCTTCTCATACAAGATAAGTCAGGCTGTAGAAAGAGAAAATGAAGAGAGGTAAGGACAAGAGATAAAAGAATAAAGAAGAATACATAAAAGCATCTGATAGGGTGAGTTCATCTTTCCCTTTTACATGGTGTGTTTTTAAACTAGTATATTTACTCTCTACATTTTGGCCTAAGCTAGTATGAACTGGATGTTAATACCTTATAACCACAGATCTATATTTAATATAATCACATACATTATAACTGAAAAATTATAATTCCAGTTTTGTCATAAAATTGCAAACATTTTACAAATTTTGAATCATAAAATAAGTAACTTCCTGTTGGGAGTTCTACCATTACTTTGCCTGATTTTTCCTTTGCAACCAAACTAACAAAGCTTTCTCTGTGAATAGGGGAGTCCAGTTAATTAGCAATGAAAAAAAAACATCAATTCAAGAAACATCTATTAAACACTAACCATGTGCAAAACATTGTGTTTACTCATCTCTCTCTTGACTCCTCTGATCCACTTCTAAATATTAGGGTACTCCAGAGCTTGGTCCTCGACTCTTTTTTCTTTTCTATAAACAGGGTGTTTTAAAATTTTTATGTCTAGACTGCTGACTGCCAAAATTAAATCTATCACTTTGAATGCTCATCTATGGTTCTCACAATTAATTGTAACTCTCTCCTTGACTTCTTCATTTGTATGATTGTTCAGCATCTCAAAGTTCACTTTTTAAAAGCAGAGCTCTTAAACTCACACTCTAGAAATAGTTCAGAATCTATTTTCTTCTCTTCATTGCCTTCAGCTATGACCACTTCATTCAAGCTCCTACCTTCCCCTGAAAGGATTACTAATAGTTCCTAAACAAATTCCTTTCTTTTTACATTCCAACACATAGTTTGTTTTTCATACTACAGCCAAAGCGAACTTTTTAAAACATAGATATGTACTCCTCTTGATTACAATCATCCTGTAAATTACCTTTGCAATTACCCTGGTTGCAAAAGTATATAGCATCTGGCCTTCCCCTTTCATTTATAACACTCACATTTTGCAGACCATGCCTTATACACATTAACTTTTCCATTTCTCAAACATGTCAAGCTCATTTCCACCTTAGAGTTCTCACTGTGTGTGCCTAGAATGATCTTTCCAGTGACTCCTACTATTAACTCAGATAAACGTCACCTCCTCAGAAAAACCCCGTCTGATTGCCAAACTGAAAGGAATTATGTTTATCCTATTTTGAGTCCTTGAATACATTTATCATTACCTAACAATATATATTTTATCTGTTTTCTTTCTCCTTCCTTGCACGATGTATTTTGCCTCACCGTCAGACTTCTAGTATTAGAAACAGTTCATAGTAAGTGTCCAAAATATCTATTGAGTGAGTAAATGGATGAATGATTTTTTTTCTCTCCTAGTCCCCTTCCAAGTAAGTTGCACCCACATGAAAATTTGGGAACAATCCTTGATTCTTCTTTAACTCCCTGATCTTATGCATAAGCAAGTTTTTTTGTCCCATTTCCATAATTCCAAATCTTTCACTCCTGTATATCTCCATTAACAGTTTCTAAGGCCAGAGCAGTACAACCTCTTCTTTGGTCTATAATTTTTTACTTTTTTTTTCAGTTTTATTCTTGAGAACCAAAATAAAATTTTTAATATTTTAGTTAAATAAATTAAATAAAATTAAAATTAGATCATGACAACTTCTTGCATACAATCTTCAGTAGATTATGAACAGACTTGGAACACAATCTCAACTCCTCACCAAGGCTTATAATGTCATCTATGATCTGGGCCCTGTCGAATCCTTCCCTCTTGCTCACTGTCACTTTCAGTCACACTGGTCATCTTTTAGTTTCCTAAACATGTCGCTGTGGATATGTTACTGGTCTCTACTTTGGTGCCTTCATTTGCTGTTCCTACTACCTGGAAATGTATTTTCCTTAGAATTTTACATGACTAACTCCTTCTTATTATTCAAATCTTAGCTCAAATATCAGAGCCTCAGAGTGAAGCACCAGCAGCACCTTATCTAATATTTTCCTGATTTATTTTTTAGTATGTTACCTTAGTTAATTTTTTACATGGCATTTTATTCTATCTGAAATCTTTTTTTTAAAACCTGTTTAGTGTCAAACATTTTTAATAAAAGTTATCTTAGAGCCTGAAATCCTATCTGCTATTTTGAATAGAACCAAAGATTTATGTTGGAGAATAATAAAAGATAATGCTGAAAAGTAGTTTAGAGACAGAATGAAATGAGCTTTCAATGCCAAAGTAAACAATGTAGACTTCATCCTATGGGTAATGAGAAGTCATTGAAAGTTTTGGAGCAAGTAATATAATAAGTGTTTATGGAGATTAGTTTGAACTTATAGTTAGTTTAGAATGAAAGATATGTAGTAGACACATTAGAAAGACATCTTAATGCTCCATTGTAAATATGTATAGTAAATATGGGAGTGAAAAAAGAAATATAACTGACAGACAGTGGTAATATAGACTTGTCTGAAGAGTTGGAATGAAGAAAAAGAGAGAGCATGAATCTTAAATCACTTTTTAGCCATAGGATTTTAAAATTTATGTTATTAAAGTATGCTTGTAACCCATGTATGTAATCTCACTATTGAAAATGTAAACAACTGATCTATACAAATAGAAATAAATTACCTTGTTATCATCAAAACAAGCTCAATGAAATTCTTTATAAAAATGTGTAAGAAGAAAATTTGATACATGTTATTTCAATATGAGAACTATATCATTGACTATCTTTTAAGTTTTAAGTTTTATTTTTATATAAAAATGATAATTCTAGTCTTCCTTTTCTTTGTAATATGGTATAATTTAAGTCAATGATTCTGTGAAGAAAAATTTTTTTTCCCTATAAAATACTCCAACTAGAATATTTACTTGGGAACTGAACGCATATTTATTAGATTTCCAGAAAATTCAACCAAAAGTTTCTTGAAATTCTTCTAATTCTCACTCGTAAAGAATACTAGTGATATGAGCTGAGTTTAATGCCTCACTCTATCACCTGTCACAAAGAATAATGAGAATTGATGATCTTTTATAGCAGGGACCCATGTTCCTATGAGAATCTAATGCCTGATGATCTGAAGTGGAGCTGAGACAGGGGAAGGGACCAGCTGCAAATAAGATGAAGTTTTTCTCATTGGCTCACCTCCTGCTGTGCAGCCCCTGCTTTATAAGCCTTGGCTTGCTCAACATTTCAGTAGCCTTTGAAGATAAATTTGTAGGACAGTTCTGTTTAAGACGTATTAAGTTTCTTAAACAAATGTAAACATCATTTAAAATTCTGAATTAAAATTTGTATATAAAATGTCAAATTATCATTAAAAGTACTGCACATTATTTCCTTTTAATAAATGCTTTTTTTTACATTGACATCTTTTTAAATGAAAAATATATTTTAAGTTTATGTTTCCAATTTATTGTCTTGAATGTTATATATTACAATCATATAACTAGCAAAGTAAAATTGTCTTGTTTTCTCCCTTTAATTTTTTTATACCTTGAATACATTGCTCTAATGTAATTATAATGGTGGTTATTACTACAACAATGATAAAAATTGATGATTAAGTACATTCTATTGTATCATTGTACATATTCATGTAATATATACATTGCATACTAGTTAGAA
Organism: Macroglossus sobrinus; assembly: GCA_004027375.1. Lineage (NCBI taxonomy): Eukaryota > Metazoa > Chordata > Mammalia > Chiroptera > Pteropodidae > Macroglossus > Macroglossus sobrinus. The sequence goes on from PVKZ01000177.1 coordinate 1,174,887, forward strand.
TCTAATTTCAGTTGCTATAACATACAGACTCTAAGTATTCATGAATTAAGCAAAGTAAAAGTTTATTTCCTGTTTTACCTATGCTCTGAGAAGTTGTAAGGAAATTTACACCTGTCTACTTGCATTGTCTTTCTTACAATCTTGCCCTCAGCTCTATAGTGCAAGATGTTTCACCATCACATACTCATTTCAGAAATGGAAGGGAAAGAAAACTTGCATTGGACCTACTGCAAGCATATAGAAAAGAGGCAATCAAAATTCAGGTTGCTCTGACCTTGAATATTCCTATTCAAAGAATATTCTTTTACTACCACACTGAACTGAGCTGTTAAGCAATTAGTTAATTTAGACAGAAAAGAGAAGGACCCCTGCCGTTATCCAGCAGGATTAACAAAATAAGCAGTGGCTCTCACATTTATGTTTTCCAGACCCCAATGTCTTTTATGAATACAGCTCACAGAATCTTGTACCATTCCAATTCCAATGTAGCAAGACAGCATAGTGGAAACATTTGAGGTAGAGGAAAAAAAATGTTTAAACTAGGTAACTTCATTTAAAAAGCGTATTTTTTTTCCTTGAAGCTGTACTGAATTATAGTGCTTGATGGTAATTCATGAATCACGTATTCACATATTTTAGGTCAGGCGAATATTTCAGCACCTGCTACATATTTTATTCTGCCTGTTTATAAAAATGAGAAAATGTGAAACAAACCATTTGAAAGGCTTTCAATATGTTGCAAAAGTAAACTTAACATTCTTTGAGGGAGCTATACCTTAGAGTGATCTGAGGATCAGGAATAGCTCAGAACCCTGGCATGGTCTGATTTATAACTTAATAACTTCAGCTTCTAGAAATAAAGTGGAGTTCTTATTTCAAGGATGAAATACTACCATATTCTCTGAATATTAGCAATAATTTAAATTCATGATTTTTGTATTATTCATGCATCCCAATTTAATATAAGCAGTGTTTCTATGTTCAATGTTTATGAATGATATGTCTTGAGAGTATATTGAACTTTATAACAAACAGATGCTAAAAGTAACTATGTGGTGTGCTACATTCATGAATAAAAGACTGAAATATATTACTTGTTTTGGGCAACCTGAGTACAAAAGAAAATTAAAGTATTTTTCTTGAAATTAAAAAAAATTACTTTAGAAATAGACATACTTTAAAGGTAAACATTAAAAAGTTATTTACAAAAGGAAATTTCTCTTTATAGCAGAAATCAGATTTTAGAAGTTGAGGTATATTCATAAAGATGTCTTCAATTTAGATGCTGGTATGTTTTTCTTTTCTTTTATCACAGAGATACAATGTTCAAAAAACATTTCTAACCGAATATCAACTAGAACAAAATTTAAGCTTTTTTAGACATGTCATATAATTCAGTAGAAAAATATGACATGTTGGGAATACAACATAAATGCTAATTATTATTTTAGGTATAATACTAAGATAGCAATATAAAGACCAATGAGCATAACTAGAGATATTAAACATCTATTACATAAAACAAGAAAGTTTGTTATAATATTATGAGATGATAATATATGAGATGATAGAGTTAATGATTTTTATTTATATGACTTTAGTCTTTATAATGGACTACTAGATGGATAAAATGTCACTGTATTAATGAATATCCCATTAAAATTATACAATTTTCACTTTTGCCATACTGTTCCCTTCATTTAATTACTGAAGAAGTTAATGAAGGATCTTTGAAGGATCATGATTCTAAAATTGTTATGGATATTTTATATTTTATTTGGAATGTGCTATAATTATTTTTGAGAGAAACATTAGTTACTAAACTATGCAAGAACTTTAAAACTATTTTTAAATGTTATTTTGAAAATTTTTTTAGATGTTCTCAAATACAACAATTCAAAAATATCTAATAGTAAGTTTATGTTCTGTGCAAGTGGTTAAAGAGTAATTATATTTAAATAATTTAAATACATGCATTTCTTATAGTTTTCCAAAGGCTTGTTTTTTAAATATATATATTTCTTGTATTTTTCAGTTTAAAAAGAATATAGATAGACTGTTGGTCAGCAACCTGTGCTCAAATCCTAATTCTTTTTATTTTTCACTGAAGGGGTTTGATGAAGTTATTCAATGTTTTTGAACCTACATCATCACCTGCAAAATGGAGATGATAACTAATAAAACATTTTTCATGTAAATTAGATAATCTGTATAAAGGCATGATTCATAATAAGAATTTAGAAAATAATATATATATTTTGCTTCTAGGTTTCTTTTATTTAAATTTTTTTTCCAGTTTAAAAATGTGTTTTGGTACCATCCAAAACTCTGTGAGGAGTCTGAATGTAAAGGAAAAGAAGGAAAAAAGAGGAGGTTGATGTGGAAGAGAATCAAAATCTGGAGATGTGGAGAAGAGATCCAAATGGGGTCACTGATCAAAGAATTGCATCAAGAGGACTTAACAAGTTAGATAAATGCAACTTGCATTATTCTATGTCTAAGTTTATTTTCTTGGCTGGACTTAACTGTTCTACCTGATGCTTCCAAGGGTACTGATGAGCACTGGAAATTTAAGAAATCTTTGATTTCTTTAAGTCAGAGTGGCTTTGCCTTCTCTAGATCACACTGGAATCCAGGACTCACAGCTATTAAGTGAGGGTATCCTCAACTCTATTCTCCGTTGAGCTGAGTTCTATAAGATCATAAATGTTAATTGAAAATTTTAAGTTTAAATATATTTTTTTCATTATTAATATAAATCTTTTCAAAATATCTACTTCAGACTTCTCAACCTATTCTACATAATTTAACATTGGCCTCAAAAATTCAGGTCCAAAGTAAAAATAAAACAAGACAAAACAAAAAAAACAAAAAAATTATATACACAAATATATGCAATCACATATATTTTCTGGATGGCTCAGAGATACCATTATAAATATTTTTATACTTATAGCTTTAGATGCAGAGAAAGAAATGAGTATAGAAGAGGCCCTGTAGCTTAGTTTATTAAGAAGATTCTTATGTATTTTTATTTTCCTTATAAATATCATAATCCCCCCCAAAGACAGAATAGTTCATTTCCGCCACTTCTTTATTTTCATTCTCTCCACTCCACATACCAAGTAATATAGAAGATTTCTATTATTGATTTGTTGTTATCATGGAACATTGATTCTCTTAAAGACCTTTTTCTCTGTTTCTATATGCAAATGTTCCTAACATTTGGATACTCATCGCTGGATCATCTAAAAGCCTTGATTGCTTCTAGAACACATTGTTTTTAACTACCTCTTTTTGCTGCCACCAGATTTAATTTAAGACACTATTCCTATTGCCTGATATTTTTCCTCTTCACTTTTCTCCTTGTGTGTGTGTGTTTCCCCACAAGTAAAACTTTATCTTTCTACCACTTTGCAAACATTACAATAATAATGTCTTCCAGGTATTAGCATTTACTTACTTTCGTGGTTTAAGACTATGGTTTTTGGAATTAGACTATGGTTTTAAAATAACTATTAAACAAATAGTTATTGAAACCTTAGTATGAAGAAAGGGCTGTGCTAGATGCTGCAGATATAGTGTCAAGATGGAAATGTTTGTTCCTAAAGGAATTATGGTGGTGGTAGTGATGATGTTGATATTTAACAATTAATTACGTGAATTGATTTTATTTGGAGTTAAGCTATGCAGTGCAAGTAGAGAGTGTTATTCCAGATATTTCAATAGATGGATCTGATATCTGAAGGGAGAAAGAAAATGTCTAGGAAGTAAGAATGAAAGAATAAGAATGATTAGGCAGGTGAAGAAGAGACCAGCCTACCAGGCAGAGAAAACAGGAGGTGAGATAACCTGAAATGAAAGAGCTTGGCATATTTGAGAAGTGATTACATCAGTAAGGCTGAGGAGTGGAGTATGAGACGAAGAGGGTGGTTACATGGGGCTGGGAAAATAGGCAGAACAGATTACACAGAGCTTTGCAAGCTGGGTCATAGTTTTAGATATTTTTATTAAGGTCACAGAAATGTCAAAGAATTTTACTCTAAATTGGTGTTTACCCTTTAACTCCATAATATTTCAGAGACTGCCTAATTTTTCTAAGCCTCAGTTTATAACTCTATAATAGGGATAATAATATGTATCACAGGATTCTGCTTGAAATTAAATGTGACTATGTATGAAGAGAATATATTTTAATTTTTAATATATTAAGCACTTGATAAATTATAGTTATTATTATAATTTATTATATTATTATTTTACTCTGTTATTTTACATACATATTTTTAAACCTCATGAATATTCTAAAAGTAAGTATTACTATCCATTCTTTATAGGTAAGGTGACCAAAACTCAGATAAGTTTTTACTCAGGATCATAGTCAAAATGTTAGTACAGAGTCCTGAACAATGGTGACCCATTAGGTGGGACACTATTTTATTTAGAGTGACTTAGTCGAACTCTGTTCCCTGCAAAGACATAGGCTCTTTCTTCTGTCCTCAGAACTCAGATCATATGTCATTTCATTCAGGAAGATTTTCTAACACTTAGGTAAAGCAATTCTCTTTTTATTCTATAATAATTTTATGTACATATTTCAATTGTGCTTTTCCTCTAGATCTTCACATTTTATTAGTTTACTTGCCTGTCTTCTTTATTTGGCTGAGAGGAGGTTTTGCAACCCTCAGTCTAACTCTGTCTATTATACCCTGTACCCTTCACAAAGCCTGGCTAGTAATAGTTTCTTAATAAATGTTTGTTGAATTGATTTGAAAATAGCATGACATTTATTTCTATAACACTTTATACATTGATTAAAAGATATTATGCATCTTCTTTATGGTGGACAGCAATTCCCCTTCCATGTTTAGATAAGTTTCATTTTTATCTATATTATGTACATAAGGATATCTTGGTTTATTCATAAGTATTTGTATCTGATAACTGGAAATTTTGACATTTCTTTTTTCCTATATCTTCTAACTCTATCTTTCTTCTTGGTCAAAATTAATAAATCAATTTGTTATCAGTCTTGTTAAGGACTGATAACTAAAACAAGGAACATGTAATTTCGTCATGGTGTGCCTTAAATATCTGTTTCATCCACCAAAATAACTTAAACTCTTTGATGGGATTTTACTTCAGAGCATGTCATGGGTATTGCACAATACTCATTTACTGTGAAAATGCTAATTTTTAAAGTTTATTTTATACTGAACTGTTTGTGGAACATTATAGAGCAAAACCTTCATGTAATGCTAGAATTTCCACAGACTAGCTTATTTTCTCATGTGTCAGTAGAAAAATATTTATGATATGTTAAACTATTTTAAGTTTAAGGCCAATTTAGCTTCTTTGGAAAAGGGCAGGTTGCATATTTTAGACTCTATTTTTTCTACCACTCTCTTACAAACAATATTAAAATAATAAAAATTTTGACAAGAGGGATTTCCCACATCCCTCCTCAATCTTCATTTCAATATAATTATAATACATCTTAGAAATAAAAAAATAAGCTTTTAATTATTTAACACTTCTATTTTGTTTCTGGCCTAGTGTTAACTGTTGTGGGATGTGGGAGGTGGTATGAGAATACATTGAATAAAAATACTTTCAATAATATAATATCACTTGAGTTTATTTTATGTTACAAAATTGAAACCTATTGACTCAAATATATAGACATATAGTCAACAGAAAAATCATTACAAATTAGTATAAAAACATAGGACAGTTTTACACACATGTCTATGGTAATATACTTATACACATTAAAGAAGCAGGGATAATAAAGAAGCAGTTGCAATAATAATTACCTTGCATACTCCTAGATATACTTCACAAAGGTCAATTGATATAATTTTCCTTTATCTCTCTTTCATTAAAATGTATCTGAATGCACAGCAATTTGACTTTCAATATCAAATCCAATAGACAGTACTTATTATCTTTTTGACCTCTTCAGCATTATTGCATAATCTATCACTCTTTACCTTTGACAGTTCTTATTTTCTCTGACTTTTTTTTACCAGAAATATATAGTTAAATGTATATATTAAAATAAGAAATGCTGAAAATTAATAACATAAGAATTAAACCAGTGAAGTTGAAACATAAAGAGCAACATATAATCAAAGAACACTGAAGGAGGGAAATAGTAATGGTGAGATGATATATTAGTGAAATTAAATGAGTAAATTAATACAAATATCAATGAATTAAATTAATGAAATAATTAACATACACTAGTAAGTATCAAATAAGACAAAGGCTGTTCTAAGAAAAATTTTTGAAGGAATAAACCTCTAGCTAAAGTGCTCAAGAAAAAGAAAGAGAATAAAATTTTGATTGATATAAGGAGTAAAAAGAGCCACCAATGTATAGTTCAGATGTCAAAAGGTGTTAAGAGAATTTTATGAGCATTTCAGTTAATATACTTCAAAATTTAAATAAAATGGAAAAATTTCTTTAAATAGAGAATTTACCAAAACACAAATAAAAAAATGAGAAAAATCTCAATTATTTAAAAATTATTAAGAAATCAAAACCATAATTTGAGATCTTCAAATACAACAACCTCTCTCTCAGTGAATTTTATTGAACATGTAAGGGGGAAAAGAATAAAAAAGAGGAAAAACTTTTTAACTCATTAATAAAGGCAGCAATATTTTGTATCAAGTAAGAATTAATGCAAAAAATCTGATAAGGACTTTTCAAGAAAGGGTCATTACAGCCCATTTTTACTTAAGAACATAATGCAAATATCCTAAAAAATTGTTGAAAAGCTAAATTGAGCTATCTATAAAAAGCATAATACACCATGAGAAAATTGAATTTATGTTTGGAATTCAAAGATTTTATTTTTAAGACATTCTTCAATTGAACAATGTAGTCCACATTAGTGGAATAAAAGAGGTATTCATTTGATTATCTCAATAGATGCAGAAAAAACATTTGTTAGAATTCAGTATCTATTTATGATAAAACTACTTAATAAAGTAAGATCAGGGAGAAACTTCCTTAATATAAAGTTGTATGTGCGAAAACCTATAACTAAACTCATATCTACTAGTGACACATTTTCTCTCTAATGCTGTGAATGAATAAAGGATATATCACTTCAGTTCAACATTGTACTGAATGTTCTAGTCAGTGAAATAGGCAAGAAAAAGAAATTTTAAAACTCTTATAAAGGTTAGATAAAAAATTGTCACTTTTCAGAAATAATAGGCCTTTGTATTTAGACTCTAAAGATGATTGTAATTCATGAGTGTATAGCAAAATGTCTGGATACCAGGCAATATGAAACTTCAACCGGAGTCTTGCTAACATCGGATAGTTAGAAAACGTAATTTTTAGAGATACTCCTGAAGTGCTGAAAGAGACATCTCTTTCTAATATCCATTTTAAAAGATACATTTAAAAATGCTCTGAGTAACAAAGATTGATTAAAACTGAACCTACAAGCAAAATTCAATTCAAAATGTGTTCATAAAGCCTGTAAACAGTACAAATTCTAAATGGATCAAGGTGGCCCCAGCAAATGTGTTGATTGCAGAAAATGACTCAGAGAAAAAAGATTACGTGTTTGGCTCCTCCCAGAGTGCTTGATAATTTCTGACATAGCCTTATCTTGAAAATAATTGTGGGTGTTGTTATTGTCATATTAACAACATTTAGTTAATTAAAACAAAATGGACAAAACCAAAAAAGTGAGATTATACTGTCAAAGTCTAACCAGCCTGAATTACGATGTTTAATGACCCTAAATTCCTTAAATTTCTAATGGAAACATTACTCTTAGATGCAGCTGAGGAGATAAAAGAAAATTGAGGACAATGTTACCCTGATACCAAAACCTGAGAAAGATAACACACAAAAAAAGAAAACTAGAGATCAATATCTCTGATGATATTTGCTAAACAAAACATTAGCAAATCGAATACACTAATATATTAAAAACATTAGCAAATGGAATACTCAGAGAGTGAAATCCAAGGAAAAAGGATTGGGGAGCTACTCCTAGCTAAGAACCTAAGAAACATTCTTTATCTTCAGGATAATCTCTTTTGCAAAATTGCCAGCAGGAATTCACAGTTGCTATAGACCAGTGATGGCTATGTGTCTCCCTTTCTTCTTTCTGAATGGGAGGGTACATTATGATTATTACAACTACACTTCCAAGCATCTGTACTTATGTACTTTAGGCTGGTAATTCAAATATGACACAGTTTCACGTGATCTATTCTCATTTTATTTTTTTGGAATTTCTGGGAGTGTATCGCTTTGGATTATGTCTGGAAATTATATGCCACTTTATGAATTCCAAGAGGTATTGATTTTAATACAGAGAATAGTTTACACATTCATTGAAATGGACTGAGGAATAAAGTTCAGAAAAACTCCTGCTAGAGATTATAAAAATTACATTGCAGTCAATTATCTCAACCTTCAAATATATAATTTACAGAAGCTGACTTAGATATTATCGACTTGAACAATATCAGGAAAATCTGCTGATCCCAGGTGGATCATTTACATTTAGTATGGATGATTTACAGGAATTCATTTGGGAAGTTGCTGAAAAACCTCGTATCCACACTTGCAACTATCAGCAGAAAATAGACGCTTCTTTTTTTCTTCTGTCCTTCAAATCTCAAGTGAGAGCCTCTCATTGTTAGATCTTGACTGGTAAGAAATTCTCATATAATTCAGAGAAGAATATAAGTAAGTAGTGAATAGGATATAGAGTTGACAACAGACATAATATATAGGCAAAAGATAAAACCTAGTGTATAGGGAAGACATATATGATACTTTAGAATGTTCTGATGGTTTAAATTCTTAACTATTGAAACTTCTAAATATCAGTTCGAAACAAAACATCTGTTTAACATAATTAGAAACCACCAATGAAATCTCTTTTGATATCAAATCTTTTAAGTTATTTTGACATATAGTCATTCTGCAATCTGTAAACAATGACAGCCAGGGGATGTCCAAATGGTGAAATGCCACAAGAAAAAAAAATTGTGTGTAAACATAACAGATAAGACATAATAATTTTAGGTTAATAATTTTAAGAGTAAAATCTCAATGTCTGCCAAAGCTCTACTTGATTCATTTATAAACTGCTATTCAAAAATATCTCATGATTTTTAAAATATTAATTTTGAAAATCACTTTTTAGTATTTAAAATCTTATCTTTAAGTTTTTAAATCTTATCTTTGCTTTTAAAACACTACAAAACAAAAAGAAAAAAAAAGACAAAAAAAAAACCCTCCATCTTCAGTTTTTGCTTTAGAAACTGGAGTATAATAGTTGAACCAAAGATTTGTTTTTATAGAGTAATGCCACCATCTTGTGGTGCTTTAAGATATTGCTGCTAAAGGTATTTAAGGGTATTTTTATATTTATTGATGATACAAAGGTATTACTACTTCTTTTTCGTATTTGTCTCTCAGTCAAGATGAAATGTATTTCGCCAATGAATGAGCACTTTTGTCTCAATCTTTACATAAATAATTGCTTCAGAACACATTTATAAATGATTTTGTTTTAGAAAATGCTTATTATATGGACGCTTTTAGTAAGTTTAACACCACCTAAAATTTGTTTGCTATTATTGTTTGTTTCTTCCTCATAAATGTAAGTTACCTATGAATAAAGACCGTTTTTTTTTTTGGTCATAAATTAATCTTCACAGCTGATGGAAGTGCTGGGGCACAAAGTTGGTCCAACAAATAGATCAATTGATTAATGCAGATGTGAATGCATTGATGCTTTCTCTCTTTTGTAAATACTTTAAGGCAAATCAGTTGCAGAATTTTCCTGCTTTTGTAATAAACCATACAAATCAGAATTTTTTGTGTTTGTTACAAACAAACTGGTATGCTCTGAGAAATTTTCGTGTTTTTGTTTCATTTTGTTTTTTATCAAGGATTTTGTAAGGTAACCTAGGCAGATATTATACTGATAACTTGATTTTGTTTAATCAATTATGTTTAAAAGACGTGTAGTTTTGTAACTGACTTATAATATAGTGAATATAGTGAATATGACATAATATAGTGAAAAGAGTGTGGTCTCTGGAATCAATTAGTCCAATTTTCAATTATAGCAGGGTGATTTTGGTGAAACTACACTTTCTGACCCTCAGTTTTTCTCTTCTGATATTGGAAATAACCTTTTTTATAGCACATAAGTGAACTAGAAATGTAAGCTTTTATTAATTTGAACATTTGATCATTCAAAACCAACAGGTTGCCTTCCCCAAGTGAATCAGTCACCACATTGAAGGGAGATATATTTTGTCAGGTTCTTGCTGGGCCTAATTGGAGAAGGAGGAGATAAGATGGGGAAAACTAACATATGAAACATAGTGTTCCTTCTTAAATGCTTCGAATTAATGCTTGTTGAATCAAAATGATTAAAAACAGCAAATTAATATTATTTATTCTGTTTTGGAACTCAAATTAAGTCTAAGCCCTGACACTTAAAAAATAAATTTTAATTAACAATTTTTGGAACTTTATAATGTAAGTAATTACTTTTTAGTATCATTTTAGAAACATAAGATATTATTTAACAAAGTGCAATATATTTCAATCTTATAAAGTATTTTCATTTAATTCTTCAAAAATTGTCATGATTGTGTTGAATAAGCAGAACTCATGGCATAATAACATCCTTATATTTATGCCTTTAAAATTTATTCAGTTGGGGTAAAAATTTCTTGGCCCTGTATGAAATCCCCTGGGGGGGTCCCTTTTTTTGTGCTTACTTATAGGTAAGCCCTTCAAATCATCTTAATTTGCATATGCTGTCATAATTTAGTAATTGGAATGCCATTGTCTTCACAAAAATAAAAACATCAAACCTGACTTGAGGTTTGCCCTGCTTGTCTCAGAGTTGTCCCAGGTCCTCCACAGCTAGCTTCAATACTGCCTTTTATCATATTCAGGGTAGAGGAAAGGAGGAGAGGTCAGGTGAGTGGATAACCTCTATCTGTAAATCACTTTCAGCTTCCCCACCTTGACAGTTGGATAAAGCTAACTCTCTCCGAGGCTCCATGGGGGATTTTTGCTGAATCCTCCCCTGAAGTTTTGTGATATGGATGACTCTTTGTGACATCTCAAATATCAGGAATTACACCTCCAGCTTCTTTCTGGACCCAGTTTTGTGAGACTCTCATCCCTGGGAAATATTTCTGTAACTCATGTCTGAAAATGGAGCAAAAATCTATTTTTTGACAGTGGTACTTTTTGGATCTTAACAGTGTTAACTCTAAAATAGTTTATCGAATATTTTCCTGGTCTCCAGGTATGAGTCAAAGTTCAAATTTGGCTTTTGCTTTCTCATACATCAGTCAGGCCTCGGTCTACAATTCTCAGAGAACACATTTTTAACTGAGGCATACCAAAGGGGCTTTCCTCTACAGGCTTGAAGTGCAAAGAAGACCCCATGCCTCTCATTTCATAAGGAAGAAGGTCACAGTGAGGCAAAACCTCTTATCAAAGAAAATTTCTTTGTGAAGTTTCCATTTGATTATTATATATTCTGAAATATATAATAATGAGAGGTAGTGTTGAAGAATTCTAGACCTAGTTCTCCTAGTTAACTTTTGAAAGATTATATTTTGGTCTGGGAATTTACGTTTGCATTTCATATCTATCACAACTTGTGAATTAGTGTAAAATTGTATTTTAACACTCAGTTGTATGTCTCTGATCTGAAGTATCAAACTATGCTGTGGGAAATATGAGGTAATACCTTAGTAAGCAAATAGCTGCTTCGATGTTACATCTTGTCTGAGATCTTAAAAACAAGTAACATAATTAATTTTTAGCATTATCCTTTAGTAATACTTCTCAATGTCAGTGTATGTGAAACTGAAGTTTGATTTTAAGATATATTATTTTACACGCCATGTTATAGCTATCTTACATGCAAACAAGCACTTTTGCCCATTTAAAAGAAGAGATCTATTAAATAAAAGATTATCAAAGGCCAAGTGGAGAAAACATACTTGATGTTTATTAGGGACCATCAATGGCATAAGTGGACATTTAATGATGTGTGAATCAGGCAGCAGAAATGAGAAAATTCTGTGTGAAATGTAATGATATAAATTAAATTACATAATAAAAATAAAAGAGCTTAATCAGAGACATTTATAAGTACAATGAGTCATTAAACTGCCAAGTGTCTGAAAGAAGCAAGGCTGTGAAGAATTCTTTCAGAATTCTCTAGGGACAGATCTTATTGAGGAGATTTTAGAAAAAAAAATCAATAGACTTTTAAAATTCTGAAGTGATTATCTAGCTGGATTAATATGGTTGTCTTTTTAAGAATTTAAAGCAAATGATAAGGCAACTTAATTAAATGATCACAAGTTTTCACAATAATAAATATTAACACACTGAAATCATTTTTATTGTCATCAGAGAGTTATCTCTCTCTTTTTTATCTGTGATTTTTTTCACCTTGATCCAAATATAAGAAGAAATTTGCATTAAATTTCTTCCATATGTGTTTTTCTGACAATTAGACTCAAACGTTAGGTTAAAAGTGAGTTAGGTAATAGGAAATTTTAGATTCATGTTAGGCATAGTTTACTTATTATGACAAAACCAAATCAATCATCTTGTATTCCCTATTAGTATAAGAGGTCCTAACGTTTCTACATACTACTTGTGTGGGGTTACTATAAAAATTGAAATGCAAAATCATAGTAAAACTATCATCATACTCACTGGTAATAAAAGTGAGTTTTGATTACGTAGAGGGCAGCTCTCTATGAGCTCTTCCAATAAAAGCATTTTATAATTAAATACCAACATTTAAAAATGGGTCATTCAGATCATTGTTCATACTTAAGATTTGGTATTTCTTAGCATAGGAAAATTATGATACCAGTTTAAAAGGGAAAAGGCCAAATTACCTTTTCAAAGAATGAAATTACAATCTGTTAATGATAGTGATAACTTATCATAACTTAATCATAACTTAATAAAGTGATGATTGCTTAATGGTCAAATTTTAAACTGTAGTGCTGGATAATTATAACAGAAGCATGTTCAATTACTTGTTGCAGGGTAGACAGGAAGCCTACCATCTGACTTTCCAGAAGTAGAAGAGAAAGTTGAATGTGTTTCCTGTGCTCTTGGTGACTTAATTAAATAAGAAAGGTTAGAGAGTCGGAAAGAGATCATGCTCTATGTCTGTGAGCTATGACCACAATACACTTTTCTAATGAGAAGAATAAATAGAAACTCCTAGTGACATTTAGATGAGGTCATTAGCTATAGTCCTCAGTTTATTCTGCCTTCCATAAATTTTAAAATCTGCACCTGATAAGTTTGAAATGTATAATAATACTTTCCTGGGATTATGCTCACTCTATAATCTTTATCCTCGAAGCTCAGCACACTTTTATAGCTGTCTCACTTTCTGGAATCTCTGCTTTATCTCCTCTGCTTTAAAAAAAAATGTTTTTGAGAGGTTGCTATGACTATGACAAACTCTTTCTCAAATACCATGTCCCACTTCCACTACTTAACATCTACAAATAGTACTCTTCTTTAGGGCGAGGACATTTTTTCCTGGTTAAAAACCCTTAAAAATGATCTCCTGACAACCTTCCACAAGGTACAAATAATGTCTGCAAGAAACAAAAACCTCTGGCATGCTGCTGGTGGAAAGCACGGCTGACTTCCATTATAGCTAACTCTCAGCACTTTGAGGAGTCTGGCACAGTCTTGCCTTCTTCAATTTTCAGACCTGTGCTATATATACAAGTATTTAGTATTTTCCCCAGAAGTCAAGCCTTTGATCCTTTTGCCTCCGGATTTTGTTCTACAATTTACTAAGTCTCCTCCTGGCAACAGTGATTTACAACCTGTTGTCTTCTCAGACAGTAAGGCCACTTTCTGTTTGGATCCTATGCCAATATAATGCAACAAACCAGAAAGTGGCCTCAGGGACAAAGTTAGGTAAATGTGCGTTGTGGATTTCCCTTGTTTTAAGGATTATAGTCCCTCAGTTTCCTGACTGTGCTATTGCTTTCCAGTGCCATCAAAGGGTTTTCAGCTCTACCTTTGCTTTTCTAATTGTTATGAAAATGAGGGCTACTTTGATTTGAGCTGCTCATCACAGACAGAAGTGGAAGTCAAATCTTCATATTCTATTCTATGTGCCTTGTTATTGTCCAGGCAGCAACTCAGTGCCCCAGCTATTTGGCACCTACTTTCAGGGTTTAACTGGCAAAAACCCTTGCTTATCTCTAAGATGTCTTCCTTTTTTCTCTTTAGAAAGTATTGCTTTCATTCAGTTAGCAATGTGTTTAACTATTTTTAGTATATTTTATTTGGTATTGTAGTTGTAGCAATGAAGGAGGTTGTTTAAGTAATTCTAATCTTTCAAATAAGTGAAACAGAAGTGCGCTCATTGCATTTTCTACATTCATGTCAGAATTATGAATCTAAAAAATGAATATAATAATAGAATATTATTCAGCCATGAGAAAACATAAAATACTGCCATTTGTGACAATGTGGATGGATCTTGAGATTATCATGTTAAGTGAAATAAGTCAGATAGAAAAAGTTGAGAACCATATGATTTCACTCATATGTGAGATATAAAACTGAAAGCAATAAATGAACAAGACACAGACAACAGTTTAGTGGTTACCAGAGAGAAAAGAGATGGAGTGAGGGTGGGGAGCTAAGGGTAAAGGGGATCAAATATATGTTTATGGAAGGAGATTTGATTTTGGGTGGTGAACACACAATGTAATATACAGATGATATATTGTTGAACTGTGTACTTGAAACCTACATAATTTTCTTAACCAATGTCACCCTGATACGTTTAATAAAACAAATAAAAAATAAATAATAAATATAAGCACATTATCCTTGTGTTGAAAATTGGTCAATATCTCTCCAAATGTTTCTAAATTCTAAGCTCCTCAGTGGTACATACAGCCACACTTAAGTGAGTCAGGTCTTGCTAGCCTTTTAAGTGTCACTTTGAACAGCTTTTCTTCCTTTTCAACAACGCAAAATAGCTTGTGCTCAGACATACCGTGCTGCTTCATATCTCAGTGCCTTCATTTTTGTTGCCTCATTTTCCAGGAGAACTTTGCAATTTTCACTCTCTCCTTCAGATAAATAAGGCCACTTATTTCAAGTATCAATTCCAGAAATCTTTTCTTGACAATGCTCTAATATACACACATATGCACATGCACACACGCACACCCTTGCATATATCTCTATAATTGTATCACTATAACTTTAGATCTTGTGCCATAGAGTTTCCAGTCTTTTTTGCGTGCATATATTTTTTTCTCCAACTATATTTTATACATCTTAAGATTTAGGATGGTCCTTTTACATCTAGTCTGTTATATATTACAGTTGCATTATATATAAACCACAATATTATTTGGTTTTAATTACTACCACTGAAGAAATATTGCCTGACAATAATTCAATTATTCGTTCTTATGTCTTGTATTTTTAAACTTTTTTTCTTATACTGACATAATAAACCACTTAAACCATTTTATATTAAACTATTGAAATCATTTTTATTAAATAGAAAATTTAAAACAGTGACATATCACAATTACCATAAATTCTTCATAACACCAATATTTAAAATATTTTGCAAAATATTCAAACGTGAATATACCTTAAAAAGAAATGTTACCTATATAAAATAATATAGATGATAATACTCATTAATTCCTTTGTTGTCCTAAGGGAGACTTTGGAAAAGGTGAGATTATCCACATAGATTAACAGTTTGCTTTATGATCATGCTGAACATACTTAATTTTGGACAGCCCGTATTTTCTGTTTTCATAATTATAACTAGATACCTACTGGGAAATAAATGTGATGATGGCAGATTTTAAACTATGTGCTGACCTGACTTGGATACAAAAAGAGTTATTTTCAGAATGTGGTTTAATCTTGATATCTATTGATATAAATTCTTTTCTAAATTGTTATTCTCATGTATATTTTACATATTTTTTGCTTCTCATGTATCTCTGATAAGCAATTCTTAAAATAGAACAAATGTTTTAGAATGTGGGTTGATTGAATTCTTTCAATCATGACTACATTTTGCATATGTATTCAATGTTTCTAAACTTTGCCCTGGTATCTTTAAATTTAGAGTGCACAAACGTAATACATATATTCTATGCTATTTCATAGTGATTACGCCCTATTGAACTTGTTTCATGTGGTGCTTCTACTTAATTAGTCCTATGGCAGTTTCCTTTTTTTAAATCTAATTTCTAATTGTGCTTTTCTCTCATCAATATTCTTGATCCATCTTTGTCATTACATTCCATTTTAGTCCTCTAGACTCTTTGATTGCTTCCAATACTCATTAGTATCTATTTTCTTCTATTGTTACACATAATTCATGCATTTTTAAATATTTTAAAACTTTTAAAACTTAAGTAATTTTATGCTGAAAATATAAAAATAGGTAATTCCCATAAGCAGTTACCATCTTTTTGTAAATTATAGGCAAACATTTTATAAGCTTGCATTGATATGATTATATAATCACATAAAATACATTTCTAGTTAAATTTGGATGAAATATATTAGCGTTTATATACCAAGATTTAAAAAATTCTATATTTTTTTCTAGTAATGTTAGGTTCTTAATTCTTAAATGATTGGAATAAGTACTCTTCAGTGGTTTCATTTCATTTTATGTACAAAGTGTGTCTCTCCTATCAGTTCCCAACCAACTCATTCTTCTGCTTGATATTTAATTAGACTAAGACAATACAAAGTAATGGATATAGTAAACATGATTTTTTTAACCTAAACTTTAATTTATAAAATAAAATATGAAGGTAATTATGTTAAACATTTAATAAGCTATTACTTGATTTTATTGCTACTCTTTGTTTATGTATTTTCCCCAAATATCTCATAAGATTAAACTGAAAAATGTTTTGCTTTTATATAAAGCAATGCAAACTGAACAGATACATGCAAAAAAAAAAAAACTTGACCACTTTCTTACACCATATACAAAAAAAAATCCCCCTCAAAATGTATTAAAGACTTAAATGTAATACCTGAAATCCTAAAAATTCTAGAAGAAAAACATAGATAGTAAATTCTTTGACATTGACTGGTCTTAGTGATATTTTTTGATATATTTCCTTGGGCAAAAGCAACAAAACAAAAATAAACAAATAGGACTATCTGAAACTAAAAAGCTTTTGCACAACCAAGAAAACAAAAAGGCAAATGATATATTTGTATGGAGCTAATATCCAAAAAATATAAGGAACTCATACAACTCAACATAAAAAAATCTGATTAAAAAATGAGCAGAGGACCTCAATAAATGTTTCTCTAAAGAGGTCATACAGATGGCCAACGGACACATGAAAGGGTGCTCAACATCACTAATTAACAGCAAATGCAAATCGAAACCACAATGAAATATCATTTCTCAGCTATTATCTGAGAGACAACAAAGAACAAGTGTTGGTGAGAAAAGGGAACCCTCATGTACTATAGATGGAATTGTTATATATATATATATATGAATATTAACCATACAAAGAATTACATTTTGCCTTCTGTGACAACATGGATGAACCTAGAGGAAATTATTATGCTAATTGAAATAAGTCAGAGAAAGACAAATAACATATGATTTCACTAATATTTTGTATCACTATGTCATACACCAGAAACTAATATAATATTGTATGTCAACTACAATTTTCAAAAAAGGAAAAATCTTTGTAACATTTAAGTATATGTCATCAAATTAAAAAATTTTAATTTAGAAGTTAATATAAATACAATCTAAAGCAAGATGACAAAATTTGATCTCTCGAAAATAATGCAGGGATATAAAATTAAAATCAATCAGCTAATTTTCGGAAATATGGGTTCATGGATTTTATGTAATGTGGTATATATTAAAAGTAATAAAATAGCAATGCAAACCAAAGACAAATAAAGCTTAGTTAGACTTCTTTACTACAATTTTTGATTAGTATACTGGAATTGAAAATAAAAAGAAACTGCTAAAATAAAGACATAGAATTTGGTGTGAACATTTAAAACATCAGTATTCATAAATAAAATTATGGTTTAGAAATTCATGATAAGAAAATCAAATAAATTTGGGATAAGAGATAAAAATTGCAAAATATCTAGTGATTTCAGACACGTTTTCAATGGAATTTGATGTTAGACATCTCACTCAAGAGTTGAATCTCCAAATTCATGTTATAAAACAAGTTCATCTGCAAGTAATTTAATTTACTTCTGTGAAAAAGCTCAACAGTGCTCTGTGAGGCATTAGGTGTCACATAGCACAAAAACAATTAGAGCATACTGGAAACCAGCTATGCATCAAGTAGATAGCTTTTATCTAAGTGATAAAAACCTTGTAGGTGTGGACAATATAAGGTATAAAATGTGACATTTTAATGAGCAATATAAAAGACAAATAGAATGAATAAGAGAAATGGCAAATTTGCATGGCACATGTGCAAGTGGAGGAAGAGAAAAAGAAAATGAAAAGGATTTTGCATGGGATTGTAATAAACTGTTCACTTGTTCTAACTTTTAATCAGAAAAATCTCTACATCATTTAGTTTATCAAATATATGATCCCCGTATATGATCCAAATCTATAGTTAAGTCACTCTGGGCAAATTCAGAGTTTATAGGTTATATTCTGAAAGAAGGTATTCATGACATCAAAATCTATTCTTTACTATGAACAGTTTAGAGGAAAATATGAGAAAGCATTAAGGAAGGAATGAAGAGGGAGGCATAGATGAAGAGTAAAAGAAAATCAAGTATTTTGATGAACATAATTGAGAAAATGCAAGTTCGGGCAAATAGTCTCACTTCAGACTGAATGAACACTGTCATACTGGGATCACTGGATAAATGCTGGATGAATGAATATGTGAATAATCTTACTCAAGTTGAAGAAATAAGTTTATTTCCAATGAAGAGAAAATAAGAATCAATAATACTACAAAGTTTTCTCAATGTTATTTAGGACAACATAACTTACTTATTAACTTTCTAATGTGATTTTAACATCTATTGACTCTATATCTTACTCGTAAGATATCTTACATTTAAATAGTTCCAAATGGTTAAGATTCAAGAACATAACTGAAGACTGCAGCTAATTGTAAACAATCACATATCCAGGAATAATAGAGTATTATTTTTCATTCTAAATTATTTAGAATTGCTACATTTATTGAGCATTTACTACTTACCAAGACATCTGCTAACCATATCTTATTTATTAAGTCATTTTATTAATGCAAGCAATTCTTTTAAGATTTAAATAGAATTTTAATCGCAACGTTTGAACATTACATTTTAATGCTATCATGCCACTCTCTGAATTATATACTATCCTTATTGTTACAAGGCTTCTTCTTCAAAATATATGTAAATTTGAGAAGATATTAATAATAACAATTATGAGGCCAATGCCTAGGAAGCTAAGGATGATTAAGTAGGACAGATGGCAAAAATTAATAAGTTCTTTTTTTAACCAAATCTATATTAATTTAGTGTTGTCTATAGTTGAAGTGTAATTCTTATTAGAATAGTGTAGTTATTATTATGGAACTCCTTAACAGGAGCCAAAGTCTCATATCACAAGCTCATTATAACCTGTAGATGAAGAACTGAAGGAAGTATATAGAAAACAAATATGCATAATAGTGTTTATTCTTCTTAAAATAAAATTGTTCTTAGAAACATACAGCCACACAAGCATTTATTCTTGATATTCACTGAATAGTTTGATTCTACTGTGCATGTAAAATAGTTGAAGATGAGGTGAAAATGTAAAAAATGTCTAAAATAATGTAATATACTTCCTATAATAATTATAACAGTATTTTAGTTGCTGGAATAAAAGGTAATGGAAACCTTATTGCTAGAAACAGTTTGGACAAGTCCATGATTGTGACTTAGAGGCACTGAAAGGAAGACAAATGACAAAAATTTTTTAGATTCTAGTCTTCTCTATTTCTAGCCATTTTGTTTTTTTCCATACATTATGGTAGTAATTATACTGATCATTTTTTATTTTAATTTTTATAATATGATTTTTCTTTTCATCTGTGATAATGTGATTATCTTATGGACAAAAATATTGAAGTTCAAATTCTGGCTGAAAACTGACTTGAGTAAAGATACAGAATTTTCTTACTTCTATTTCTCTACTCTGATGACCAAAGGAATGTGCAAATAGAATCCTAAATCAGGGTTATAAATTAAGGAAGCATACCAACTCCATGATGAAACATTTCTGATAAATATGGGACAGGAGCTATCAAATATGGGACAGAAATATTTCTTTCTTTCTCCTGAGTGATGCAATTTTCTCAGAAAGTAATATCAGAAAGTCTATAAAAATAATTATATTACATCAATGAATTAAAGGATAAAACTATCCATATTTGATACAACTTATTATCTAACTGTATAGAATCATTTAAAAATATAAGTTTTCCTTACCAGGATGAGAAACTAATACCCAACAACTTAATCAATTATATAATAGTAGATTTTACATCCAATTTAGAATCATAAAACGATAGCTCTAGAAATCCTAGTCAATGCAGTAAGATAAGAAAAATTGTACATTTGTAAATTTTTAAGAATTATATAATTTATTTTATTATTTTAAAAATAAAAGAAACTAAGTCATTTCCAGATGTTATAATTGTATCTTTGGGAAATTTAAGAAACAAAATGAAAAAATTCTCTGTTCAATACACTAATAAAAATATTTCCCTTTACATACATCAGAAATTACCAATTAGAAAAGCAGAAAGTAAAATATATCATTTAGAAAAAAACAACACATTACAAACTATCTAGGAATAACACAGAAGACCTATTCAACTTCCTTGTGAGATGTTTTTGAACATTCTCAAAGTGGAGTATTTTACATGTTTGCTGTAAAGAATGATTGAATATGATAATATGCTAAATCTCTCCAAATATACAAACACATAGACACAAACAGACACACATTTACAGGCCAGCTTTGCATAGTTCTGATATGCAATAATTTCAGTTATTTCAGTTTAGTTAAATAATATCAAATTCTTCCAGATTTCAAATTTCATTTACCATTTTATATTACCTGCAATAGTATATAATACAACTTTCATTGTTAGCTTTTCAGTACACACATCATTATGTGAAAAAGATATGCACATCATAATCAAATCAGTTTTTTAAAATATGACAATTTATTTAAAGTTAATATTAAAAATAAGCAAGAAAGTGGTTCAAAAAAATTCACATAATTGGAGACCCATTACCAACAAATTTAATGCTGCTTAAATAAATAAAGTACAATATTAGTATAAGACTAGGTAAAAGATTAATGAGATAGAATACAAGTATATATATAAATGTGAGTTACATGCCAACTGACCATTCCTCTTCTGACTACTGTCTAGTTGTGAGTCCATTGCTATTCTTTCAATTCCAGGGCTTATGTCTCATGACCAACTCAGACTTCCTGTCCTTGCTTCTCTTCGGTATACTCCATATTGGCTTATCAAAGGAATTCATCTCAATTACTTGAAATGTCAGAATTTGTAGCAGAATATATAAGTTTGAGGATGACAGAGGGCTTTCACATGGCAGCAATAAGAAAATTTTAGAATTCCTTTCTTAACTAACCACCTCACCCCACTTTCTATATCAACTACATTTTGTCATTGTCTTGTTTCGAGTTTTATTTTCTAAATATTGGTCTCAGAAAATTTTATTTATTCCCTTGACTTTGTATTTATTGGCTTTCTTTCTTACTAAAATGTAAACTTTGTGAGGGCTTTATCACCTGCATCAACAGTACTAAGAAAAATGTTTTTTTTTATAAGAATTCAATAAATAATTGTTGAATAAAAAAGAAAGAAAGAAAGAAATCTCCATTCTTAAAAGCTGTTCAGGCACCAGGCAAACTTTCCTAGTATTTCACCTGAGACTTACTCTATTCCTTGACGTTCTTCTCTCTCTTCTTTCTGCTGTCTTCTTCCTGAGGAATTCTCTCTCTTTTTTTTTTTTTTTTTTGCTTCTATCTTCAGAGCATATACATTCCGCCTCATGCCTTCAAGGAATTATTTTCTACCCCTAAGCAATGATCAAAATGTTTCTCCTTAAAGAGATTTTGATACTAAAAGAAATCATTACCAGCTGTTAAAAGAATATTTATTTGTTTTGCCTTACACAAAACAAATTAGTAAATAATAAAATTATATTTCAAACTATTTGAGAATTCATTATATATAACTAAAATGAATTTAAAATTATTCAATAGCAGTTGGTAGGACTATTAACTAATTATTAAGGCAGGAACTTATATAAATACCTCAAACTATGTATGAAATTTCAAATGAACAAAGGTAAAAAACTCAAATAATTAAGTGGTTATATATGTAATTAGAAATCTAATCTTCTGGTGGCAAAATATTTCATTGCCACTAAAACACATGAAAAAACTGAATTAAAATGATTGACAGTGTATTATCATTCAGGGGGGCCAGTCAAGTTTATAATGAGTAAAAACTAAGTAATTACAGTTAGTGCTTGTGATTGAGGATACCTAGCAATATCTCAGCTAGATGAGGTGACCAAAATGTGCACATTTACATAGATTGACTTCTTAGTGGTTGTGTCTCTATCAAGTGAGCATCTTTAAAGTTCCCATATACTAACAGGCTTATAAAAAGAATACTAAGCAATAGGTCAGTGGTACCTTCTGCTTTTCAAATATATTCTCCTTATGTTTAACAGTGGCTCAGTTTCCCCTAGGGATTTAGGATTGCTGATACCAGCCAATACAATGATTCCTTACTTTGCCTGCCCGAATCTGCATACGGCTGGGATCTGTTTCAGCTTCCAATTTAATAGGACCATGACTATGCCCTACTAGAAACATTTTTTTCTAAAGAGCTAAAACCTCCGAACCAACTTATCAAGGTTACAGATATGGGAAAGTAGTTTATTTGACATCCATGAAAGGAGTCATTTTCTTTTTTGTTTCTTTGTTACTAGAGTAGATGGCTCTAGAGTAGATGACCTCTGTTTTGAAGTATATACCACATCTTATAGGACAGCTTCACAAATGTGTCTTTGTGTATCCCAGATGATGCTATAATTGAACCTCTAGTAGGTTATTTTGCCATTCTTTTGCCATGAAATGAATTCCCTGATGCTGTGTGGAATGTCAGAATGAATGGTGGTACTGACAGAAATGTTTTCAGACAGGAAAAGCAAATCTGTACATGAATCTATTCCTCTGAGAATAAATTGCTATTCCTTCTATGATGCAAGAAGATAGTGCATACAGTCTGCCTCTACGGCTGATACTTCTAGGAAACTATGCCACATCAGAAACTTAGAATTTGTTTTTGCTGTTGTCAATTGGATCCTTAACAGTGGTAGTAGGAAGATCATCCATGGTGAAGGATATTTTATATTTAGAGGCCATACATTCCTTATTTTTTGCTGCTATGAACCCTTTGTAAACACATAGGATGACACATGACAGAATCTCATAGGATGTGTCATCTTACTTAATTATTGAGTTTCCTGTTCATGGATGTTTTCTTGTCAGCATATTATAAGACACAAATATTCTGAAACATTGTGTTTAGTCCCAGAGATTTAGCATATACTTCTCCCAAAGATCACTTTCTCATCTATATTTTCATCTTGTCAATATTGTAATTTTATTTTAATATATATTTCTTTGAATCATATTAATTCAAGACTGAAATTTTGAAGTATAAGCATCAGTAGAGTTAAATAATTCAAAGCACCAATCAAGGCAGAGTGTGACTAAATACTGTAATTGAAGGATAAACACTAAACTCTTTCGTTGAAGTATAATTGACATATAACATTATATTATTTTCAGGTGTACAACATAATGATTTGATATTTGTATGCAATGAGAAATAATTACCACGGTAAGTCTAGTTAACATGTCCTCATACATAATTACAATTTTTTTTCCTTGTGATGAGGACTTTTAAAATCTACTGTCTTCGTGATTTTCAAAAATGCAATATCGTATTGTTAACTAAAGTCACCATGCTATACGCTATATTCCTATGACACTTTTTTAGAACTGGAAGTTTGTACTTTTTAAAAATTAAATTAATTGGGGTGATATTGCTTAATAAAATTGTATAGGTTTCAAGTGTACAGTTTGATAATACATCATCTATATATTGCATTGTGTGGAAGTCTGTACTCTTGACACACTTAATCCATTTTTCCCAGTCTCTACCCCATGCCTTTGGAAACCATCAAACTGATCTTCATATCTATAACCTTGATTGTTTTGTGTTGTTGTTGAAATCTTTAAGTAGAGGAAATATTAAATATACCTGGATGGACCAGGATAAATATGAAGGACAAAGTAAATTTTGAGCTGGGCCTGACGAGTACTAAAATTTCAGCAGCAGAAATATTCTTTTTTTTTTTTAAAGACATGCATATTTCAGTTTTGCAATGTTCTTTCAACATATGTCAGTTTACATATATAAATCACTGTTCTTTCACATACATTTTTAAGTCTCTACATCATTTATTAGGAAGAGAGGACCCGAATACATAAAATCAATGTATAATAGAAATGATCATTTCTAGTTAGCCAGAATTTGATTAACCAATCTCATACTTTCATAATAGATTTTTTTTGCTATTTTTTAAAAATAAAATTATTTGGAGTTTTTATCATCAAATTGTCAAAATAACATTGATTTTCATCATAGCCTTTCACCATGGCTATAAAATAAGAAATGTATGGACATCAATCATATCAAATTCTAGGGTGAAAGTTCCTAATTTTTTAAAGTCTGCAAAGTCATGTGAACATTCCCTTCAAAATCTGAGCCTGAGAAAGGTCAGTCTTGCTCTAAAAGTAGAAACAGTAAAGTCATGAGCGAGCTCAGAGCTTTTCAACTCCTGTTCTCTCGCGGTCAAAATGCTGAGGTTTTAGGATAAACTTCTGCTAATACAGTAAGGGCTTCTTCAGGTCAGAGATAAGAGTCAATTTTAGAAAGTCAAGTCTTATAACATACTTTTTATTTA
This sequence comes from Macroglossus sobrinus, assembly GCA_004027375.1. Classification (NCBI taxonomy): domain Eukaryota; kingdom Metazoa; phylum Chordata; class Mammalia; order Chiroptera; family Pteropodidae; genus Macroglossus; species Macroglossus sobrinus. The sequence continues at coordinate 1,200,060 of PVKZ01000177.1, forward strand.
TAATAAAGCCTCATAAATTTTAGGATACCCCCTTTTTTGTGGATTTGTAACCATTTTACTTTAGTACAAATGACAAATTTGTAAATAAGAAATTTAGCTCAAAGGAAAGAGTTTTCAAAAAGCTGAAGGCTAAAGTAATGTAAAATAATCAGATATAAACTGTTTAATATAGAATGTATATTTGCATATACTTTAGAATGTTTTAAATTATAAACCTTATAACTGTGAGTAAACTCTTGAAGTGTGACAAGGACTGCATGATGTAAAAAAGAATGGTGGACAATTTAAATTAACAAAGAAATTTTTATACCTGCCTCTATATTAAAAATGTCTTGAAATCTTTTAGTAGCTATTGATTGCAGTTAATTTGGTTGTTGCAAAACACATGATGTATATTTTTAAGATTTCTAAAAATTATTCTTTAAGTTTTACCAATGCACGTAAAAATTTAAGATAAAAATGCATATTTCTTATTGTAGAAGACTGACTTAATTTTTAATGTTTGACTGCTAATAGCTTTCACATCAGACCATACCCCCTTTCCCTTCTACCTCCTATCTAGGGAGGTTGATAAGAAAGCCAGTGCTTTCCTCTTTTGGTGCCAGCAGGAAGTTTGGATACTATAAGCCATGTACAGTAGAACCCTCCTCACCTAAGCCCTACGGTCTCATCACAATAAAAGCCATGAAGTTTCCTTTCCTTGCTCTCTTAAGCCATTTTGGATCTGTTTGGGAGCATGCATTGCTTTTCCCAGGAAGCTTCATTATGTGAGTAACAAACCTTTCAGCATCTTCAGCACTTAGTGTGTGCTATCTGTCTCAACATCCAAACCAAATTTTTGCTTGGAGGTACATCCTGTGCCTATGGGGGATGATTACAATTTATTTATGAAAAAATGTTTTTATAAATACTTTTATAAATATTTTTAATTTGATTAGTCTATAATTTATTTTGTGTAGTTGTATTAACTATTCATACATATTCAATAATCATTTAGTCTTAAAGAGTAGCTTTTAGTTAAGAGTTTTTAATTAAAATGACATGAAATTATAAAGTATAAAGTACATTATAATATTAAGAATAATAATAAAACTAATGATAGAACAGTCATGGAACGTATTGACTTCATAAAACATGAAGTAGTAACAGAAAAATAGTAACAGAAAAAATGAATTAAAGTGATATAAATATATAAGATCAAACAATTAATTGAGAAAATTCTGCAAAAAGCATCCTTCAAAATACCCATTAGCTAAAAGGGCTGAATTAAACAATCTCTGAGATCCCCTTAGGTATACATTCTATGGTTCTAGATAAAAAATTGCTCTGAATTTTGTCACTTGCCTTCACTTACTCTACTTTTCCCTAGAGATATTACATACTGACATTCATATATAAATCTTAGATAAGTATTGAGGATATCCAGATGAAAAAATTGTATTATTCTTGACCTAAATGAAACTATGCACCTTTCTTATTGTATGAGTTGATGAATCCTTTTGCACAATCCTCCTAGCAACAGCAGCAGCACACAAATGCATATTAAAGTTTGACTAGAGATTGACTCCAGGTTGACTGGAGGCCAGGTCAGCAGTTTATTTCCTATGTATAGCAGTAGTATTATCTTCTTTTCCTTCTTCCCCACTATTTAATAAACTAAATAGTCCTATCTTCTACTTTATGTGCATATGAACTGTCTAGGTGTTTGTTAAAAGGATCATACTGATTCAGTAAGTCAGGAGTGGGGCCTACAAGTCTATTTTTGACATGCTCTGTGGTTATTTTGATGCTGCTGCTTCAATAGAGGAAGCACTTTAGAGAGACAACTCCCCTTTTCAATGAAATTTTGCAAGAAACTATAATACTTAAACAGGATGAATGGCAGTAATTTTTCCTCAGGCAGTTCAAATCCCTATGGATTGGCAGAAATATTTCCTTTTATGTTGATTCTCCATTTTTATGCTGATGATTCCAAAAAATACATCTGTATCCAGACACCTCCTCTGATAAGCTGACTCATATCTACTATCCTAAATTTTAAGAGATTCAAAATGAAGTCCTTGATTCTTCACATCTTCCAAGTTATTCCTAGATCCCATCATCTTTTTTTTTTATCTTAGTAAGTGATACCATAAATCCTATTTCTCTAACTCCAAATCCTTGAAGAAGAATATTGATACCTTCTCATCTTTTTTATTTTTTTCAACTTATTTCCAACTTTTATTTATTCTATATCCATATATCTTAAATCCAAACTCTTTTCTTTATTTCCATTGTTTATTTTCATCAAGCTATTGCTTGCTAAATATACAAAATAGCCCACCATTCTGTAGATTTTAGATTAAATTTTATCTCTCCCATGCTTACTGTATAAAATACAACCTAAGAATATGCCACTCCACCAACTAGACAAATTATATTCTAGGAAATAGCTAGAAAATATTTGGGCAGGCATTCCTTTGGAAATTGGCAAGCATGTATGTGAATGGTGCAACGATCTCTAATTACACTGGATTAATTGGACAAACAAGCTCATTAAGCTTCTGTGGGTATCTCATTTACTTGGGCCTTTAGGTATAAGCACCTTGAGAAGTATTTTCCAGTTATGTTGTAGCCAACCACCATCTGCTTCAAGATTACCTAGGGTACAATGCATATTCTTGAGGCAGACTACAGAAATTCTTTTTTAGTAGGTTTGCTTGTGAAAGCTGCATTTTAACAACTTTTCTAGGAGTTTAAATATTCTAAAGTATTAGAACTCCTAAAAAAATAATCTTTTTAGATATAATCTTGGCTCAAGATTATGAATCTATTGCACAAAATTGATAGAGCTTTCACTCCAACATAGCTAACAAAATTACATATATATTCTTTATCATCTGGGATTTTTAATATATAAGTATAGTCTACAAAACACTCCTAGAATCCAGAACCCAGAATGAATATTTTTTGTTTATAAGTGTATATTTTGATGCAACATGTTTTTCTTCTTTGCTAAAAGAAAAATAGGAATCATCTCTCAGGCTGTCCTTGGAAATTGCAAGTCTGAAGAATCATAAAGTTTCTAATTTATAAAGGAACTGTGAAACCATAATGAGGTGGCATTTATTGACTGCTTATTCTATTCATCTATTTTATAGATGAAAATACTGATGCATGAAAAGATTAAGAAAAATTCCCAGATTCATATAGTACTAATTGTGGATGCTAAGAATTCAGAGCTCAATCTGTTAGCCATTATGATTTTTTGTTATATCTCTTTTTATCGCAGGTGCCATTTTATCAAATGTAGGTCACAATAAAAAAGTCAACTTTATCAGCATATTTTTGGTAACTCCCTAACAAGATACTTTCTACCTACAGAGCAAGTACTTTCTCTAGAAAATGTATATTGCTGATTTGATATGACATTAACATTTAAAATTTATCTTACAAGTCTTAGTGATCTATGAAATATAGGTCTTGAAACTGTTAAAAATCTAAATCTGTCGGCCTTAATTGAAAGAGGTCCTTAACATGGTGGCCTATAATTACAAAGCCACACTGAGAGAACTTAAGAGACTTGCCAAAAGCTAAACCTGATAGGTGAATTAATTGGGGATTTAGCCCAAATAAGAACAAACTTTGAATAGAGACAAAACTATGAGAAAGAAGTTTAGAAATTATATATACCAGAGACAAAGCCAGTACAGAAGTGTTTTAAAAAAGTAAGCAGGATGTTGAAAAGATAATGAGGCCTAACAGACAAAGAAAGGATAAGGTATAAATAAGAATGAGATACATTTACGATGAGTCTTTGGAACAATGGATTCTGGAATTTGCTTATGTTCTTTGGCTCTCCAAAGTAGGGTAGGAAATTAAAGAGGTAGCTTCCTAATAAAACTGTAGGCTTTTAGTTAACTATTCCTGCAAAAAGCAAGTTAAAATGCTCAAGATAACAATACAAATTAAACCTTAAGGATTATAAAGCAATAGAGGATACACATCTAATGCTAATATCATAATGTTCTTTTAATACCTACAAGAATATTTTAAATAAAACTGAATTATTCTGAAGGTCACTTTACATGAAAAATTTAATATAGTTGTGAATTACAAAGATTTGAATTGCAACATATAAAGACTAATTTTCTGGGCTCTAATTTTTTAAGAGCACAATCAACTGAATCTAATTGGCATAATTATCCTTTCACAGATAGATTTAAATTGTTTATTTGGAGCTGAGCTTAAAATGATCAAGGGAAGAAGGAAAGAACAATTAATTTCATGAGTCCAGATTTTAGGCTTTATGGAGCTGCAGTGAGACTATTTAAGGATTATACTTCTAAACTGATATATTACCACAAACTGGAATATAAGTCTGAGAATAAAATTAATTATCCTGTTTTTATCTGACATTATTCTAGATTGTCTTACATGAATAAGTATTGAAATGCTTTTCTTTATCTCTAAATTCAGTCACACAGATATTTAGAGAGCAATGTTTTGATGAATATATCCATGATGATGATTCCAATTTAAGAGATGAATAAAAATAAAGATAAAAAAATGAGAATTAAATATTTATCTTTTGCAAAAGTTTGCTGTTTTCACTCCAAAATAGAAAGCCTTAGTGGACTAATTTAATATCTGTTTTATTACAAGCCCTATAATGAACTTCTTGACTTTAGTGGTAAATGAAAACTCTTAGGATCTCTGTGTCGAATGACTAAAAATATTTATTTATGTGGTGTATTACACTGATCAATTCACATATGTAGAACAATCATCCTTGTGCCTCTGGAATGAACCACACTTGATTGTGATATAATCTTTTTAATGTACTGTATTTTATTTGTTAGTATTTTGTTTAAGACGTTTTGCAACTCTATTCATCAGAAATATTGGTCTGTAGTTATCTTTTTTTTTGTATTATTTTGACCAAGTTTCGGTATCAGAGTAATGTTGGCCGCGTAAAATGAATTAGGAAGTATTGCCGCTTTTTCAATTTTTTGGAAGAGTTTGAGAGGACAGGTATTAAAAGTCACTAGCAAAGCCATGTGGTCCTGAACTTTTACTTTTTGGGAGGTTTATGATGATTGTTTCAATTTCCTTACTTTTGTTTGGTCTTAGATTTTCCAGTTCTTCTTGATTCAGCCTAGGAAGGTTGTATATTTCTAAGAACTTGTCCATTTGTTCTAGGTTACTGAATTTGGTGACATATAGTTTTCCACAGTACTTTTGTGTGTTTGTTTGTATTTCTGTGGTATCTGTAATTCAACATACACAAATCAATCAGTGATATATCACATAAACAAAAGAGGATCATATCAGTATATGCAGAAAAAACATTTGACAAGATACAACACCCATTTATGATTAAAACACTTAGAGTTATAGAAGAAAAGTGCCTCAACATAATAAAGGATATATATGACAAATCCTCAGCTAATATCACATTTAATACTAAAAAACTGAAAGCTTTTCCTTTAAGATAAGAAACAAGACAAGGATGCCTGATGTTACCATTCTTATTCAATATAGCATTAGAAGTCTTAGCTAGAGAAATCAGGCAAGAAAAATAAATAAAAGGCATCCAATTAGGGAATGGAGAAGTCAAACTGTCACTTTTGCAGATGATATGATTCTTTATATAAAAAACCCTAAAGATTCCACTAAAATAATAGAAACAATAAGCAAATACAGTAAAGTTGCAGGATACAAAATTAATGCACAAAAATCTATTGCATTCCTATAACTAACCATGAAATTCCAGAAAAAAGAAATGAAAACAATTCCTTTTGCAATTGCAACAAAGATAATAAAATACCTAGGAACAAACTTAAAAAAAGTTGATAAGGACCTATACACTGAACACTATGAAACATTATTAAAGGAAATTGAAGAAGACACAAAGAAATGGAAAGATATTCCATGAAATGCAAATCAAAACCACAATGAGATATTACCTCACACCTGTTAAAGTGGCTATTGTCACTTTAATAACAAGTGCTGGAGAGGTTGCAGGGAAATAGGAACATTCATACGCTGCTTGTGAGAATGTAAATGGGTACAGCCACTATGAAAAACAGTATGGAGTTTCCTCAAAAAATTAAGAATAGAATTACCACATAACCCAGCAATCCATCTTCTGGGTGTCTACCCCCAAAGTTTGAAAACATTTACCATATGGACTCTGATGTTCATTGCAGCGTAATTCACAGTGGCCAAAAGATGTAAACAACCAAAGTGTCCTTTGATAGATTGCATAAAGAAGATATGGTACATATATTCAATGGAGTATTACTGAGCCATAAGAAAAGATGAAATATTGCCATTTATGACAACATGGATGGATTTGGAGATATTATGCTAAGCAAAATAAGTCAGACAGAAAAAGTTGAGAACCATATAAGTTTGTTCATATGTGGGATATAAAACTGAAAGCAGCAAATGAATAAGACAAACAAAACCTCATAGACGCAGACAACAGTTTAGTGGTGCTAGAGGGAAAATGAGGAGAGGAGGGGGTAGATAAGGGTAGGTCAAATACAAGGTGACAGAGGGCAACTTGACTTTGGTTGGTGAACACACAATGCATGTATTATTGAACTGTGCACTTGGAACCTAGATAATTTTATTAACCATGTCACCCCAATAAATTTAATAAAAAAGAAAAAAGAAAAAAATATTTCTGAAGAACCTTACCCTGACATACAACACAAAGTCAGCACTTGCTTCTCCTCCTCCTTCTCCTTCTTTTTTTTTTTTTTTATTCCTTTTAAGGATCAGTTTTGAAGGTAATCATATAGAGAGCCTTAATCAAAAATATTATATAGCCTAAGGTGATCATAACAATGTCTCATTGTGCCAGATGTTTTCTTTTTGCCCCATCCGGTTTGTCCTACTTTGCTCTGTGCCCTGAGATGTTGACTAGGATGAACTAAATTGGCTTGCTTCCTTGATCTCTGGCCCCTGAATGGGTTACTCCAATAGGCCCAACTGCAGAAAATTGGAAAAGGGCAGGAAAATCAGGCTGAATTATTGTTTTTCAATAACCTTTTCTTCTGGGTCATTTGGGTTGGCTACATCTCTCTACAAAGTTCAGAAATTTTGTTTGGTGGTGCTGTCCATGCAGCTTCTTCTTCAGCTTCTTATAATTGTTCCTTTCCTTTATGCCTTAGGGCTTAGATATAGTTACTATTCCCAGCTGTTTTCCCTAAGATATTGCATCATTCCTTGTTGTTTCTCCTAAAGCCCATAGGTAGTATCTTTATTAACATCTCACAAGTTATCCAATTTTAATATTGCCTTTATTTCATCTAAGTGGTTAAATAGAAGCTGAAAAAAATTGAACTGTAATAAAGTTCTGAAAGAACTACACAGAATGCAGTATATTTAGAGAAGGTGTGGAGAGAAATGATATGTAACAGGTTAAATGCCACAGTATATCTAAGGAGAATGTTAACATATCTCCTGTTGGGTTCCAGAGGAATAAAATACAATGTTGAGAGGCTGTAATTAAATAGATATTAGTTGAGGACTTTACATAATTGAAGAAAAACACAGAAATACCAGACAAAATAAGTTAAGATAAATACTTTTATTTTAAGATTAATACATTATCTTTAAAAAACTGAAGAACATTAAATACAAAAATAAAGACCTTAGAGGGGAAAAAGCCAGAGAGAAAATGGGTATTACTTACAAAAACTCATGGTTGGCTTCTGGATAGCTGTAGCAACAATGGAAGGCAGAATAAAATGGTTTAATAATTTCAAGAGACAAAAATTAAATATAGTCCAACCAATATGTATCCAAAAAAATCATCTCTCAAGAACAAGTGAGAAATAAAAACAATTTCATGCAAAATAAGCATAAAGTTTATTTCCAATATATTGTCTAAAGAAGCTTACAAGAAATGTAATTTCAGAAGAAAATTATTCTATAAGGAAGATTTGAAATGAAAGAGGTAATGGTGAATATTTGTATTATGAGGATATATCTAAAAAAGTCACTTGAACTATAAAAGCTAATAATAATAAAATGTAATTTTGAAAATCAGAAAAAAGAACTATATTATTGATATAATCACTATGAGATTTAAATGATGTAGGGTTTGCAAAAGTTCATATTATATTTTTAACCTAACAAAAGTTTAAAAAGGACTATAACTCTATAATCATATTTTTTCAGTGTAACTGTATTTATTTTGTTCCCATATGTTTTATTTTTAGTTTGTCTTATAATTTATTTTCAACTTTATTTTTGGTAATGTATTCATTTTCTTCTCTGTTTTTCTCTGTGTGATATTTTAGTCCTGGATTTGAACCAGAGTAGTTTGAGGCCATAAATCTGGATTTCTTATGTTTGGGTGAATTCAAATAAAAAATCATAATTAAAGTATGTCTTATATCATGTTAAAATTGAAAATTCACCCCCAAAATATATAATTTAATCACTTACCAGAGGGCTTTAAAAATTTAATTTGGGTCAAAAGTTCATGAGGGAACTTTAGCTTATTTTTTGCTCTTTGAACACTGTTACATGGAGTGAAGCATTCACTCTTCACTTCTGCAGAACCCCCTTTTTGTCCATTTCATCTCTGTCCATTTCATACCATTTCATGAATTTACCTGCCTAAGACTCAAATGTATTTATGTTCTTGATTAGCAACTTACAAAAATGCAGCTTAAAAAATGCTGGAAATTTCATAAGTGTGCTTTCACTTTTCTAAGAAAGTCTAAAGTGTAATGTTAATTCTATGGCTTATGTAAAACACAGATTTGCCAATTGTTGATGTATAATCAAGGACTAATGTTCACTTCCTCTGATTCTGTTCTCATCTGTAAAATAATAATAATAATAATAATAATAATAATAATAATAATAAAATAAGAGTTTCCTTGCTCATTTTGACTAGCTTGCTGTATACATCTGTTACCTTTTTTTTTTTCACTCCTAAAAATGAAACATAAGGGTTTAGTATACAAGGTCACCACTCCTTCCCAAAGAAGCTGAACACACTTTAAAATCAACAACTCTTCTTAGATCTTTCAGAAAAGCGAGGTCACAGGGCAAAAAGCACTGCACCAAAATGCGAGAGACAGCCAGGTGAACACAGAGAATCACAATTTACTGGAGCAGAAACCTCTGTGGGAACCAGCTCTGAGGTAGGAAAACCTGAGCTGTAATGACAAACTGCTGGAGGCCCAGTGCAAGTCTGAGAGCTAAAACCTGCAAGGAGCCCCAGAAGAGAGAAATCCCTAACTTTTGTGAGTTTTACTTCCAGGAGCTCTACTAAATACTTACAGTGAATATAGAGAAAAATCTCCCAGTGTTTCCTACAAAGGGAAGGGAAAAGGAACCATTTTGAAATATGCCATAGCACTCTGTTCTTACCAAGGCCTGCCCTTAGAAAATATTTTACCAAAACCTAACCTGCTGAGAAGGAACATAAAGCGATAATAACTAAAGATTATAGGGATGCTATAAGTAAAACAGTTATATTGAAACTTTAAAAAAATAAATAGATCTTTAAATAAATGTAACACAGTCCATTTCTCGAGAGAAACTAGTTCGTATTCACATCTGGACACTCTTGTTTTTTCTTTTCTAAAACTGGGTAATATCACTGAGATTCTTAGTAATGTATTTCTAATTAGTTTAATAGCTGTTTAAATAATATGCTTATTCTCAAGTGTAATCTATCTTGGGACCCAAATTATCTTTCTTTCTCAGTTTCCTCCCTCTGTTAATAAGCTATTATCTCAATATTACAGACCTATAAACTTTCATCATTCTCAACCAATTCTTTTTCTGCAAGTTTTCAAGAATATTACATAGAATTGTTTATTTCCATTGCCACTGATCATTCACAAAGTTATTACCATCTATGGTTGAACATCTTTGAACATCTTTTATTTCTATATATTAATTCTGTCCAAATTGAGCAAGACTTGATTAAAGTATTATAGCTCACTTGGTAACAAAGATAACTAAGGAATAAAACACCCCAGACCGAAGAATGAGCCTGGTTGGGCTGGAGGTGGGTATGTGGAACCTAGCCACCGAGATGAGTCCCTGAGGGGCAGCTGACCTGTCCAGGCCTAATGTCTAGTGGAGAACTACTGCTTGACACTAAGTCCCCAAATGGTCACTATTACAATTTTAAATCTGGTGGACAGGGAGTACTGGGAACAAACCCAAGCTCTTAGGAACCAAGCTAATGGTGGAAATAGTTTTTAAAAATATGTCCATATAGGGCAGAAAACCATCCAAGGCATTGATAATGTTGAAAACCAATTATTCTTGGGAAGAGAATTGTTACAATTGTTCCCTGATAAAACATACTTTTGTCAATGTATTTGTAAAGACTCCTACAATAAAATACAGTTCCTTTTGCAACCTGTATGGAAGAATATAACTAAATACTGTCATCACTGAATAAGGAAAACAAGTCTAAGAATAAAGACCAAGAGATTACACAGATTTGCAAAAGTAAATTCTGCTTCAGATTCTCATGGGAAGGTTTTTGTTCTCAGCTGGAGTTCCTTTGGGAAAAATTTAATTATTAGAGTGACAGAGAACAATTTATCTTTGCTTAGATAAATTAATAACAAGTCTATCAGAGACAAAGGATATCTCTGTAATAGAAGTTATAATGATAACTAGTTTATATATCTCATCATCTATTAAAATAAAAACTCATAATTAACCTTAGTTTGATTGTATGCACTCAAAATTTCCAGCCAACAATCAATAAATGATAATTAGAATACCTACTATATGTTAAATTCTGTGCTATATAAGACTATAATTTTTAAAAATTGATTTCTGTTACATTTTCAGTTTAGTTATAAAGCACCACAAACTGTTAAAGATATTCAGCTTCGACAAATGCTAAGAAAAAGAATTAGTTAGCTTAGAGAAGAGATATCTTAAAACCAAGAGACATAGTGGTGGAATAGAAAGAACATTGGGGTTATGTATCAAAGAAACTGTAGCTTAAATTACACTTCTACTTATTGACAATATTTCTCTGTACTGCATACTTAAAATCCCCTCTGAGCCACAGTATGCATGCATACAGACTGGAAAAAGTATGATCTATAATGCCATTTATGGGGTTGTTCAAATAAGCAGAAATATATTATTTAATATGTTTTATAGAATTTTCAAAATATCTAAGGCACTTCAACTTAAGAAACCATCTAAAAAACCAGATATGGAAAAGTTTATGTAAGCAGCTTTCTCTCTTCTCCAGAGATCAAAGTGGAATATTTTTCAGAAAATCTTTCACATATCACTTTGCAATACCTGTCATAAACTTAACTCTGCACTGAAAGTTTATTGATAAGAAGAACTCTATATTCCATCAGCTCTGCCTCTTTTCTCACTAGCATTAGACTTGTAAAGCCAATTCAATACTGGACAGATTCCATGAACAGCCCCAATGGTATCTGAAACTTAAATCTCAAAATAGAAACATCTGCTCCTTCAAATTGCTTCTCATAGTGAAATTAAAGAACAGCAAAAACTCTGTTAACTAAATCACTATCATCCTAATCGTATGTCAGAACTTGGTACTGTACTCATCTAAGGTTTATTCTCTCTCTTTCTCTTTCATACCACCTCCCCAAATAACCACCAAATCTTGCCAATTTTCTGATTTTTATTGGTTAAATATTTCTCAAAACAATTTTCCCTTGATCTCATTGCCACTCTGAATCACACCCTTTGGGAATTTAAGAGAGCTTTCTAAGAGGTATCCCTGCTTCTCCTTCTTCAGCTTTCTTTACCTTTTCTGTTGTTCTACATCTAAACTGTGTTTTATTATTACAGCAGTCTCCTCTTATCTGTATGGTATACATTCCAAAACCCCCAGGGGATGCCTTAAACCACAGATAGTATCAAACTCTATATTTAAAAAGTTTCTTTTTCCTATGCATATATACCTATAAAATGGTTTAAAGGCTTTCCTTTGGCATATTTGTCAGCACTACTACCCTTGCACTTTGGGGCCATTGTTAAGCAAAAAAGGGTTACTTGAACAGAAGCACTGTGATTCCCTGACAGTTGACCTAATAAGTGGGACAGCTACTAAATGACTAAACAGCAGGGGGCGTATACATCACGGACACACGGGACGAAGGAATGATTCACATCTTGGGTAGAATGAAGTGGGTCAGTGAGAGATTTTATCACACTACTCAAAATGGTGCACAATTGAAAACTTATAAATTGTTTATTTATAGAGTTTTCCAGTAAATGTTTTCAGACCATGGTTAATTATGGGTAACTTAATCCACGGAACTCAAAGCCACAGATAGTGGGAGACTACTGTACTTTCCAGAATAGAGCATTTCTAATAAAGCATTACTCTCTTAGTTAAAAATTTTCAGAAACTTCTTATGTCCTGTAGGATAATATTCTCAGCATGCCATGTAAGGCCACCATGATTTCATCTTGTAAATAAGCCCGAATTCCCACCACTTCCCCTTTCCTGTTCATGAGTAATGGAGCGATATTTCAGTGCCCAGAATCTATCATTCACTTTCTACTTTTGTGGCTCTGCTTAAACTTGTCTCTATTTGTAATACCTTCTCTATTAGTTTCGTGAGGCTTCTATAAAAAATTACCTCAAATATTGAGATATAATACACCACACAAATGCATTCTTTTACAGTTCTGAATGTCAGAGGTCCAAAATCAGTTTCACTGGGTTGAAACTGAGGTGTCAGTAGAGACCTGTTTCTTTAAAGGGGCTAGGGGAGAATATGTACCTTGCTTCTTCCAGCTTCTGGTTACTGCTAGTGTTCCTTGGCTTATGGCCACATCACTACAATTTCTATCTCTGTGATCAATTGTCTTCTTTTCTTCTTCTATGTCAAATCTCTCCTCTGTCTTGTTCTTATAAGGACACTGTGATTGTATTTAGGGCTCACCCCAAGAATTTAGGACGACCTCCCATCTCGATCCTCAACTTAATCACATTTACAAATACCCTTTTTCCATGTTATTAAACACTTACAGGTTCCACTAATTAATCATATCTTGATATCTTTGGGGGCCATTATTCAGCCTACTACTATACCTTCCCATTAGAATTTAGCTAGATTTTTTATATCTGTGTACCCTTAATATTATGCGCTTACCTCCATTTATACTTGCTATATAAATATAAATTCTTTCTCACTAGAATGAAAACCTTCAAGGGGAAAGGATAAATGATTCTGTTTACTTTCCTTAGCATAGTTTTTTGGCATGTAGTAGGCATATAGTAGGCACTTAATGTATATTTATTAAACTTTGGAAATGAAGTGAAATCTATTTTTTTGTTTGTTTTTGTTTTCAAAATAGATGAATTACACAATGGAAAAGAACACGAAAAATAGCACATGTTTATCTCACTGTCCGGAGTACCTCATAGGGAGTGTGGCTTGCTTCCTGACCCTAACTAATGTAATATCACAAATAAAAATAGTTTGCTTTTCAAATGCTGGTTTATCAATTCATTTTTTTAGGATGAAAAATTCCAAGACATAACTGGCCAATTGGATTATAAGGAGCACCTTAACTCAGAATACCATATCAAATAATAGTCATGTCCCACAATCTTATTAATGTGAAATTTCATCTTATCACCACCATTAATACTTGCATCTCTGAATAAAACAAAATTAGATATATTTCATTCAGAAGCAGTACCAAATGAAAAGTTAGGACATCACCTAAGGTTATTCCTTTGAGTGCAGACAGGACTTGTGACTTGTTTCTAACCAATAGAATATAGCAAAGGTGATGAAATGTGACTCCTGTAATTATGTTACAAGATAAATATATACTACATACAGATAATTATAAATATATAGTATATATATATATATATATTTGCATACACACAAGATTTATCTATCATCTATCATCTATCTATTTATCTATCATCTATCTATCTATCTATCTATCTATCTATCTATCTATCTATCATCTATCTATCTATCTATCTATCTATATCTATCATGTTTTGCTAGTATTCACTAGAGAGACAGCTCTTATTGCTGATTTTGTAGAAGTAAGCTGCCATATTGTGCAGGGGCATATGGACAAAGCTATGTGGCACGGAATTGCAAGCAGCTTCTAAGAACTGAGAGAGGCTCCTGGCTGAAAACCAGAAGGAAGAGAGAGAGGGAGATTGAGAGAGAAAGAGAGAGGGAGGGAGAGAGAGAGAGAAAACAGAGATTTATAGCGACTGGCTCTTTCACCAGTAGAGCTTTAGAGATAATCACAGTTCCAGCTGATACCTGGGTTGCAGCCTGGTGAGATCCTGAATCAGAAAATCCAGTTGACCTGTGACTCCTGGACTTCCTCCCTATAGAAAGTGTGAGATAATAAATGTGTTATTTCAAGTCATTAAATTTGTGGCAATTTGTAGCAATATCAAACTAATGCATGGTGTGGCTTTCTTTGTAATACAAAATTAGCTGAAATATTAGAGTACCACTGCAGAATATTAGAGTAGTAAATGCCATAGAATAAAATTCTTGATATAAAAAAAAATTTTAAAAACTCACTTAAATTTACTCCAAATGAGAAAGAAATAGAGGGATACCTAAAAAATAACCATAGCTTTGTGCTTATTAATATAAAGAAACAGCACTCTAATGGGTGCAACATTCAAAAAATAGCCGAGAAGGTAGGGTAAGAAAAAAAAAGATGTGATATAAATATAAATATGTATCATAACTAGCAAGTTAAGAATAACATTATTGAAACTAAAGCTGATTTTTCAGTTTATGATTCAGGTTTACAAGAACAGAAGTGACCGGCACCTCTTCCAGATTAGCCCACCAAAACCTCCAACACATGATTTGTCATGTTCTTTCCCTTTCCACAGCCCAGGTGCATGGCATCTGGAAGCCAAGCACCGAAGATGGAGGAGAGCTGTTCCACTGATCAAGAATATGTAGTATAATTTTTTATGTGAGCAAGAAATATACTTCGGTTTGAACCATTGCATATTTTGAGATCTATTTATAAGAGGTTTTCCAAGGAATCATATTTTTTATTCATTCGATTCCATGTAATTGCAGGGTTCAGCTTTCATTCTGAAAATGTAATTTTGGAATATTTATTTCTAACGGGTAATGAAAGGAGTTGAGACAATACGAGTAACATATCCTTCTCACATCTGCATTGCTTAATCTTTTAACTCATTATTTCTGCACAATGTGCACTCACTCAAGTAAATCATGTGTTGCCCACTCAGGCTTCCTGTTAGAGCAGCTGAATTACAGAAGAAACACTATTTTTTGAAGACCATAGTCACTTTTGTTCTACTGACAAATTTTAAGTGATTAAGAGAGGGCTAACTAAAATTTAGCCTACTTACTAACCTTTGAGAAAAAATAAAGTAGCTTCAAAGAAAATGACTAGTGTCTATGCACAGACTGACATATATTGTTAAAAAGTACAAAAAGAGAGTGAATGTCTGAGTTGTAATTACTATTAGTTATCATGTTTCAACTATTATGATCATAGCAGGAAACTAAACCTTATGGAACAATAAATACCTCAGGAATAATTTAAAAGAGCAAAAAAAAATCAAATTATTATCTTGAAAAGATAATTGCAATTATATATATACATGCTGAGAAATTTAACAAAACCATTCAATTATTTAGTCTCACACATGCTTTGAAAACCTTTAAAAATTGGTGAGGTATTCATTTTTCTTTTGCAAAAAAAATAACAATAATAATAGTCCCATGTAATTTAGTTAATTACTAACATTACATATTGAATAAAACATTTATTTATAATATGATACCCAAATGAAAGATAATCTTTCAAAACTTGCACTAAAAGTGGTTTAGAATTATAAAGGCATAACTGTCATAGGTCAATTCTATTAATGATGTCAACTGGGTTTTTTAATTGCTTAGGAATGATATAAATATTTTGTCCTTGTTCAATTGCAACTTAAAAACATATTATATAGCAACAATCATAAATTACATATTATATTGTAGCATAGAACAATATTAGTTATAAGGTGAAGTTAATTATGATGGGAATTATATACAGTTATAAATTCTACTGCCGAAGGAATCAAAACTATCTTTTTCTCTAGTTGAAATTAATGAATGCAGTATTTGAATACAATAACAGTAAATAAAAAACATTCTTAAAATTGTATATATATAATTGGTACATGTATATGTGTTTATTAATATTTATTCAAGGTAGAATCAAGTAAATAATCCATAAAATAAGACAGAGGTAATTTTATCTTAAAAATATTTGTTTTCTGCTAGAACTTTACTTTGTTTAATCATTTGAATGATAATTAGAAGTGAAACAGATACCTCAATTTTGATTGTAAATGAATCCATTTGTATATAGATATTTATTTTAATCAATAAATCTACAAATGCATACATCTTCTAAATGACCCCATAGGAGTAACATAACCAAACTTAAAATTCAATTATGAAAAGTCATTGGATTATTATATATCTATATCTATATCTATATCTATATCTATATCTATATCTATCTATCTATCTATCTATCTATCTATCTATATATCTTTGTATTTGCCTCTTGATTAGGAAGACTTTCTCTTCCCAAGATTCTTTTCTACCCTTTTACACAACTTTACCTTTTACTAGTTTAATTTTTGTGCTAAGATTTTTAATATTCAGAATTAAATTTTCTACATTATATAAAATACAGACATAACTTATTATTTTATGACTTTTTCTAATAGTTTCAACACAACTTAAAGATAGCATATATTAAAAACTTTATGATAAAATAAATTTTTGTGTACTCAATTCCTTTACTCAAAAATCTATTCAATTAGTGAGCATATTAATCTAATTCTAATAAAATAGTATTTAGTCATTTTTTAGTTTATTTTTTTGGTTCATAAGTATTTTCTCATTATTTTACCTAGATATTTCTCAATTATTCATTTATATTTTCTTTTTCAATACAGAATATCCACATTAAATGTAATTATCATCACATTTTATTGTTAGGTTAATTTGGTAATAATTACAACCCTGGGTCTTTTTGTTCATTTTTGTTCATATACTCAAATTGTATTTTATAATCACCAGTAAAGAATTAAAGAATTAATAACGTAAATATTATATATTCCTTTCAGTTTACTTTTTTTCTTTTTCTTTTTTGAAAAGGACTGTATTTCCATTATATTAGAAGTTAATAATGGTACCTATCTCATGAAGTTTCTCAGAGGATTAAATGTATAGCTGGAAAACGTATTTTCTTTTTTAGGCGAGGCAACACTAGGTTGACCTCACAGATTGCAAGGAGCTTGTCAGCTTACAATCTATTATTTATTTTATTTATTTTTTATGTTTTATGGCTACAGCACTTGGTCTTCCTAGATGGTCTCCCATATGAGTACTAACCAGGCTCAACCCTGCTTAGCTTCCGAGATCAGACGGGATCGGGCTTGTTCAGGGTAGCATGGCCATAGACTGGAAAACATTTGAAAAAAATTTTCTATTATATACCATGTTAAATGTGTAATACCTGCTATTTTTATCATTTGGAATTATTGCTTTTGTTATATTACCTATTATCTGTCTACCTTACCAAATGGTCTTATGTAAGCTAATGTATATAATATAGCTAAGGAAAAAACATTATTTGTAGATAATAACCATCTTGTTCTCTGTTTCCTTTATGTGCTATTTCTCCCCCTCATTTTGTTGAATAGAACTACCAATTCTATGTTAAAAAGTAACAGATAGCATCCTTTATTTAGAGGAAAATTAAGAGTAATAATTCTATTGGTATTTGCTAGTTTTTTGATATTTGAGCTTTTAAAAAATATAACCTTAATCAAATTAAGAAGCCCTTGTTTTTAGATTACAAAGTTTGTGTAGCTGTTAAATTTCCTAAAATGCTTTTGTAATCATGTTATTTATATAGTTTTTCTCCTTTGTCTTGGTAATACATAGAAATATTCTACCAAGTTTCCTATTGTTCAGCCAATTTGACAGTCTTATAATAAGGTCTACTACCTCATAATGTTTGCTTTTAAAAACATATTTCTGGATTTGATATGCTAATATACTTAGGACCTGGGGATCTATATTTATAAAGGACAGAAAAAAAGATGATAGAATTTCACCAAATGTAAAAAAATATATATATGCATTTCTTTGTTTTCTGTGTGTCTATGTACACCATTTGTATTTGGTTTAAATTATGATAGATTTAAGAAACTGAGTTGGGAAGTATTTAATATTTACCTTTTCAAAGTTCTAGGACAGTATTCTGGAACAAAGATATTCTTTCTCCTTGCAAATTAGTTTGAATCATCCCATATCTCTGAATCTGAAACTTTTGGTAGAGTTTTGGTAGAGAAATTATGCTCTACTCTAACACAAACTATAAGGAAATTAGATTAGCTGAAAAGGGCTGGTTAACCTGACCTCAGAAAACAGAACTAAGCAGATGAAATTCTTATTCATTAAAACCTGATATGTAATCATTTGCTAATATTTTAATGTTTAATATCCATCTCCTATATCCAGAATCTATGAGTACTTTATTTGTTCACTGATGTGTTTCTAGCACTGAGAATAGTGCCAATTCCTCAGTAGACACTCAAATAATTTTTGTTCATTTAGTAAATGAATAAAGTAATAATGATTTTCTTTTGGTTGTGAATAGATGTCTCTTTAGGGAGATGTGAGAAAATTCTAGGTAGTATAATAATATATTTGTCAGAATATTAATATTTAGTACCCTTTACCTGAGGCAGAAAAATAATATTGACACTTCTGTTTCTTAGAAAAGTAGGTGTATAGTTATATTCTTTCTGTTTAGGTTTATAATTTCATTCTATTCCAAAACCAGGCTGCTTTCTTATTAGATTTATTTATGGAATCAAAATGAAAGAGGATATGGTAAAGAAATGCAGGTATCTTGTTCACAACCATTCATATATTTTTTCAATATTACGCATGTTATGAAGTTAAGTTTTCCTTCCTATCAGTATATATACTATACTTCCTAGAAACATCAGTCAGAATTTTCCTAAAAAGATAATAGAATTTCTCCAAATAAAGGAAAAAAAATTTCAATTCCATAGTGTAATAAATCAGCTGGTAAACTTCCTTTAAAAAATCGCTCTTGTTACTTTTGATTTGGTTGCATGTATTAAAGAGAGGACAGAGCTTATTCAGAAATTTTAAAAATAATCTGTGATAAAAGAAATAATCTAAATTGTTTTAGCTGTTATCTTGTTGATTCTACAAGTTGTCGTACTCTCTTTGACTTTTTTTCTTTACAGAATCTGTTTCTTCTTTCAGAACAAAAACATCTCCCTAATTAATCACTTTTCATTTCTTTCTATGGGTTCTGCACATGTTTCAAGCTTAACTTACTTTTTAAAGAGCTTTATTTTCACTGCTCTGGTTTTCCCAGCTCTTAGAGCCTTATTTTAGCAATGACCATATTTATTATAATTCTAATTGTTTCTATTTTTCTCTTAGACTGTAAATTCTATCAAAGAAGAAGATTCACTCTTTAATTGTTGACTTCATAACCCCAACGTGGCTTTAATAAAGAGTGACAATCAATGCTTGTTAAATAAATGCAATTTTAAAAAGCATGTTATTCCTATGATTGGCTCAGCTTAGAAATAAAACGTCTTCATCTGTGACTCAAAATTTACACAAAAGTTAAATTCTTGTTATTCTCTCTTAACTCTCAAATTTATACATATACAAAGGGAGGAGAAAAGGTAAGACAATAATGTGAGGACTTAGAGTAGTAGGGAAAAATGACTAGAATTATGAAAGAGTCATTATATTGCATATTAAACTTATCTCTTTATTTCATAGTAGAAGTGAATTATGTCAGAATACCCGTTTCAAATTTTATTTCCTTTTTAAATTTATTTTTCTTAATTATAATTATAAAGAACTAACCATAAGGAAGCATAACAGTTTTCTAATTTTTGCTCTTTAAATAACGTGAAGCTGATTGCTTTATTTTTTTCCCAGAAATTGTACTGTTGTCTATTGGAATAAAATTAAAAGAAAAAAAGAGAGTTTTCATATTAAGAAAGACATTGGAAAGATTAAACTCTTGAGTGCCCATATTTTTCACTGAGAGCCTCATATGACTCAACAAAACAAACTGGATATTCATGTGCATTGCTGTCAACCCTAAACTAATACATTCAGGTAGCCACGCTCTTCCTTTTCTCATTTCTTTTCTTGACTGAATTAACATATTCCCTTGTCTTTCACAGGAGAAACACAAGAAGGTACAGGCTCATATACTAATAGAAAAAAAAAAAAACCCTGATCTAAATTTACAGGAATGTTTACTCATCCTCTAAAAACTGTCTTAATAAATTTTGATTGTTTTTCTAAGTTCTAGAAGAAAGTAGATTACAGGTATACTAGATAGATGATTGAGAGCTAAGCTTCTGTTAAATTCTTAAGTATTGTCTTAATAAGCTTTTATGTCTAAATAGTGGTACCAGTGTTTTTTTTTTTTTAATTTAATGGCATATGTTCAAAACTACTCTAAGAAAAACATTTTAAAAGTTATTATTGGATGGTAGGACTATAGGGCGGAGTTGACCTTAGAGAAATAAGAACAGCCTTACTTTTTAAAAAGTCAGTGTCAGTCCAAAAGATAGAACGTACCAAGAAGAAGCAGAAAAGCAAGATGAATGATGTGAAGCTTGCTGTCTTGGGTGGTGAAGGAACAGGCAAATCTGGTGAGTGGTGGTGTTTTCTATAATGTAGAGTGCAAAAAGAGTGAGAAATACATGTATACATATAAAATTTGATTTAACTATATATATATATATTATTTTTCAATAGTAGTTTTCATTTTATTAACAAATAATGCAATTAACTGTATTTGTAGTATTATAGACAACTCGAGGAAGATAACTGTTTGAAGTATTAATTTGTATGTTTTTCTACTGATGTTTAAAACTCATAGGAATAACAGGAAATCTCACTATCACTATCCCACCTATATCTTACTCCAACACACCTGTCCCCACACCCACAAGTGGCTAAACAATGGCCTAAAAAGGATCCTTCTGCCCTGTGACTCAAGGTGGAGAGAGATGTCCAGAGACACGTGAATTATTTTTTAAATGCCACATCACCGAGGTAAACAAACAAACCAAACTTTGGAGAGCCCTGGCTTTGTAGATGCCTGGGAACTGAGGATTAGGTGCCCTGCCTTTAGAAGCTATGTTTACATTTTGATTTGCTTTTGGTCACATTATGATGGAGATGAGGATGCTACCAATAAAGCCACGTGACCTTAACGAATCATAACTGGCCTGACCTAGGAGCTGCAGTAAGATAAACCGACACTAGAGGTCTTTTCTCTATTTCTTGGATTCTGAAGTCCCTATACCATGAAGTTAACTGCAACTGCTTGATACTGTCCTGTCACTATTAGTATGTAGCACTTTGGAATAATATTTAATTTGATAAAGAAGATAAAGAGGTGCTATCGATCTTGCATTTCAAATTGAATGTGAAATCTGTTTCTGTTACAAAGGTAGGTTGTCTTAGTGTTTGCATTCGTGAATTAATTACATAGTGACTTTAGTAGGTAGCATTTTAAGATCATTTTCTTTAAGCCTTCCAACTTTTATGGTTGTACAGTGAAAATCTTGCTATTATTTAGACCAGAATTCAGTAAAGCTTTAAGGTCTTCCTTAATGTTGGTAATTTATTAGCTGAAAGATAAAACCTTATATACATAACTAAATTATCTGTATCTTAAAACAAAAAGGAGCCTAATTCCAGCTTGTTTCTTTTGCAGCCCTTATAGTAAGGTTTCTAACCAAGAGATTCATTGGAGAATATGCTTCTAATTTGGGTAAGTCACTAGTTTAAAATTTTTTCACCTTAAAATTTTAAATCATAATTAAATCATTATTAAGATCAGAAAATAATTTTAATAAGCTTTTCCATTTTTGCACTTTTAAGTAACTTACTTATTCTGGTTAGAAATGCCAAAATAAGTACTTGAATTTAATGCTCTTTTATGATAAAATTTATTCAATTTTGATGTTAACCGAGATGAATTAGGAATATTTTCAGTCTAAAACTAGAAAACATTCAAACTGAGATCTTCTCCTCAAACAAAAAAAATATTGTAAAGCATGTCAGTATGCATATTTTTAAGCTATGAAACAATTTTAAAATTAAATCAATATCTGTTGAAGGATAAGGACAAATTACTTATAAAAGCAAAGTAATTACAAAATAAAGCTTATTTACATTGCAAAACTATGTGAAAATCACAGTAAAATTGTCTTGATTAAAGATCATATCAAAACTATCTAGCTTGCTTATGTAAGGTTCAAAGAAATTCTAACACAAATGACAGGGAACCTTGATATTGTTTTAGAATAATTTCACTAATTCTAGTTTAAATTTCTGTTATTTTGATCAGAATAGTATGAAATATGAGAAATACCACAGTGAGGAATTAATAAAAATGGAAAATTTTGCCAGAGAATTAAGTACATTTTTGGCTCAGCAATTAACCAATGTATTAGTACTAATATCTTACTTGATTAAAGGCATGGGGAAAAGTTTTTTTTTTTTTAAACAAGGACAGATTTATGAGAAATATGAAAAATGGGAGAAGGGAAATAATTCTTTGTTCAATAATATTTTTTAGAGTAAGAGAAAATTCTGATTGCAGGTGTCTTTTTTCTATGATAAATAAACCAAAACCAAAAAAAATAATGTTTGTTTATTAGGTAGCATTTTTAGAGTATTTCAGAAAATAACTTTAAAGTATTGTATTATATTATTTCCTACATGTTTTTGATATAGTAAGTCAGTTCATATGACATTGTGAACGTTTTAGGGCAAATGCTTGAAAATTGATTACAGAAGGAAAAATATTTAGAAAGAGATGTTCCTATATTGTTTCATTTCTCAGGTCAACAACTTCAGTCAAAAAGGTCAACATAACACACACTCTAGAAGTCACACATGAGAAAGGGTGCCAGAACTACAAAACAAAACAAAACATAAATAAAACAATACCCCAACAACAACAACACCCATTACCTTAATCTTTTATAGGATATAGTTACATAAATAAATGAAGTGTATGCATTTCTAGTTGTTACATCTCTATTAAAAATATAAGACCTAGAGACATTTTTAAAAGACAACCAAATGAGAAAAAGGTCACCATTGCATGAGGATGAACTGGCAAAAATGGCTTCATTTTGTAAATGAAGGATAGAGGAGAAATAATAAAATTCTAAAAAGTTAAGATTTGGTGACTCCTTCTGACAGTTTTTGAGTTTTGGGAGTGCACATTTTAAGATGTTTAAAAAAATTTTTTTTGGTTCACAGTAGTAAACTTATTAAGTTTAGAAGAAATTTTCTGGAAACATCTTTTAAGTTTTACTAAAATTATAAAAAATTCCATTAAATGTAACCTAGAAATATTTTAAAATTCACTCCTAACCCCTGAAGTCTTCTCAAATTTCTGCTACGTCTTTCTACTCTGAGTTAGAGTGTTTGCTAGAATGAGTCCTGATTTGTGTCAGTATGACATTTTGAAGAGAAGTAGGTATTTTATTAAAACACTGAAGGAACAATCACAGAAAGAAAGTCCTTCATTCATTCAACAAATATTTATCAAACACTTACCATGTCCCAGGTACTCTTCTAGGTAGAGAGGTTATAATAGTAAACAAAAAAGATAAGTATTCAAGACCTCATAAAAATTAGATTCTGGAGGGAAGAGTTAGTCAATTAAAAAACATTAAATATAAATTATGTCATATGATGATAAATGCTATGAAGAAAAAGAAAGCATGGGGGAGTGGCACTAATATGGTATGTGGTAAATTAAAATAGGGTTGTTACGGTAGACCTTGCTGAGAATGAGATATTTTAAAAGAAACATCAAGGTGGTGAAAACAGAGCCATGAAGATAACTGGGGGATCACATTCCAGACAAGAAACAACTACCAAAGTTCTGAAGCAAGAACTTTCTGAAAAATGTGAGGGATAGTATGGAGGATGGAGTAGCTTGAATAGAGAGAATATGAGAGGCAAAAGCCAGAGCAGTCTATTGATGTCACAGAGGCAATAGGAGACTAGATAATGAGGGATATTCTCAGGCATATTAAAGGTTTTGGTTTATCCAAGTGAGATGAGGAGCCAGTGGAGCAAACTGAAAGACAGATGACATGATCTGTCTCTGAGGTTCTGTTTTCTGCTGTGTTGAAAATAGACTAGGCACAAGAAAGGGAAAGATAAAGCAGAGAGATAAACTTAGAGGTTTAGTAATAATATAAGTACACAGCAATGGTGACTTGGACCAGGGTGTTTGCAATGGAGGTGATAAGAGGCATACAAAATCAAAAGATACTTTCAAGATAGAGTAAAAAGGAATTCTTAAAAACAAGTATGAGATGTCAAGTAGTCAAGAATGACTTTAAGGTTTTTAACCTCAGAAACTAAAGTTATGGATATGTCATTTAATGAAAGGAAAACTGTGGAAGATGCAGTCTCAGCAGGGAGATAAGGAGTTCAATTTTAAGCATGTATGGTTGAGAGTGTATCAAGAATCTAAATGGAGATTGCAGTAGTTTGTGTCTGGAGTTCAGCAAAGAAGTCTTGGCTATAGATGTAAAGTGTGTTCATCGGTAATAACTGTTGCATAGACTTCGACTGGATGAGATTAGCAAGAGAATGAGTATAGATGAAGAGAGCCATAAACTGGATCCCTGCTTGAAGTGTGGGAAGATACCATGGGACAAATAAAAAGGTTAATATGGAAAAACGGAGAATAAAGAGAAAAAAGAGGGTATTGCATTGAAAGCCATGTGAAGGAAGCATTTTAAGGAAGCAAGAGTGATCAACTAATGAATGCTACTGACAGGGCAAGAAAGATCAAAACATAAAACTGAACAGTGGGTCTAAAACCATAACTTTGATCAGAACAGTTTGAGTTAAGTAATTGGAGTTAAAGCCTGATTAGAATAATTTAAAGAGCATGGGAGGAGAGAAACGGGACACAGGAGGTGTAGATACTTACCGAATGCTAACTGAGAAATAAGGCAGTAATTGAAAGAGATTGTGGAATCCAAAGAATTTTTAAGTTAGAAGAAATTCAGATGTTAGTAATAATATAGTAAAGGTGAAAATTTTATGACACACAAGAGGGAAGTAGAATTGGTTGAGCCATGTCTTTCACTAGGTCAGAGGAAATGGTAACAAATTTATAGTGAATGTATTGGCCTTACAAACACAGATAATTAATCCATACAAATGGATGAAAGATAAGTATATAAGCACAAAGGCATATAGTTGAATAGATATAGTGGAAATATATATTGTTAGAAATATATGTGAGCAAATATAACAAGTATATGTTTTTGGAACTCTAGCAATAAATGAAAATCATGGTACTACTCCACTGAATTATGACTACTTGAATTTGAAAGATTGACATCTAAATACATGTCCTTTATTTTATTCTATATTATTTTCATACTGACCATGAATACATGCATATTTTGCAGAATCTATCTATAATAAGCATTTGTGTTTGGAAGGAAAGCAACTGAATCTAGAAATATATGATTCTTGTTCTCAAGTAAGTAAAACAAAATAATCTTACTTTTTCAATGATGAATTGAGGAAGATTATATAGGAGTTGGTAGAAAGTGGCCAGTCTTAAAACTGAAGTTTTTTTCTCAATTTTAAGTATTAAAATTTTAATAGATTACTTTTAGTTTTATGAATTATATTATCTAGCTTCTCTATAAAGTTATGACAAAAATTATATCAAAATATTTTTAGAATAGCACTATGAGGTTGCATTTATAATATATTTTTACCAAATCACAGTGTAGCTGTCAGAAGTTAATAGTTTAATGACATATTCAGTTTATGTTTTCATTATTTAATTTGTAACCACTGTCAATAAAGTATAAGTACAATAGATTTTAGTACAAATTCCTTTATCCATTTAAATACAAAATAGTTAAAATAAGATTATATAAATAACAGAAGTAATGGTCATCTGTTTAAGATTTCAAAATAACTACATGGGACAGATTCTTTTAGGTATAGAAAATATCCCTTAAATATTTTTAGCTAAACCTTATTAATTAATATTTTTACTGTTTTAAATCTAGTACCAAAATCAATAGATATTTCATTTACTAATATAGATAAAAATATTATCTTTTGTCAAAACAAATATGTGGATATTAATTCAAAAGGCAATTATATCATCAAATTTTTAGACAGAAATAGAAATATTTTCTTAGAGAAAAGTAAAATGAGATAGATATAGCTTTATTATAGTTCCTCTTTACATTTTAAAATTTAATTGCTTTTAACTAAAGAAAGAGGGTGATAAGAAAGAAAAAACAAGAAAACTACATTTTAGAAAATATCAGTATTTAGCTTATTGAATTCTCTTACAAGTGAAATGGGTCCTTAATAATTAACTGTCCAAAGTGTAAAATACAGGTGTCAGATTCCATTACTTTTAATGTGCTTGGTTTATTTTTAGTCACAGAGAGCAAAATTTTCCCTCACAAGTGAGCCGCACTGGGCAGACGGGTTTGTTGTTGTGTATGACATCAGTGACAGGTCTTCGTTTGCTTTGGCAAAAGCACTGATCTACAGAATTCGGGAGCCACAAACTAGTCATTGTAAAAGGTAAGATATTTTTCATTCCTCTCTCTTTTCTTTTTAGTAAATCATCATATAGCTGTAAGCATCATTAAGAAGAGTTTAATACAGCCTTCCAATTACAAAACTTAACAGCCCTGAACAATTCACCTTCCATTCCACAGGAGTTACACATGTAGTAAAAGGAATAAGATGAGAATACTTTATATCTGGCTGACATAAACAGTTACTTGCCCTGAGTAAATGGCTACTTTACAAGACAGCTTCTATTGTTAACATGACACTCACTTGCAAAATAATGGGCCTTAGTATACAAGATAGTTCACTTTCCAACCTTTCCTTTCATTCTCATGAAAATGTTATATTCTAAATAAATCCAGATTTATTATATTTGGCATTCAATTTCTAGTCATTTTGTTGTTCAATCTATCAAAACAAAATAGACTGAATAATCAAACCATTACAAATTCTTAAGTATGAGAATATTTTTTCTCCATTTCACCTCCTAAAATAAAGATCTGATCAACAATTCTCCATCACTAATTATCTAGACACAAGTAACTATGAAGAAAAACATAACTATGCCTTAAACCACTCATATATTAGTAGATATAATTTAACATATAAATTTCTCATTTTAATTTTTCTTTTTCTTGTTTCATACCCTTTCCCTCTTAAAATATTTATTTTTGTTTAAAATGATAAGAGATTCTGTGTGCTTTTAACCATATTTTCTCTGAGTCTAAAATAACATTCTAAACTGGAGAGCAAAAAAACACAATGTTATCACTGAAAATTTGCATAGGTGCTTTTTAGGTCTATTTTAAACGCCC
The DNA here is from genome assembly GCA_004027375.1 of Macroglossus sobrinus. Taxonomy (NCBI): domain Eukaryota; kingdom Metazoa; phylum Chordata; class Mammalia; order Chiroptera; family Pteropodidae; genus Macroglossus; species Macroglossus sobrinus. The sequence continues at coordinate 1,227,589 of PVKZ01000177.1, forward strand.
ACTATATAGAAACCAGCAGATAATAATTGATAAAGGGTGTTTCCCTGGAGTGAGTTGATGTAAATTCTTGACCTTAGGTAAACCTTTTAACCTTTAAGACCTCATTTTTCTTATTAGAAAACTGATGGACGCATAGTAGGAAAAAAGGATATGATTTTTCTAAGGTACCTCATGGCTCTGATTTCCTATAATATTACTGATTTTTTAAACTTCATTGTTTCAAGCATTAAACGCCTTATATTTAAGCTTCATAATTTAGGTAAGGAACAGCTATTACATTCATTTGATATTTCTCCAAATCAAAAGAATCACTCAAGAATACTAAAAAATATACAAAATAAAAATATTATATTTGATATTTTTTCAGGCAATATTCTTAATGTACTGACTAAATAATTTTTAGAGTATTTTCAGTTCTCATCTGTAGCTAGACTAGAAAAACATTGTTTTATTAAAATTACTTCTGATATTTGTGACTTACCGTTCAAAATAATTCAACCATTTCCACTAATTCTTTATAATAGTCTTCTGAACTATATAGAAAAAGATATTATTAATACTGTCACAAGTTCAACACATACAGTGCTTTTTCTAACATGGCTCACACTATTATGTGAATAAAATCAACTTTTAGTGGAATCTGGGACCAATTCTCTTTAGATAGAGTTAGATTCTGTTTACACATTTCTTCCCTCCAGTAGATATCTTGGCAGAGTTTTATGCCCCTTACAGACTAGTAGTGTTACTATTTCCTCAAATAAAACTATTTTAGGATTGTTTTGTTGTAACCAATGAGAACACATTGATATTTGCCAAAGATGTTCTTATCAAAGAAATATTTTAACAGAGTATATATAAACAAAAAAATTGTACAGGTCATGAGGTTGTAAAATATTCTTTAGAGTATGTTATGATGGATAGTAAAAGAATAAACAGCAATGAGTATTAAGTAATATTTTTCCTCCAGAAAATTTTATTTACATTGTTCAATTATAGTAACTGTTTAAAGTTAGTCCTTCTCTTTCAATGGATAAGAAAACAAAAAAATAATATTTAGTAAGCATCTTTTATTGTTTGGCACTGTGCCAAGTATTTTAATATATATAATTTCATTTAATCTCTATGAAGATTCTGTGTGACCAGGACTGTTTTTCCATTTTTTTTTTAACATATAAGGAAACTGAAAGCAGGAAAAGTAACAATCCTGCCTTGTTTGTAAAGGAGTTATAATTCGAGAACAGGTTGTATCATCTCAAATGCTATGCATTAAGAGCCTTGTTACTTCTGTGTCAATTATTACATTCTATTTAAAATAATTTTTATATGTTAATGGGAATGTGTTATACAGACACATACATGATCATTAACACACGCACATGCACAACATATTATTCTGTTTTGGTCCATAATTCTTTTTGATACAAACCTACTTAATAAAAAAAGAGTCATTAAAACGATTTTGCCAAATAACTGCATATCTATATTTCAGAGCTGTGGAATCAGCAGTGCTTTTGGTTGGTAACAAGCAAGATCTCTGTCATGTGCGAGAGGTTGGCTGGGAAGAAGGGCAAAAATTGGCATTGGATAACCGATGCCAATTCTGTGAACTGTCTGCAGCAGAACAGTCTCTGGAGGTAGAAATGATGTTTATCAGAATCATCAAGGACATCCTGACAAACTTCAAACTCAAAGAAAAGAGAAGATCTAGTGGATCTAAGTCAATGGCCAAATTAATCAATAATGTGTTTGGAAAGAGAAGGAAATCTGTTTAGTAGGGGTGTGGTCCTTGGGGATTTATTATATCAGAGTGTTTCAAACATTCATATGCTAATTACATTAACCCTTTTGTTTACAATTAAAAAAATAATTCCCTTAGAGACATGAAATGTTTGAACATGAACCGCAGCTGTGTTTTCTTTTTTCTTTTCTTTTATTTATTATTATTTATGCTTACAGCACTTGGTCTTCTTAGGTGGTTTCCCATCCAAGTACTAGCCAGGCTTAGCTTCCAAGATCAGACATCAGGCTTGTTCAGGGTGGCATGGCCATAGACCATAGACCATGGTTCCACTGGGGTGCAAACTTAAAACCTTCTGTGTGTAAAACAGACATGTTAACTGCTATACTATGGAACCACGTCCCAAGCTGTGTTTGCAAATATATAGTTTGCCTTTTTGGTTGTTCATATCTTGTACACTCTGTTTCACACTTAATCTTTTCTTTCTTACTTAAAATAGCACTCAGTATAACCTACTGGTGGATTACTATAAAATTTGCCTTGCCAAATAAACTTTACTTATATAATTTTATAAAACTACAATTTTACAGGTCTCAGCCTACCCTTATTTTCTATGCTCCTTTTGATGAAACATATGGTTATATTCATATATTTAATATATTACAGGGCTTAATTTATCTACTTGTGAAAGTTCATGATCTATTTAATAAAAATTCATGAATTTTTAAAGTGCCCTTATAATAATAATTCAGTGAGTTATCTGATAGTTTGCAAATTTTGCTTATAACAGGCCTTTGAGAACTTAAATTCCTTGTCCATAAGTACACAATTTGTAGTTGGTCTGATGATGAAAAAGTCCGCCTTTCCTTGTATATTTTGTTAATAAGGACAATTATAACAATTAACTTGTACAAATCATATACTTTTTGGATCAAAAGATTAGTTTTTTATAATTCGTTTATAAATCTACAGATCATATGGAAAGAAAAAAAAGGAAGTGGTTGGTAAATATACAGCCTTGAAAGCCTTATTTCTGTGAAAAAATTATTGTACTAGATACAAACATTTTGGCCTTCTCAGGTTACTTTGAATTTCCTTTAGAAATCAACTCTCTGTCTCCCAGACTTTGGTACCATTGCTGCTGCCTTGCAGAGCTTGCCATCTGCTACATTTCAAGCTGTGGTCCTACGCTTGACTTTAGCCAAATCACCGATAAATAAGGTTAGGTCACAGAGAAGTTAAACTAGGAGTACAAGCAATACTACTGCACTCTTGGTTCATGTGTACTGGTGATAACCTGGAGAATATGGTGGAAGATCGTGAGTAGAGAGTGGAAGAATGGAGTGGGGGAGGGGTGACATAGACTATTAGGCTGAGTGGGAGAGGATTCATTGATATGGTGTTACTCACAGTGAGTCATGATTTAACATTTTAGGAGTGACACCTAGAGCTCATTTCCATAGCCTTGCTGTTCTTTAGAACTCTAACCTTAATATACGAGAGTAAAAGTAATAGAAATAACAGAATCTTGTGTAGTGGTAAACAAAATCATTCAGAATGTTTATAAAGATGGGGAGGTTAAAATTGATATAGTGGGTTGTACCCAAGAATCCTGGCTGTTCACTAGAATGATACAGAGGGAACTTCTTACTAAGAAAGTGAGGAATGCACTGGTGAGAGGGCACCTTCAACTTTGAGAAGCTTGATAGTGACTTATCTCCTCTCGTGTGTGTACAACTATTAATAGGGTTGGTGTTTGTATCTTGGTACTTGAGGAGGGTGACGGGCGGTGTGTGCGTGCTTCATGGCCTAATTCAATTAAGCTCTCTATTCTTAATTTGGTAATAAATCCTCCTTCTATCTTCGATTTCATGAAAATTTTCATTTAATGTTCTAGTATTAAAAAATGTAGCCCATTTCTTTCCAACTCATAGGCTACACCTTGACCTAACGTTTTTATGCTCCATGTTTTTGCTTACTGTGGCTCCAGGTCAGAGTTGACTGTAGGAATGCTGCCATCGAACTGTGCTCCTCAATATCAATGCAGATGATAGAATCTTGGAACAGCAGAATTTGGATACCAGCATTTAATTTGTTGCCTATTACTCATTCACTCAGTCCTCAAAAAAATGGTGCCATATCCAGACTGAAGTCTCCATTTCTGATATGGGCTGGTTGGAAACTTAGAGTGATATGTTTAATAAGCTGTCTTAAAGTGAAATCCATATTGTGGGCTTATGCGTTGCTTCCATCCTTGCAACCAAAGCCGTTGTTATCATGGATCCATTATATTAGCAGAAAGCTGGTCAAGAAAAGAGGCAGGTTATCTGCAGAGCATGTTATTCTGTCCATCTGGTTGTAAAATGACTGCTCATTGGTAGATGCTGTTTGGTGGGCATTAAAATGATAGACAAAGATCTGTTATTTTATGTGCTCTCTGCAAGTACATTTGCATGCTTTTTCTCCAGTCTTTGTCACTGTACTTCCAGTGTTATCTCTTATAGATACCTTTGACCAACTGGCAAAACCATGATCACTGCCTAAAAATCTGTACCACATTACACCTTTCCTTTTATACAAGGTAGACAACAAAGTGTACTTCCTGAAGCTCTGGCAAATGGGATAATTCCTTCTGCAAATGAACTTCATGGTTATCTCTGTGTAAGACTGAAGTGAGGCACAGCCCTCTTTTGGCACTAATGCATCAAGCTCAAATGAGGAAAGCTTCTTGTCAACTAGAAATATTCATATTAGATAGCTATGTAAATGATAAGTAAATATCTATAATGTTATTGTGGTAAATCAATGATACAATTTTGTTGGTTGACTATTGGGATTTTATTAATATTTATAAACTTAATATTGATTATATATTTAGATATATATATACATATATATATACACACATCTATCAGTTTGAGTACTTATATTTTAATACATTTTTTGTTTTGTTTTACTCATTATTTTCCTGGATAATCTTAATTTTAGAGATTTGGTCTTCATTCTTTAAAATTATTTTACCAATTAAAGAAAGATTCTTTTTGAGATGATTTTGCATTAAAAGCAACATATTTATTTATGTTATATATAAGAACTCTACAAAAATGGTATGAAAATTCTTTCATAGCTTACTTAATTTATACATTTATATCTGTGGTGAGTCAGAGTTCAAAATCTCTCTGTTAAAGATACTACTTATAGTTACATATATTTAAAAATTTTATTTATTATATTTTGATTTTTTTTTTTAACAAGGTGGCCTGAGATGACACATCTTATTATATGGAGTCTATGGAACATAGTAATAAGAACATGTGTGCTCATCAGAACAAACAAAACAATGACAAAAAACAAAAATAAAAAAACTCAAAACTATGTAAGTTGATGGATATTTTAATTAACTTGACTGTGGTAATCATTTCACAATGTATATACATATATTAAAACATTATGTTGTACATTTTAAATATATTACATTTTTTTCAATTATACCTCATTAAAGCTAGAAAAATACTGTTGTTTTACATTAAAGACAAAATTTATGTTTTAAAAGTAGTTTCTGTGAGGCTACTTTAGAAATTGTTGATTTTTCAGAGTGATATTTAAAAGTAGTGGGTTAATTTCCTTTTTTATGATGTGACAGTCATAATACATGTTTATATATTTTTTGACATTTCTGCTATCAAAGATTGAATCTAATTCTCCTCCCCCTGATTACAGATTGTCTTTCTTGACTCTTAGCAAATAGAGTAGAAATAAAGGGTAGAAATAAAGGGTAGGACTTATGAGACCAGGTTGGTGAAAGAGCCTTCTTGGGACTCTGCTTTAGGGGCCGTGAGTCCAGGTGTATGAATTTGACTACTCTGCAGGCACAATGCTTGAGATAACACATGGAGTTAGTGATCATACAACTGCCAAATACATGTGTGAATCTTCTTCAGGTAACTCTATCCTCTAACCTTATACTCCCCAGCTCATGCCAAGAGAAGTTACCCCACAGAATTTTGCCCCACTTGCAGATTTGTGATCCTAATAAACATTATTGTTGTTTTTGAGGTTGATAAACCATTATGTTTTGGGGTTGTTATGTGGCAATAAATGATGGGAGATAACAAATAAAAACTTTCAGTAACTTTTCCAATATGAAATGCTTGGTTTTCTTATTGGGCAAAAACAGGGTAAAAAAATATATATAAGGATTCTTTCAAATAGATTCAAAATTATCTACAACATGAAGTTGTCCCAATATCAGTTTCTTGTGAATATAATTCACACGTAAAGAAACTTGTAAACCTAAAAATAATAAATTGCAGTTTTCCAAAGTGATAAAACCCACATCTACTTACAGATAAACAAATACATCAACATTAGGCCACAGAATGTTATAGGTTGAAAATAGTAAGTGTGTCTATAAATCTCAGAGATAGTTAAGCTGTATCACTCGGCTGAGAATTACCTATGCTGCTTCTGGTGAAAAAGATGCTGTCGTTCATTTTGGATGAGCTTCAGTGAGATAACACAAAATGAGGAGCAACAGCTGAGGAAGGGAATGCCAAAAGGGAGGGGCCTTTGAAATGGTTTTGATTTAATACAAGGCATGCACTATTAATAAAGAGGTTGAATGATACCTGTATGTTTTATAGGTTTATAAATTGGCTGTAGTAAAATATTTTACATCTTAGATCACTAGATATTGTTTCAGCTTATTATGGGAGATATCTATCTAGAGTTGACTGAATTGTATTAATCCGAACCTAGTTTAATGATGCCTTAACATTTTTATGGGGGAATTTAATGTTTGCAATATCCATGTTCTTTATTTGAAAGCGTGACTTATAGGTTTCTCATCTTCTTTAAATTATGAAATCCTTCAGCTAATAAAGGAAAATGATTATAGTTTGCAAAAAAGGAAAAGTCATTTAACAATCCATATAACTGTCTATTGTAGGACTTTGCATAATAATTGTAATTTAGCTATTAGGAATTCTAAAGGCAGTTATCAGTCATACTCTATAATTCTGGGAGAATCAGGCAAAGCCCAAATTATTTGAAGTATTTTAAATTCATGGAGGAAAAAAGACATACTATAAATGGAAAATATACTCTATAGCGACAACATATTATTTTCAAAGCAAAAAAGTTCATCACAATTTTTAAATGTATAAATCACCAAAAAGATTATTTGCTTTCTTTTGGATAGCAATATAATTTAAATTTACTTTTAATAATGGAAATATAAGTTCTTCTAAGGAAGGAATTATCAAACTATAAAGTGGCAGTTGCAATGTGAAATTTAACTTTTTAGTAATACTGAAACAACTAAGGCATAAAGAATTAAGAAAAACAAAAAACTGAAGAAGAGTACGAGATAGAATTAGTTGCCATTATATGAAAGTATGACCATGAGTTACTGCTGTCATTTTTAGATCATTTTTTTAGAACTAAAGATGAATATTTAACAACTAGATACACAGGGACATTTCAAAACATGCATTAAATTAGATTATTTTTTTCCCAAATATAAAGTTACGTTCAAGATAATAAAGTAGGTTTTCAAAATTTGGGGATATTTCAACACACAAACACATCTGGGGGTTAAAATTCTTGCGTTGAGTTTGGGGTAGAATGTTTAATTTATTTAAACAACAATTATAAAATATAATCTTTTGGTTGATTTTTATCAGAAGATTTTGAGGCCTAAAGTAAAAGAACTCTATATTTTACTCACATTGTTATTCTTCATAACAGAGGTCTGGAACAGAAGCTGCTCAAAAATAGTTTGATCATTCTAAATTACTATTTACTTTTTAAATGACATCTTTTTGAAGCTAAGCATATTTCTTTATAGACTAAGACCAGCACACTCATAAGTGTGTTTGTGTATATGTGTATACAGATATATACCACTAGTTCTATATATGACCAATAGGTGATACCTATTAAAGATATCTATTAATCTATATTGTACATATATTAACATATATTTTTTAATCATGAGGTTAATTGAGACACTGACTAGTTTGGAGGACTGAATCCACCGTTTCACAATAGAGACTTAAGGGAGCTACACTTTCCCCTTTCAAAAATAATGATTAAGAGGATGATGAAGAAAAGGATAAAATAGGTTCACCTATGTTGGTAAACCGGACTGTAGGACATCTTTCCTTTCATAGGTATGAAGAAACATAAAACAAAATAAACATATAGTTACCCCCAAAACATATGCAATAATAATAATAATAATAATAATAATAATAATAATAATAGATTTAAGAAAATATTCCTCAAGACAAGAGTATAGTGGTATTATTGTAAAAAGGAAAAGTATATGTCCAAAAATAATTTAAAAAATAAAAAATAAAGTAGAAAGTGTATAGCAGACATTTAAAATCTGCATTTTAGGCAATAAAGAGTTGAATTAGCATTACATAAAATCAGTTAAATGACATTGATGTAAAGCAAGAAAAGATTTTTAACAACACAAAGAAAAAATTAATAATATTAAAAAGTATATCATAACATAAATAAGTATTGTAAGTATGAAGGTTAAAATATAGCCTAAAATAATACATAGTCCTGAAATATAAACTCAGAAATCCATAGTAGAAGCAACAATCCTTATCTTGGTAATGCAAAGAGATAGAATTTTACATCTCTAATATGATTCACTGTTTCAGAAAATAAATAAGTAAATAAACAAAACATATTCTGTTCTTTGAGAAAAAAAAGCAGTTAAAAATCAATGGAAAAAAATTTAGCATGGCTGAAATTTCTTCACAACTATATAAGTTAGTTAAGATAAACAAAAAGTCTAAGGAGTTGAGTAAAATCTTTGCAAAACTGAAGATAAATTCTTTTTGATATGAAGACAAAAGATATTTTCAGATACTTGAGTGTTCTCAAAAATATACCCAATTAGTGTTACTAGATCATTATCAGTTTCAATTCCAATAAATAGAGAATAATCAAAATTAAGAATTTAGAAACCAGAAGGCTATAATATAAAAGAAATTGTGATAAGTCTAATTATATGCATAGAATGATATATGTAATATTTATCACTGGTGACTCTAAATTAACTTCTAGAAATCTAGGCTATAGTTTCTCAGGAAAACACACTATTTAAAGTATACTTCATTAAAGCAGAGAAAAATTTAGGTAATACTATGTAATCACTTATTGAATACATGTTAGGTGTGTAGTACAGTGATAAATGGTTTAAATATATTTTCTATGAATATATAAAAATTCCCTGAAAAAAAAATATTATCTCATTTTACATAGTTTGGATAGTTAAATCATTTACATACCTCAACAAACCTTTGTTGAGGTATGTAAATAATTTAACAATCATTTAAAAGATTAAGCTAGGTCAAAGATCATTTATTGCTCGAGCTGACATTCACCAACAAATGTGATGGCTCTAAACTACTCTCTCCAGCATATCACACTCCCTTAATACTTCTGAAAAATATACACACATTTAAAATCACCTCTACAAATGGTTTTTAATTTTATGGGGAGATCTCCATGTTATGGTAATAAATATAAAAGCAAAATATAAAAGTATAGATAGATGTGACTTCATTTATGTACAAATATGTCTAGAAAAACAATTGCAAAGTAATATACAAAGAATTATTATTAGCTTTTGGATGATATTTTTTCTCAGTGCTTTCTAAATTTTCTGTAAATGAGCATTAATTACTTTTCAAATTAAGTGAAAATTAAAGAATATTTTATATTTACAAATATTGAAAGACTCTATTGGGCTGATTTGCATAGTAAGAAATTTTATATAAATTATAAAAATCTATGCACAGCTTATTTTTATTAGTATCTTATAGATTTTTATTTTTCAAACTAAATCAAGTCCCAAATTTTATTAATCACATTTATTAATTTTTGATTTTATAGATGATTTATTTTTTCCAATTTTCTACAATAGCGTGTGTTATCTTTATAATTTAGAAAAAAGATATATACTTTGAATATTTTATTAAGATAATTTACATATAATAAAATGCACATATTTTAAATGCACAGTTCAATGAATTTCAACAAGTGTATTCACCTTTTAACTGCTGTCAAATCATGATACAAAACATTTTCATCATCCTGGAAAACTCCCTGGTGTTCCTTTCTAAGCAATCTGGAAATCAGCTTGACTTTTTTTTTGTAAACATAAATGTAACTATAAACAGAAAGAACACTCAATCTTTATTCAATGAATAAACCACATGACATTACTGTAGGCTTCAAGAAAGAGAAGTCCTTGTGATTCTTGTTCATCACCAGCTCCTTGGGGCCTTACCACAGTGTCTAGGACATAGTTAAAGCCCACAAAATACTTACTGAATGAGATATTTGAATGCATATTATATGGCATACACTGTGTTATTATTCTTTAACAGTTTTATTATATTATTTTATCACAGAAACCCATGCTATTAATAAGTAGAAAACATTTATAAATAACATAAAAATATAAAGAACAAAAATGATGATAGTTCTTTTATACCATTCTCAAGTTATCTCTCCCAGAATATTCAGTATTATTAGTTTGGTGTGTTTCTTTCATTTTCATCTTTGCTCTTACAAACATAAAACACATATTTTTTTAAACAAATAAACAAAACAATTAATGTTTTTGAATAATCTGTTATGGGCCAGGCTTTTTTCTAAATGTTGAGGATAGAGTAGCAAACAAAAAATATAAAACTCCATACCTTCATAAAGTTTATATTTTCATGGAAAGAGACAATGATAAACAAAATATGTAAATTATACATAATGTTACATAATGGTTAAGTACATAAAGGCTACAGAGAAAAAAAATAATCCAAGAAGGATGGGCATGGTGCAGGGGTGGAAGCAAGAGAAGTTGCTATTTTCGATGGAGTTAGGTATGATCTTCCTGAGAAAATCTTTTGAGCAAAGACTTGACTGAGGTCAGGAGTTAAGCTTTCAAGAGAGAAAGTAATTTTTTTTTTTCTGAGTCCAAAGTCATGTTGTTTATTGGGAGGTGGAGCCAAGTGGGCTGTCATGGGCAGAGGGGGCTATGTGTCACAGTCCTCAAGGATGACAGTTGTAATGATAAGCAAGGCTTGTGACACTCTCTGGAGCAGATAGAGTTCCACCAGGGACTTTATGATAACTTTGGCCAAGCCCACCTGATAATTGTAGGTAGCTGGAGCACCACCACTACCAACACCATTTTCTGGTCCCAGTGACCAGGTTCCAGAGTCTGCACTGCTTGGGGTGTAGTGCTCCACCCAGTGATGGATCTCTTCATGCCTCCACAGGTGGGCCTGCCAGGTGAACTCATAGCCACCCTCAGCTCTTCCTCACTCGAATTTCCTCACCCCTTGCACCGTCTGAAGAGCACATGCGGCTGGTCCATCGCTATGAAGGTCTTCCCATAGATCTGTCAGAAATGGGACCAGTCCTCCTAGTAGTGGCTGGCCAAATGCCTTAGCAGGAGCTCTTTCTCCATGAAGTGCTCTTTGCAGAGCTCACTGCAGAAGGGCTTCTTGCCAATTTGGGTGTGGCTTGTGCTTGTCCAGGCTGGCTTAAATGCAGAGGCTTTGCCACAGAGGTGGCCCTGGAAGGGCTTCTCTCCCATGTATGCATTTTGAGATTGGCCTTTGGGTAAAGCTGTAAAGTTGTGGCTACAGAACTCATATGGGCTTCTCATTCCTGTGCTTGGCTTCAACCTGCATCTTCAAGGCCATTTTGGCTTAAGGCCTGGTACCCACAGTCCTTGCACACAGACAGCTTCTCAGCTTCTCCCTGCATGCATGAAAGCCTGGCATGGCAAGTTTCAATCGTGAAAGGACTCTCTTGGCACAGGTGGGACAGGCCTGGGGTCTGGGGCCTCTGTGCAGCTTGATTCCATGGCTTGGCAAGTCTTTCTTCTTCATGAACTGCTGGGAGCAGGAAGAACACTTGTAGGGCATCTTCCTGGTGTGAGGTACCATGCGCACGATCCTCTAGCTGAAGGTCTGCTGGCACACTAGAAGCACGTGGAGACCTGTTCCCAGTGGTTTCTACAATTTCTAACTTCATACTCCAAAAAGTTCTCCCTCTGAAAGTAACACTTCCCACATTTGGGACACTCTAGGTACTCTTCCCCAGTGTGTTTCTTCTTGTGGGCTTTTTGATATATTTTGCTGACAAAACTTTTGGAAGAAAAGGGAGGGTCAGAGTGTCCTTTCACCTATTGTTTCTGAAGTGCCTGGAATTCAAAATAATCAATATGACAAAGTGGTATATTTTGAGGTGATATATTCTGATTTCCTTCTAATTGATATAGATACCTTCTATGTTTATAGAGGTTGGCTATATATTTTTGTTGTACAGAGTGGAGTGAGGGGATGGCACCTGGAAAGAAGTATTTCAAATCTGTTAGTGAAAAAACCTTCTTTCTATGTGAGGACTGACCTGGCACTCAGGATAAAACAGTATTCAGAGGGTAATGATGTGTGGTGTAGAATGTGTGGCCTTAGTAGTTGTAGAATGTAGAAAGTAGAAAGAAATTCACAAAGTGTATAGGGGACCTGGTTATAATTACCAAATATATTTCTTTAAGATATTACTTCTAGCCCAGAATCCTGTATGTTAATAGTTGTTTGATAAATATCTTGCTATGCAAACTCCTAATTCTTTACCACATTTTAAGATAAAAGATGTGTGTGCATGCATCTGAAATTATGAAGACACACTGAGTGAGTGTATGTTGTAAAGGCAGGGTTCAATTTGACTCACGAATAGATGAGAACCCATCCTTAGCAGTATGTACTCGTGGATATGTCTCTGGATTTTTTAAATCTTCTTCTTATTATTATTTTTTGTCTTAAATATATTAAAATTGCTTGTGTTTTTATTTCTAAACATCTAACATGAAAGCCAATATTTTACATTGCTTCTTTAAAGCACAATTATAAAAGCATTTCTTGTATTATAATTCAATATATTACATTCAATGATATTTTGTTACTTGTAGTGTAGGAATTAATAGGCCTCATGAACAGTATTTAGAATACATGTTGTACTGGTAACATATTCCAACCTCTAAATGCCTTTCATGTCAGCATGAGAGATATCATCAGGCATTTGAAAGCTCCGGCCTATTTATAAAGATACCATCAAAACCTGCCTGATGTAGCTGACTTATGAATCAATTATCTCAACTACACCGAGTGATGTATCTATTTGGAATTTTAGAGTCATATATTTGAAGCTAAACTACAAACAGATAAACTATTCAACAGCTTATCATGATTCTTATCTTCGTGTTTATATCTGTCAAATGTGGAGAGAAAAAAAGCAAAATCTTGCTGATTTTACTGGGAAGGTTTAAAAAAAAATAAGTTACACACATACAAATTCTCTCTTTCTCTAGCACACATACACACACGCACGCATACACACACACACACACACACACACACACACACACACACACACACACCTGGCTATCAAATTAATTATAACATGAGAGAAAATAAACACACAATGAAAAAGTAAATTTTAAATAAAATTTAAAAAATGCAAGGGATTACTCTTATTATAAAAGAATAACAAGAACTAATATGAATTCTCTTATGTTTTATGTCTTACATGGCTGAGTATTGCAGTAAAGAGAAATGTCATTGTTATGAAAGTAACAAAGCCCCTGGATGTAGAAGAAAATGGGCATGTTTCATCCCTGATGTTGTTGAAAATCAGCCAAACCTAAAAGAGACCTATGGCCTTTTTTTTTTTAAGGCAAAACTTTTCAAGGTATATTCTATTTTAAGATCTACTCTTTATTTGTAAACATTATCTCAATTTTATTGCTTTGCCTGGTAGCGTTCAGATTTTAGGATAGTTATATTCGCACTAACCAAACTCATGAGACATAGATACACTAAAGTGACAATGTACAAATATAGACTAAAAAATATTGTAACTTTCAATTACTTAAGGAATTATCTTTCTAATAGGAACACCTGTAGAAGACACCAAACCAATATCAGAAGTTTGCTTGTCTTCATAGAATTATAAGAAAGAATAAGAGAATAGAATAAGAATGGCAACATCTTACTTCAGAAAAACATGACTTCTAAGGTGAATCAAAAAATTAAGAGGCAGATAGGCATTAAATTAGAATATGTTACAATTACACTGTGAGATGTTTTAATAACTGAAGTATTTTTACATGGTAATTTCTAATGCTTCTGTAAATACAGTGTCAATTTATCTATCCCTTTATTAAGATTTACTCAGTTACCGAGATGGTATAGTCCATGTTGAAGATCCCCCTAAATAACATCAACAAATGCAGAGAAAAGAGTGGGGCATTTTGATATCAAGCACTCTCCTAAAGATGATCATTTCCTACCAGAAGGCTAGATAATCAGGGACAACTTAAAATTTCTGTATCTACTTTACACAAGGTATTATTTTCTACTTGAGTAATTCTGAAATTTCAATGAATGTTTTTCAAGTACTTACTATGTTCTTAGGCTATGCATGTTAATATTGTCCACTCTTATGGACTCCACAATATTATTATGGGCAAAAATGCATGTATCAAAGATTGCTTTTTAATATAAATATTTATTGAAATATTTATATGTTTATATCCATAATAAGTATAAAACAGCATGATGAACTAGAAATATTTCACGTGTTAAGAAACAGTTATAACATAGTCCAAGTGCTATGTAGAAAAGAATTAACCACTAATACTACAGAGAAGGAGAAAAGGAAAAGGAGCCTATCTGGTTAGAGTATGCTGGAAATGTTTATGGGAGAATAGAAAATTGAGTGGAGTTAATAGGCACTGAGATTTTTTTTCTAATGAAAGAAATTATTGATCTTGAGAATCTTAAGTCTCCCTTAATTTTAAGAAAATCATATCAGCAAGTTCATATCAGGTTACTGAACTGAAATAAAGTTAACCTACAATTTGAAATTAGGATCACAAAAATGCCACTTTATGAAATAAGTGTTCACAAAAATAAATAGCAATAGGTTACATATATGTACAAATCTTCCCCAAGGTGATTGTATACTTATATAGTTTTTAAACAGCTGATGATATGAGGACTGCCTAATCTTTGTCATAATTCCTTATTGTATGTTTTCATAACAAATAAAGAATATTAAAGAAAAAAGATATTTCTGTTGAAATTACCATTTAAATCCATTTAGAAGTTTTGTCCTTATACAGAACATAAATTTGAATGTGAAAGAGCTGGACTAGACAAAACACTTTAAGTGTTTTTTCCTACCTAGGTGAACTTGTTGTGAGGACCGAAATCATGACTAAAATTATAGGCTTCATGAAAGCAAATGTGTTTGTGCATTGGAATTTACTGCACTTCAAATAACAAAATATTTCACAATGTAGCTGTAATATATTCTTCTAATTTAAAGTTTATTAAATTCTTAAAATATTGAAAAAAGAAATAAAATGAGCAGGTCTACCTTTGCACAGGAGCTGACCAGAAAGTATTATATTTCACACATATATGTATTAAAAAATATATATATATCTTAAGTTTTGTTATTTTATTTTATAGATGTAAACATTATGTAATCTATGTTCTGTAGTTACGCATTTATGTTTTTTCAATTTTGTTGTGATAAATAATGCCATTCCATATGTTATTATTATACATATAAGAGTACATTTGCTTATCAATTGCTTCTTTGATTTTACTGCATCTTCTACATGTAGTCCCCGGGAGATTTTTTTTTTTTTTTACTATTAAGTGCATTTTCTGTATTTGATAATATTCATTTCTGCTATGAAAGAAAGGAAAGTGAGTGAATGAGATAACTCATGAGTTAAGCAGAGATAAGTTAGTAAACTGTAATGCATGTTAGAAAGATAAAGTAGATCATATATGTG
The DNA here is from genome assembly GCA_004027375.1 of Macroglossus sobrinus. Lineage (NCBI taxonomy): Eukaryota > Metazoa > Chordata > Mammalia > Chiroptera > Pteropodidae > Macroglossus > Macroglossus sobrinus. Next base: position 1,243,230 of record PVKZ01000177.1, read on the forward strand.
TGAATATAAGGAAGGTTGGAAGAATGCAGACATCTACCTAATATTCACAAGGCACTAAATATGCATAAGGTACCTGGGGTATTAAATATGCACCTACACTAAATATACTTAAGATAGTCAATATTCTTGTAATCAAAATTCAGTCAACATTTGTTGACTCCCATCGTGGCCCTATGAGTCCCCTACAAAAAACACTCAAAACTTTTGAGTGTTTTTGTCTTCATGTTCGTAGCACCCATGACGAAGGCTGATGTAGCAGAGACAACATTTGAACATTGCAAACTCCAAGAATAAAGTAGTGTCCTCTTAATTTAATTGCATCCTATCTAAAGTCTGTTAATTTGTCCATTTCTTACACTTTCCTTGTGCTGTGTACTTTAAGTGGACTCAAGTCATTCAATTTGCTCTATGAGCCTTTCTGTTCCCTGCTCTCTGGGATAGCTTGTTTGCTGGCATATGCAGAGGCTACCTTTGTTTGAAAGTAATTTCTTACAGGACACTTTCTTACTTTGGCAGCTACACATTTAAAAGCTTTGAGATACACTTTAAGAATCTTTAGGTGTTTTGTATGAAGAATTTTAATAACACGCAGTGTTGGTCAGAGGGCAGAAAAACAGATATAAATAACTAAAGGATGTATAAATTTAAACAAACGCTGTTTCACCCAGTAATTCAGCTTTAGTTATTATTGTGCAATAGTTTGCAAAAGTGCACAAATGAAAAAAACATTTTAAACAATGTAAATTTCCATCAGGAGATTTAAAAAATACACTGACTTTGAGGTCTCAAAAACATACGGAATTTAAAATAGAAGATATAAAAATATGCACAGTCTATGCCTCTAAGTAGAAAAAGAAGATATAGGTTTACTCAGCACATACTTTTAATAAAATCTTATATGTTTATTTGTGTGTGTATTTTTCCCTGAAACATTTCTGGAAGAATGCAAAAGGAAGGTCATAGTATTTACTTGTGGTGATAAAAAGGAGGTTTGTAATGGGAATAAAGATCAGTATTTTATACTTCTTTGTTTATTGTTTGTTTTCTTATGTGGTGCATGTATTATTATAGTAATGATAAGAATAATAGATTTAATATGTAAAGTAGTTATAAACTCAGACCCTGGACTTAACTGCCTTTATTGTACAGTTTTATAATGGTGGACTGGTTATGCAATGTCCTAGGAGTCCTCATTTGTATATTGTGAATGACAGGTGCTTAGACTCATAGAATTGTTAGTTAAGAAGACTAAAAAGTGATTGCTACTTGATGAACATCTAATAAATATTAAATATTATTTTATTAAATGTAATGTTATAGAAATGTGTTTCTGTTATATTCCTCAGAGAAGTGTGTCTGTGTAATGGCTCTTCCATTGATAAATATTAATGTAAATTCTAGAAATAAAAAAGTAAAATAAAGACAAAATATAGTGGTAGCATGAAATATGGTTGGCATAATGGTCTGTTCGGAAGTAAGAAATGAAGAACAAAGCAAGGAAAGGTAATGAAGAAGGAAAGAATGGAGAGAAGGAAGAAATGTATTTCTATGAATCAGAGAACTACATTCTAATTATATCAATAATACATGATTTTGAATAAGTCCCTCATGTAAAAAATTGTGGTTAAAGAAATACATAACATATGATCTATCTTTTAATAAACTTTAAGTGTAATGTACATTATTATTAACTATAGCACAGTGCTGTACAGCAGATCTTTACAACTTGTTTATCTTGGAAAAACCAGTCATTTTTATAAGTTTTCTTTATTATCTCAAAGATTTTTGGGGCCTTAAGGACAGAAGTGATGAGAGTATATTTTGAATGGCATAATATGCTATACAAAAGTAAGGAAGTACTCACCACTATGATAAGTGAGGATGACAAGCTATGGACATGTATGTGGCTGTCTCATCTTGGAAAGACTAATTCTCTAGGTATTTAGAGTGAACGGTTTACTCTTTATAGACACCGAATATTGTTCTTTCATTTCTCAAACTGAAAGAGGGACCTCACACTTATGTAGTAATGTTAAAGTTACAAGACTCTTAGATCAAGTAGAATACTTGTATAAAACTGCTCAGAGAACACAACCATAAAAGAGATGAACAACTAGTGTGGTTGCTACAAAATAAACTATATCGACTAATAATTTAACTGCAGACTTGAAATAAGAATGGTTTTGTTATTAATGTAATATATAACATTACATTATGAGAGCTTGGAATTAAAGAATAAAACAGATACCCCAGAAGTCATTTAATCTATATATTCAATGAGTTTTAATTAAAATCTTATATACTACTTATAAAATAGCTACTTTTGTGGTAGCTATTGTATGTATGTTTCCTAGTTTATGGCTTCACACATACTAGGAACTAAGAGTTTCACTAGTTTCTTAGAAGAATACCTTGACATAAAGGTTATTAGCTGCACAAGGAGGAAGACATAACGAGTTACATAAGCAACTACAAATTTTAGATAAAGAACAGATTGCATGCTTGTATGTAGTTCTCTCACATAGTAATAAGAAACTCTTGGCAGTCTTTTAAATTCTTGTTGAATAAGGTCATAGTTGGGGACTACGCATGGCTATACCTGAGCCTGCAAGAGAGAATTGTCTCACTATAGTATACAAGAGGAAGGACTTATAAAGTAGTCACCACCACATCTGACATCAGGAAAATCACTATTAGTGGAAACATATACAACTAATTGTAATATAATATCTATAATTGCTGCTATATCTGCTAGGCTGTCTCGAGGCCCATTTCAGCATCAAGTTATTTTCAAAAGAGACACTAATTTGAAACACCAAAAAGTAATTTGCATCCTTACTAAAATTCCTCAAATAAGTGGCAAAAGAAGTTATAACACATATCACTGAGACAAATACCCTAAAAACCACTTACCTTTGCAAATCTCTCCAAAGTGCTAAATATCACAGAAGTCCTCCTACTACCAATCTTTCTGATACTATGCAAAACAAAGTCATTTCTCTCTTAAAACACTAATTCCAACTTGGTAATATTATCTCCTCTTTCTTTTGTGGGTTTTTTTTTTTTTAATAGATATAAGTGCTTCCTGACTCAGTAACTTCTTCATCCACAATCGAGGATTTCGGCAAGAAACCTCCTTAAACAACAAAATTAAGAGAAAAAATTGCTGTTGGTCCATGTCACATAGTGGTGTAAAAGTGCCTCGGGACTGGAGTAGTTTCTTTAGTTTCCTTTGATTTCTCCCCCCGCTTTTCCTTTTCTCTTTCCATTATGTCCTCTTTTCTTTATTTTTTTTTTCCTTGTGTAAATCAGGAAAGTTTTCACAGAAGTAAAATGTTCCTTGGCAATTCCTCCAGCAGTCTCTTTACTCTTAACGTCAATAATCTTTACCATAGCCTGAAATACTCTCTATTTATCTGCCTGTGTCAACCCATTGGACCTTATCTAGTTACAGAATACAAAGTCATCAAGAAGGAATGAAGTTAACCCTTGGTGCTAATTGGGCCGATGGTAAATACTGTAGTTAGATGAACCCCATCAAATAAGCCAAAAGAACTTGCATATGTGTGCATGCACACACACAAACAGGTACTTCCTCTTAGTTCCTAATGGATTCTTCTAAGCAGAAAAATAAGTTATATATAAAACAGAAGGAGAAGATATGAAAAAATAAATGAACGGTCATTGGATTTCTGGGGTCTATAGCGCTGCCCCACCAGAACTTTGTGCAGACAATGAACCTGTTCTTAGGCATTCTTTCTCTTCTTGGCCTTTAAAACCTTCCATTTGTCTCTGTTACTTCTGCTTACTGGGTTGGAAAATTTGAACATATTTGCGTTTCAAATTAAAGCTTCACACTTACTAGCTGCCAGATTTGTGGCAAGTTACTAACCTTTCTTTGTTTCAGTTGTCACATCTTGAAAATGAAAATAAGAATGTTAATTTCATAGACTTGGAAGCATTAAGTCAGATAGCATTCTTAAAGCACTTGGTGTACTATATAGCAGACAAAAACTAGTCAATAAATGTTTCTTATCTTCTCACTTACTTTTCTTGATTAAAATAAATTTTCAGGAATTTACACAAAAGGGAGAAGTTTTGTCACTAAATTGCTTATCCCCAGGGCATTAAAACTTTAAGCTTCGTATATCATTGTAAAATACCAAATATTTTAATTTGATTAATTATTTTAATTAATTTAATTAAAGAGGATTCTAAAATGTTTGAGCTGGTAGAAATGAAATAAAAGTTTTTCAGTGTCTTATTGTTTGGAGATGATAATATTTGAATATTTGGTTCTATTAGTCACAAAGATTCTTTCATTATATTTTTGTTGATACAATAATTTAAGTACATAAAATGTGGAAGAAAAATAAAACATTATGAGTTCCAAATCTTTACCTGGCTATAGATTATCAACATCTGAATATCACAGTTTTAACATAAATATGATGATGTTTAATATCCTGCATTAGATACAATAGGAACTATTAATCTTTATTTCTAATAAAACTTTATAACTAGTTAAATGTAGTTATTAAATAATTTTTTATAGTAAAACATTTACAATTAACAAGCCAGACACTGATTAAAATCATTATCAATTTCTCTGTGATTATTATAGCTTAAATAATAATTTGTGCTCTATTAACATGGATTAGGCAGCACTTTAAAGAGCAGCATCATTAGCTTTGGTTTCACAAAAAGATGAGAAGAAATTAGATTTTTAATTTCTTGGAGTCTCAGAGCTGCAAGTAACATCAAAGCTCTCACACAGAAGATATAAACAAATACTACTGTATATACTTTTGAACATGACTTTTTAAATTCTAAAGTTATCTTTGGGAGCTTGCATTCATTAATATTTTTTACAGTTATCTATTAATTGTAAAATTTCAAAATCAAACAGAATAGCACCTGGAAACTTATGCAGTCACACAGCAAAAGACTGAATTAATTAGCCATGATTAATATTCATCATTCAAAAGATATACATATATAAAACATAAAAATGATCCCAGAAGGAAAGCAATAATAACAATAACAATAATAACAAAAATACATCAGATATATTGTAAATGTGGGTGAATCTAGGCAAATAGCGACAGTGTAAAACAAGAACAATATTACCTTAATTGAATAGACTGAAGTTCAAAACAGAACGAAATGATAGAAAAGAACATACCTTTTTCAGATTAAAGAAAATAATTAACTTTATACATTAAGTTACATATGTACTTATAAGGTGGGGATTTTCAGCTCTGATTGGAATAGAGTACGTATCAGAGGGTCAGCATTACCATCTGGTATAGCCAAAACAATAGTATTTCTACTTGAACAATAATATGTTCACTTTTCCCGGTGCAACTGAAGGCTAAATTAATTTCATCTAGTTTTTAAATGATAAGAGTTCCATCTAGAATTTTTGAGATACCAATTCAACTATCAGGTTAAATTTGATTTCAATTTATTACTACTTTCTCCTCGTTAAGCAGAAACAATTTGATTCTGACCAACTGGTTCTTCCCAGGCCCCATTTCTCTCCAGCATCTCTTGTTTTTACTCAGTATCATCTTTCCTTTGCTGATAATCTGACCATGATTGCAGGTTCCTGTTCTGAGCATGAGAGACCTATCTCGTTCCATAGTCTCTTCATGTCAGCCACCTGAGTTCTAGAGAGTCATTTGATCATTTGCAAGGAACAGACACTCATAAGCTGCTTTAATAAACATGTGATTTATAATTAGGAGTCACATGGGCTGAACTTTGAATAAGTATTTTTTTCAGTAAATGAAACATCTTTAAAGACCAGTGTCACTCTGTCACTTTCTTAAGAAGTTGTACAGTCAGTCCTTAGTGGAGTGACTTATGAATTGTGTGGTCTTGGAAAATGGTTTTACTTTTTCCATAGGCTTGCAATGATTAAATGATTTGGTACACGTAAAGCAGTTACTTTTGGCTGGAATACATTAAACCCTAAGTATGTGTAAACTTTACTACTGCTTTGCATAAACTTTATAGCAATTTTTTCTTTTTTTTTTTTACTCTTTGTTGAGGTTAAATTTATACCATATAAAATTAACCATTAAAATTTTTACAATTCAAAGCTTTTTAGTACATTTATTTTGTTGTAGAAACACTACCTCTATCTAGTTCCAAAATATTTTATCACCCCTTCCCAAAATCCCCCATGCCCTTAAATAAGCTATCTCAATTCTCCACAACTTCAAGGGCCTTTTTAAAAAATTGTGGTAAAAATATATAACATAAAACTCCCACCTTAACCATTTTGGTAGCGTTATCTGTGTTCACACTGTCATGCAACAGACCTCTAGAATTTTTTCATCATGTAAAACTGAAACTATATACCCACTGAGCAGCAATTCTCCATTTTCTCCTCTCCCCAACTCTTGTAACCACCATTCTATTTTCTGTTTCTACAAGTTTGACTAATTTAAACAACTCACAGAAGTGGACTCCTGCAGTATTTGTCTGTTTGTGACTTTAGTTTATTTCACTTAGCATATTGTCTTCCAGATCCAACTGTGTTGGAACATGTGATAGAATTTACTTCTATAACTTTTTTAAAGGTTGAATAATACTCTATTAAATGCATATACCATATTTTCTAATCCATTCATTTGTCAATGGACATTTATGTTGCTTCCACTTCTTGGCTACTGTGTACGATGCTGCAATAAACATGGGTGCGCTCATAGTCACTTTGGACTTTATTTTCTATACAAGTCTTTCTTGTTCTCCTCTTACTACACACTTGCATATATATTTTTCTATTCTTAATATCTTTCTCTACATCATAGGTTTCGCTTATAATAATAATAACCATTTATAAATTGATAATTACTAGTCTGATTTAATTAGATGGTATTATAAAGCATCACATTTTTTGTGGCAGGTTTGTTACCTATGTGTACATTATGATTGTTTCTGTAGCAAGATAGAGAAAAATAATCAAATTGGGATTTCTTCATATGACCAAAGATCATGAAGCAGAGGACCCCCTTTTCCATGAATCTAAGCTTTGCCCTTCAATTTAAGCTGGCTTCATCCCCACGGTAACAGCCTGACTCTTTGCAGTCCAGGGGCTAAAAGGCTTTTTCCTTCATAGAGAAAGAGAAAACTTTACTCTTCATTGACAAATCTTGAATTTTCCTTTGTCTGGTTTAAAGAAGAACAAGTGCTTACAGCTGAAGTGACAACCCCCAGACTAATCACTGAAGCCAAAACGTTTTTGGCTACACTAAATCACTTAGCCTGATCAAGGGTCACCCACTGAACACTCAGAGCCATATCAGGAAGAGAGAAAGAGGTAATGGAATGTTGGAGAAGCAACCAAAAATGACCCCTCTGCTTGGAATTTTTCTCTTTCAAGATTAACTTCTAATGTCCTACTGCTGTAATCTTGTTACATCAGTACAACTATCCTTTCTGAGCCCTTGAATAGCCCCGTCATATTATATTTCCCTGTTTCTCATATATAGATAGCTGTAGCCATGGGACTGAGTTTTGGCTCATTTCTAGTGGAAATGCTATACCACTAGCAGGTCTAATGCTTTCTCTCCCTTTCTGGTTGTCTTTATGATGATGGCCAGGGGACCTTGGAAGTCATGTATTAAAAATGAAAGGAAGGCATTAGTCATGGTTTCTGAACAACCATGTGGAAGAGACCACTGCCCTGAAGTATTACTTAAGAAAGAAAATTACCCTTTGGTTTTTAATCACCTGTAATTTTGCAGTCCACTTGGTATTGTAACATACCGTGTGCTTATTGGCCTATTTTGTTGGCAAAAAAAAAAGAGGTTTATGCCTCTAATATAGTACCATAATCCATAGAATCAAAATCAATGTTAAATGTGATCATTTAGACCTTACTAAAACACTAGTTATTTGTTTTAAAATGAAAATGCCAACATTTTACTTCTCTGATCCCGTTAAAATGTGAAAAAGGATTTATTTTTTTTGACATAGTAGTTGTATGAGGATTTGAAGAACTTGGAAAACAGTCTTTTTTCCACGATCTTAAGCTTAACAGGGATATAGCACATTTCAATATTTCTAATTAAACTGATAGACTAGGTGATGATAACACCTTTTTATTTTTTTTGTAATAAAACCTATTGATGTTGCTGACCTGAATGCTTCTTATCTGTAAAAGACAACAAATGAAGATAACCAAAGTTAAGAGGAAAATGGTAATAAAGTCACTACCAAATAGCTAATTCTGTAAGTCCAATATTACTTATCTCCTAGGAATTTTTTTCAAGAAAGCTTTATTTAATAAACAATTAAATTAATCAATATGAAAATTTCAGGGTATTTAAGAGATATTTGAATGTAGAAATGAAAGATGCTATAAAAGTCTAGCTCTCAAAAATATATTCAGCTAAAAATTTACTCTCTTTAACAGAATTTAACTTTTAAGTACAAGTACATGGAAATTTTAATCCATTTGTATTTATTAGTAATTCTGAAAATTTGCTTTTGGTGTGTTTGCCAAATAAAAATAAAAAGCATAGGTGAATGGATAGACAACACTGTTCACCTTATATATAATAAGAACAAAAAAGTCACTGTGTCTACCTCTTAAAACCTGACAAAAAAGTACATTAAAATAAACAAATCTGGCTATAATAATGTGATTTACAAAGTTTGAAATTACAGAAAAGATTTTTGCAATATAAAATATAATTTTTCTTCGAGAACAGTCTTATTTCTAAGCAGATGATTGAATCTGTAATCATCACCATCTTTTGCAGTTTAACTATGAGATGGAGAGAGTGTCAACAGATGTGTCTACACAAAACAAACACACTGAGAGCTGGTCCTTTGAAACAACTCAGAAGTAAATTAAGCATGAACAACATAATGCTACTTAACATGTAATTGTGACAACCAGAACCCAAATTATATCTAGGCTGGGCAAGCATCTAATGTTCTTTCTCTGTAATTATGCTGTTTATTTTCTCATTTTATATTCTTTTCTGGCGAATTAAAGTATTCAATTTTTATTTGTATTCTTTTTATTTCTATAAGGTCTGTTTTTAGTTTGTTTCCATAGTATTTAATTTAGATATAATACTGTCTCATCTTTTGACCTTTTGGGCAGATTGTTGTAAGTAAAAAGAGTTTGAGATGAGAATTTATGAGTGCAGGAGATCTGCCACTAGGGGAAGAGTAAATACAGTTTAGTGAGAGCTGGGGAAAGAAGGACGGGAACTAACTCGTATTGAGTCTACTTTCTGTGGACCTCGAGGCTTAGCATTTCTAGATATGCTATATGCAGTTATCTAATTCTCACAATAGCTTTGAAGGTAGGGTTATTATATTTCAGGATAAACAGATTTTATGATGCTCAGAAATGCTATGCTTAATTCCAGATGATAGAATTAGAAAGCATTGAAACCAAAATTTCAATCCAGGCTTATGGTCTTACTCTCCAATAAAACTTGCTGTTATTTTCTAATAATAATAGTGGGAAAAGTTATGAGAACACTGACACTTCATCTTCCACATATCTCACACACACACACACACACACACACACACACACACACACACACACACACACATCAAAGGTTCTCAGTGTGAGACAGGCCAGAAATGGGCAAGCAGAAATGGGCAGACTAGAAATTGCCAGAGGTGGCATCAAGAGCACTCACCTGAAAGCCTTACTGGATGATGTCTGCTACTGTGGGCATCTTATAATTTGCTGGAGGTTGAATAATTATTGAAGTTCAGAGTGGAGAGGAGCAAGGGTAGAGATGAAGATATACCTTTCTTTTAGCAATTTTGAAAAATGCAGAGATATTATTTTTTAGCCATTGAGGATCCAGGAACATTTAATTTCCATTACACCTTCTTTTTTTTTATGTTTGTTATACTACTGTCTATAATCTTGCTTTTAACTTACACACGTGTAGTTTTATGCTGTCTAAAATGGCATCTTTTCCTAGTTTTTCTGGGTAGAATACAATGTTAATTGAGGTCATATATCAAATAGTGTTATCTCCTACTAACAAGACTTAAATGGATAAAGGTCAATTTGACAGGGAAATATCTTAAAATTTTCTGTTAGTCAACCAGAGAGTTTTTCTTCTAAACTAGAGCAGTTTCTCTTAGGTTCAACTGGATCCTGATGACTGAAATTGGTATTTTCACAGCATTATTCAGTGATGAAATGAGAAAAATCTGAGAGAGAGAGAGAGAGAGAGAGAGAGAGAGAGAGAGAGAGAGAGAGAGAGAGAGAGAGAAGAAGAAGAAGAAAAAGAAGAAGAAGAAGAAGAAGAAGAAGAAGAAGAAGAAGAA